>OX155907.1:1877016-2051947 GCA_944588485.1 Phosphuga atrata | reverse complement strand
TTGTATATATATACTTTGGTTCTTGTGTTGTGAAAGATAGCTTCTATCATTTTTTGGAATCTTAGTGTGGTCAGACTGGCGAGGTGGTGGATTGCAATCCCATCACAATTGCCTGTTTCCTTCTTTAATTTTTTGAGCTTATCCCATAAGTCCTCTTCTGTTCCGTCGTGCGTCATTTTAATAATTTTCCTGTGTATCACTTCCTCGGGATCTTTTGACCTGATTTTCGTTACTTGTTCCAAGATTTCAAAGTCACCGTTTAGTTTCCCTATTTCAGGATATTTTTCTCGATAGATTCTTTGGATGCCCTTCTCCATCTTACTGTCATTGGGATCCACGATTACTATCTTTACCGATCCGTCTTCCCTGTTGAGAGGATTCCCCACAATTACCTCGCTGTTGGTGAACAGTTCCGCCCTCCATTCTTTCACATCTGCAGAGTGCCATTTTTCTAGAGTGTCTACGCCCTCCAGGGTTTCTAAAGAGTTTACAGCAGGTACCATCGATGCTGAGTGGGGGTCGTGTCTACCGGTCTCGGTGGTCTGTGTACCAGCACAGCATGTCCATGTAGGTTCCAGTTGGTCGCTGTCCACTTGTATGTCTACATAATAGGTAGGAATTTCAATATTTTCCCACCTATGGGCTTCAAACCATTCCTGTGCGGGGCCTTTGCTGATTTTTTCGGTTTGCCTTTTCATCTTTTCCACCAGAGTCTTAATCTCCCTCTTCGTGCTAAGGCTTTCATCAACGAGTTTAGCGAGCTGAGCTGCGTGCAGTGTGATCATTTGAATAGTTTCAATAATGTTAGATGCAGTTGTGCACTCCTTCTTTTTTATGGCATCTAATGAGTCGGTGGCATCGAAAGACGTGTCTGCTACTTTCCTTTTTTTCTTTTTGGCGGTGCCCATTGAATTACAGCGCTGTCTTTGACTACTGCTGGTATTCAGCCTGCTGTGCGGCAGTCTATTACTCTCCAGGAAACCGTCAAGAGTTGTCGCTCGTTTGACGCTGTCTGCAGTTTGTCTTACTGTTCCAGTAATGGTATCTTGCACTTCGGCCTGGTTCCCTACCAGAAGTGCTGGGCGGTCGTTGGATAACGGTCGGGGGGAGCCCGCTCGCACACTCCCTGTACCGACCGGCACTGAGGTATCCCTCCTCTGCACCGTAAACGAATTTTCCTTGTCTGAGCTCATTTCATAATTAAGGGCTATCCGACCTAGACCCGCGCCAATAAGTCTAGGGAACTTTTTTTGTTAAAGAGGATTTTCCCCTCTGTGCGTATTTATCTTGGTCTGGTCCTTCTCCCTTGACCTGTCTGACCTGTGACCCTTCTGGTAGCTACGCTACCGTCAGCATAGCTCTCAGGATCATTAGGACACGCAAGCTCCCCCACCCGGCATAATGCCTTCGTCAAGGTGTAGATACTTCGAGGGAGAGTCTTGTCTGTCTAGTCTTGTCTGTCTAGTCTTGTCTGTCTAGTCTTGTCTGTCTAGTCTTGTCTGTCTAGTCTTGTCTGTCTAGTCTTGTCTGTCTAGTCTTGTCTGTCTAGTCTTGTCTGTCTAGTCTTGTCTGTCTAGTCTTGTCTGTCTAGTCTTGTCTGTCTAGTCTTGTCTGTCTAGTCTTGTCTGTCTAGTCTTGTCTGTCTAGTCTTGTCTGTCTAGTCTTGTCTGTCTAGTCTTGTCTGTCTAGTCTTGTCTGTCTAGTCTTGTCTGTCTAGTCTTGTCTGTCTAGTCTTGTCTGTCTAGTCTTGTCTGTCTAGTCTTGTCTGTCTAGTCTTGTCTGTCTAGTCTTGTCTGTCTAGTCTTGTCTGTCTAGTCTTGTCTGTCTAGTCTTGTCTGTCTAGTCTTGTCTGTCTAGTCTTGTCTGTCTAGTCTTGTCTGTCTAGTCTTGTCTGTCTAGTCTTGTCTGTCTAGTCTTGTCTGTCTAGTCTTGTCTGTCTAGTCTTGTCTGTCTAGTCTTGTCTGTCTAGTCTTGTCTGTCTAGTCTTGTCTGTCTAGTCTTGTCTGTCTAGTCTTGTCTGTCTAGTCTTGTCTGTCTAGTCTTGTCTGTCTAGTCTTGTCTGTCTAGTCTTGTCTGTCTAGTCTTGTCTGTCTAGTCTTGTCTGTCTAGTCTTGTCTGTCTAGTCTTGTCTGTCTAGTCTTGTCTGTCTAGTCTTGTCTGTCTAGTCTTGTCTGTCTAGTCTTGTCTGTCTAGTCTTGTCTGTCTAGTCTTGTCTGTCTAGTCTTGTCTGTCTAGTCTTGTCTGTCTAGTCTTGTCTGGCTAGTCTTGTCTGTCTTGTCTGTCTAGTCTTGTCTGTCTAGTCTTGTCTGTCTAGTCTTGTCTGTCTAGTCTTGTCTGTCTAGTCTTGTCTGTCTAGTCTTGTCTGTCTAGTCTTGTCTGTCTAGTCTTGTCTGTCTAGTCTTGTCTGTCTAGTCTTGTCTGTCTAGTCTTGTCTGTCTAGTCTTGTCTGTCTAG
The DNA here is from genome assembly GCA_944588485.1 of Phosphuga atrata. Classification (NCBI taxonomy): domain Eukaryota; kingdom Metazoa; phylum Arthropoda; class Insecta; order Coleoptera; family Silphidae; genus Phosphuga; species Phosphuga atrata. The sequence continues at coordinate 2,049,493 of OX155907.1, read as the reverse complement.
TCTTGTCTGTCTAGTCTTGTCTGTCTAGTCTTGTCTGTCTAGTCTTGTCTGTCTAGTCTTGTCTGTCTAGTCTTGTCTGTCTAGTCTTGTCTGTCTAGTCTTGTCTGTCTAGTCTTGTCTGTCTAGTCTTGTCTGTCTAGTCTTGTCTGTCTAGTTGTCTGTCTAGTCTTGTCTGTCTAGTCTTGTCTGTCTAGTCTTGTCTGTCTAGTCTTGTCTGTCTAGTCTTGTCTGTCTAGTCTTGTCTGTCTAGTCTTGTCTGTCTAGTCTTGTCTGTCTAGTCTTGTCTGTCTAGTCTTGTCTGTCTAGTCTTGTCTGTCTAGTCTTGTCTGTCTAGTCTTGTCTGTCTAGTCTCTTGTCTGTCTGTCTAGTCTTGTCTGTCTAGTCTTGTCTGTCTAGTCTTGTCTGTCTAGTCTTGTCTGTCTAGTCTTGTCTGTCTAGTCTTGTCTGTCTAGTCTTGTCTGTCTAGTCTTGTCTGTCTAGTCTTGTCTGTCTAGTCTTGTCTGTCTAGTCTTGTCTGTCTAGTCTTGTCTGTCTAGTCTTGTCTGTCTAGTCTTGTCTGTCTAGTCTCTTGTCTGTCTAGTCTTGTCTGTCTAGTCTTGTCTGTCTAGTCTTGTCTGTCTAGTCTTGTCTGTCTAGTCTTGTCTGTCTAGTCTTGTCTGTCTAGTCTTGTCTGTCTAGTCTTGTCTGTCTAGTCTTGTCTGTCTAGTCTTGTCTGTCTAGTCTTGTCTGTCTAGTCTTGTCTGTCTAGTCTTGTCTGTCTAGTCTTGTCTGTCTAGTCCTTGTCTGTCTAGTCTTGTCTGTCTAGTCTTGTCTGTCTAGTCTTGTCTGTCTAGTCTTGTCTGTCTAGTCTTGTCTGTCTAGTCTTGTCTGTCTAGTCTTGTCTGTCTAGTCTTGTCTGTCTAGTCTTGTCTGTCTAGTCTTGTCTGTCTAGTCTTGTCTGTCTAGTCTTGTCTGTCTAGTCTTGTCTGTCTAGTCTTGTCTGTCTAGTCTTGTCTGTCTAGTCTTGTCTGTCTAGTCTTGTCTGTCTAGTCTTGTCTGTCTAGTCTTGTCTGTCTAGTCTTGTCTGTCTAGTCTTGTCTGTCTAGTCTTGTCTGTCTAGTCTTGTCTGTCTAGTCTTGTCTGTCTAGTCTTGTCTGTCTAGTCTTGTCTGTCTAGTCTTGTCTGTCTAGTCTTGTCTGTCTAGTCTTGTCTGTCTAGTCTTGTCTGTCTAGTCTTGTCTGTCTAGTCTTGTCTGTCTAGTCTTGTCTGTCTAGTCTTGTCTGTCTAGTCTTGTCTGTCTAGTCTTGTCTGTCTAGTCTTGTCTGTCTAGTCTTGTCTGTCTAGTCTTGTCTGTCTAGTCTTGTCTGTCTAGTCTTGTCTGTCTAGTCTTGTCTGTCTAGTCTTGTCTGTCTAGTCTTGTCTGTCTAGTCTTGTCTGTCTAGTCTTGTCTGTCTAGTCTTGTCTGTCTAGTCTTGTCTGTCTAGTCTTGTCTGTCTAGTCTTGTCTGTCTAGTCTTGTCTGTCTAGTCTTGTCTGTCTAGTCTTGTCTGTCTAGTCTTGTCTGTCTAGTCTTGTCTGTCTAGTCTTGTCTGTCTAGTCTTGTCTGTCTGTCTAGTCTTGTCTGTCTAGTCTTGTCTGTCTAGTCTTGTCTGTCTAGTCTTGTCTGTCTAGTCTTGTCTGTCTAGTCTTGTCTGTCTAGTCTTGTCTGTCTAGTCTTGTCTGTCTAGTCTTGTCTGTCTAGTCTTGTCTGTCTAGTCTTGTCTGTCTAGTCTTGTCTGTCTAGTCTTGTCTGTCTAGTCTTGTCTGTCTAGTCTTGTCTGTCTAGTCTTGTCTGTCTAGTCTTGTCTGTCTAGTCTTGTCTGTCTAGTCTTGTCTGTCTAGTCTTGTCTGTCTAGTCTTGTCTGTCTAGTCTTGTCTGTCTAGTCTTGTCTGTCTAGTCTTGTCTGTCTAGTCTTGTCTGTCTAGTCTTGTCTGTCTAGTCTTGTCTGTCTAGTCTTGTCTGTCTAGTCTTGTCTGTCTAGTCTTGTCTGTCTAGTCTTGTCTGTCTAGTCTTGTCTGTCTAGTCTTGTCTGTCTAGTCTTGTCTGTCTAGTCTTGTCTAGTCAAGTTTTCTGAATGATTGCAAAATATGCTATACCTGGGTGACGGAACCTACAAGCCCAAGTGGAATAGGGAGAGCTTCCCCCAAATCACTTAAAAAAATAAAGTATTGTCTGTTTAGCCTTGTCTGTCTAGTCTTATCTGTTTAGTTTACAGTATATTTAGTTATCAGTAATTTAGTAATCAGAAACGATGTCTTATTAATATATAGAAATAGTATTAAAGTAGATGTTATCTAAAAAACTAAATTAAAATCATTGATTTTAAAGTGGATCATAAAAAAATTGATTTAATCAATGCCCTTTATGTTAGGGTGTGATATCGCAAAACATGAATATTAATTCATTTATATCAAAAAGTTTTTTATAAATCCAGTTTTATGGAAAGTTTAACAAAATATAGCAAGAAAATTAGAAACCTAAGGAATTAAGATGAAATAAACCTGAGGAATAAAGAGTTTAGAAATTAAAATAAATTTTAAGAAACATAAATATTTAGGAAATCTATTTTTATTTTGTCAGTTTTGAGTATTTATGATGAGATGAGTAAATAATAATTGATGTTTTGATTATTTACTAATTTTAGTTGAAATAATTGTTCGAATTTTTCGCATAGAATCCTCACCATAGTTTTGTCGGTTAACAGAGCCATCATTACAGTGTGCCAGTAAACTGAACTAATTTATCAATAGTTTACATTGGAAAAGGTACGGATAGTTGGCGAATGGTTGACCAGCTGTCACTTCTTTATATTGGATGTAAATATTTGCAATTCCCGTTGTGAAAAATGGCAACAAACGAACAGAAAGCTCAGCAATTAATCGCCGATGCCGAGAAGAAGCTCAACTCGTCGAAGAGCTTCTTCGGCTCGCTCTTCGGGTAAGTGGAATCCGAAAGTTTTTCAACAACCAGATGATTCATCCAACCACAAATTTTGTTATAGTGGATCAGCCAAAGTGGAAGATGCGGTCGAATGCTACCAAAGGGCTGCAAATCTATTTAAAATGGCCAAGAACTGGGCCAGTGCTGGAAGTGCCTTCTGCGAGGCCGCCAGTCTACATTCCAAAACAGGTTCCCGTCATGATGCTGCCACTAACTACGTTGATGCTGCTAATTGTTACAAGAAATCCGATGTTGATGGTAAATATTAACAAAAGAAATAATATAACATACATAAATGAAACTGAAATCAAAAGAAAATTAAAGAATTCATGTTTTTTAAACTGCTTTTGAGTAATTTGGGGTAATTTTGGTAAAGTGGTTTAAGTTAGTTATCTTGCTTTTGTTGCAAAAATTTGGAATAGATTATGGTTGGAGTATATTAGCTACATTCACTTATGAAATGCTTTATTGTGCCATGATTTTACAAAATACACTTTGAAGTAGAGTTTATGTGACGTATTTCTTCAAATTTTATATCATTTTTAACTGCATATTCCAAACTATGTGTAGAGTGGTGGAGGGTTTTGTGGTTTCTTGAGAATTTCCAATTATTTTTACCACAATGAGCAAGTGAGTGGTTGAATATACTAAATGTTCCTACAAAAAGATTATTTACTCATAGATTGATATTAGCTTAGTTTTACAAGAAACAGAAATGTCAATTTTTTGGCAGAGAAATCCAGCACTTTTGAATATGAACATTCAATAAATCCTTCCATGCCTTCAGGTATATTAACAAGCCTGACCTTTAATGGTGGCCATACATGATACTGCCTACATTAACACCGCATATACACCGCACACAATCAATTTAAACTGTCCAATCGGCAGCGACGTTCCGTTCAAGCAAGGGCGTCAGCAATGACGGACGACGATGTTTTTTGTGTCACTATTAATGGACGACGATATTTTAGCCTTCTTGGGCATTTTATTCGTGATAAGGAAAAGAAAGGACGTGTCGGAGAGAGAGCGCACCACGTTTATCGCGACCGCCATACCCATTCCAATCGGCATAATCCAATTGGCTTGATCAAGCCAAAAGCATTGAATTTCGATTCTTCCGTCAAGAATAACACGGCAGAACAGAAGCAAGATAGATTATCAAAAGGACTCCAAATTAAATTTCCGCTGGACATGTTTATTGTGTCCGAGTTTATTGTGACTGAGAAAAAATTTATAACATTGATACTATCCTTAACTGCAAAGTACAAGTAGAACCACTGAAAACGAACAAAATCATACCCCGGTACAAACGCTGTCAAGACTATGGTCACACATATAATTATTGCAATAAGGCGCCACAGTGCGTCAAGTGCGCCAAAGGACACGCCACACAAGACTGCACAAAAGATCTGTCAAAATGTATACACTGCAGAGATAACCATCTTGCAAATTATCGAGGCTGCCTCGTATTCAAAGAGTTATTAAAACTCAGAAACTGTTAAACCAAAAATAAACGAGAGACTGGAACTCAACAAACAACCAATGTAAATAGAGACTGCATGTCCTTGCAGTCCAAAAAATCAACGAAACCAGAAACAGATGAAGACAAAGCCTCACAGCCAACTTATAGCCAAGCCATAGTTAAGAATCAAACGATAAAAATATCGAAATGAATTCGATAGAATCGATGTTGCAGTGACTCGACAATCTAGAAAAAAGATCATAATTTGCAACTTTATACGCATTGTGGAATTGAATGCTAATGGATGGCTGCAACATAAGGACGAACTGCAAGTGATAAGCACTGAGAAAATCAACATATGCTAGATAGCAGAAACCCACTTAACAAATGAATCCCACAACAAATTCCGAAGTTATACAACCTATCACATCTTAATCAAAGATAGCCTATAATATCAGAGACAAATGTCTAAAGAGAGACTGGACACTCAATAATGAATTTCTGTGACAGATGAATCTATGTTTAGGAACTAATTTACTTCATTCATCTTCAATTATCAAAGGCGGGATTTATGAATGTTGTATTAAATATATACGGAAATATAATGTATTTCAAGTAGGGTGAAATTGAAAAACAATTGTTTAATTTTGTTATTTACATGTATTACAATAATTATAACTTCTGTCACAAGGTCACCCATAAGAGTGTCACCCCCCGCTAAAATAGCACGAAGAAGAGAAATATGCAACTTGTGATATTCAAGCAACAATAACATTAATTGACAACAGAACAAACACTCACTGTGAGCGCAATCTACTGTCCCCCGCGGTATAACATATACGCGGATAAATACACTGAATTCTTCGAGAAGCTAAACGTTAGATTCATTATTGGCGGCGACTTCAATGCGAAGCACACGCACTGGGGATCACCACTAATCACACCAAAAGGCCGCCAACTGTACCAGGTTGCTAAGGACTACGGATGCGAGTTTGCCTCCACAGGCAAAACCTATGTACTGGCCAACGGAGTATAATAAAAGACTAGATCTGATAGATTTCTTTTATTAAGAGAATAAAATAATAAAATAAATTTTATTAAGAGAAGAACATTAAGGTTGACGAAGGCTTTGATCTCAACTCAGATCACTCTCCAATGGTGATAACAATCAGTAACATCATTATAGCTATGATATTTTTGAGACCAACCACACCGACTGGAACTACTTCAATCTTTCGTAAAAAAAACTTAAACTTGTATGTACCACTCAAAACAACCTAACAGATAGAGAATGAAGTGCATCAATTCACTACGGCTATTCAAGACGCAGCCTGTAAAAGTACGCCTAGCATAAAGCGAAAACTCAAGGGTCTCAACTTCCCTAACGAAATAAAAGGCCTGTTCGCCTTAAAACGCAGACTTAGAAGACGTTGGTATAACACCAGCACCGCAAGACAAAACCAACCTAAATAGAATGACGAAACAATTGACAAGGTAGATTAAAATACAAAAAAAACAACTCTATCAACAACTTCCTCTCAGGACTAACAACTGACAATACCAAAGAATATTCTCTGTGGAAGGCAACAAAGTACCTGAAGCGACCGAGAGATAAAGCTGACACTTTTGCAGAGCATTTGGAAAGCAGATTTCTTCACAAACAACTACGAAGATACAATTCCGCTAGTAACACCCAAAGAGGTAGCCAAAGAGATTAGCACGAATCTAAATCCAAAGAAAGCATCCGGGTTCGACCTAATTACCGGTGCAATCCCCAAAAAATACAGAGAAAAGCCTGGGTCAAGCTCACTAATATATTCAATGCCGCAATTCGCCTAAAACATATACCAACCGCGTGGAAGGTATCGGAATAATTGTGCTACCAAAACCTGGCAAGAATCACAATGATGTCGAGTCGTATCGGCCAATCACATTACTTCCGATCATGTCCAAACGCTTTGAGAAGCTGATTATGAAACGTCTCAAACTAATTATAGACAAATATGAGCTGGTGCCTGCCCATCAGTTTTGATTTTGAACCAACCACTCAAGAATTGATTAAGTTTATAGAATTACCAACGTTATCGAAAAATCGCTAGAAGATAAAAATGTTTGCTCTACTGTGTTCCTAGACGTCGCACAGGCGTTTGATCGGGTATGGTATGAAGGCCTATTGCACAAACTTAAATCCGTTCTGCCTGACCCATACTACAAACTATTAAAATCATACTTATCCGAAAGAAAATTTCGCATTAAACATGAGGACGCGTTCTCCGATCTTCGGAACATCGGTGCTGGTGTCCCTCAGGGAAGTGTATTGGGCCCGGTGTTATATCTACTTTATACAAACGATACACCTAATACTGATAACACAATAACTGACACCTTTGCGGATGACACTGCACTGATAGTAACTGGAAAAACTGTAGAGCAATCATTAGAGATACACTAGAGATACTACTAGCAGTAAATAACGTGGCCACCTGGACTCGTAAATGGCGAATGAAACTTAATGAAACAAAGTCTACATACATCAACTTTACCAATAAAAAGATTGAAAATAGACCCCTCAATATTAATGGCAAAACTGTCCAGCCTGCGAATACGGCAAAGTACCTGGGCATGACGCTTGACACAAAACTCCGATGGAAAGAGCACATCAAGAAAAAAACAAGAGGAACTGCAATTGAAATCACGTAAAATATATTGGCTACTAGGACATCGCTCCGAACTAAGAATGCACAACAAGCTAACCCTATACAAACAGGTGTTGCGCCCTGTCTGGACATATAGTATCAAATTATGCGGATGTGCTAAAAAACAAAATATCAATGTAATCTAACGCTACCAAAACAAAATGCTACGTACCATCGCCAATGCGCCATGGTATGTGCGCAACAGCGACTTACACCGCGAACTCGGTGTAGAAACAGTCGATACCATCATTACAAGATATGCTATCTCGCACGAATCACGACTTCAGCACCACATCATCGAGGAAGCATCCATGCTCCTAAACTTACAGAATGACACCAGACGACTTAAACGGACCAAACCACATGAGCTGTGTAGAATAGAACTGTCAAACAGCTGAGAGATCCAGTAGGAGCAACTCAGTATAATATTACATTAATAAGTTTATAAGAACTAGTTTTTGTAAGTAAAGTAAAATTAAAAAAAAGTTATGCCAATTCACACCCACACACGGTCAGTTCTACTTGATCAAATCGGCAGCGTCATGCCGATAGGACTATAAGGAGTATCAAGTATAGCCACCATAAGGTTGAAAATTGACATCCAACTATGATACGTCTTTACAATAAATTGATTCTTTCGAATTTGCATCAAAACTCTGACAACCTACCTTCAACTTTTAAACACATATTAGTTAAAACTACTTTATTAATATTTTATTACTTTATAATAAATTATATTGTGTAAACTCACACTAATTGTCATTTTTTAATATTAAAGACTTTAATATAGGAGAATCTTGAATAATCTACTTTGGGTGTTTTTTGTTTTTAATTTCTAATTAAAGTAGAATTGTGTGTAAATGCAATTTATTTAAAAATAAAGTTATTTAGATAAAAACTGGTTTAGTTAAATTTTCTTTTATAATAATATTCTTCAATGCCAAATTATGTAAGCAAAGTTGAAATGGAAACCAAAATTTGTATTGAAACGATTATTTTTTTTTACATAAAATATGGTCAAAGTTCAAGATTTTATTCTAGCATGACTTGCATCATGTCTTATAAAATGTTTATAAAAAAATCAAATGAGTAATATTTTGTGCAAAGGTCACGTGATCTCTAACTAACAATGTATTGTTTGGAATTAAAAATGCTTTCTCTTTACAGAGGCTGTTAATTGTTTGATTCATGCAATCGAAATTTATACGGATATGGGTCGTTTCACGATGGCAGCGAAGCACCACCAAAGCATTGCAGAGATGTATGAAGTTGATAGTGTGAACATAGAACGTGCTGTTCAACATTACGAGCAAGCTGCGGATTATTACAGAGGGGAGGAAAGCAATTCAGCGGCAAATAAGTGTTTGCTAAAAGTAGCTCAATATGCTGCCCAGTTAGAAAACTATGATAAAGCAATCACTATTTATGAACAAGTAGCCACGTCATCTTTAGAAAGTTCTTTGTTAAAATATAGCGCGAAAGAATATTTGTTCAGGGCAGCTTTGTGTCATTTGTGCGTTGATATTCTAAATGCTCAGCATGCTATGGAACGGTATGTTCAAATGTATCCACCATTCCAAGATTCTAGAGAATATAAGTTAATTCAAACGCTGATCGAACATATGGAAGAACAAAATGTTGATGGTTTTACAGATACTGTTAAAGATTACGATTCCATCTCACGTCTAGACCAATGGTACACTATGATATTGTTACGCATTAAGAAAACACTCAACGATAATCCAGACTTGCGTTGAAAATTTAATATAATTCATAATTACTTTTTGCGGATATTATTTAAAATAATATAAAGTGCTATTTTTCTTTACTATTCATATAAATAGGTTCATTAAAAATAGTTTCTTTTTTCTAGTCATTATTGAGGTATTTAAATGTAGGTATAATTAACCAAGTTGTACATACATTTACTTAATTGACTTATTTAATATACAATTAATGTATATATTTAAATATGGTTTGCCAATAAAATGACTTCCCTTTACTTTATTTCAAAACATAAATGAAAGCCTAATGGTCAATTTTTTCATAATTCTATCATATTAGGTAGTATATAAAACTAATAGTAAACATTTTTGAAAGGACTTCTGATAAACTTAGTTTAAAATAAAAATAAATTGAAAGTATAATCGTAATTTTATATATCAACACAATAAAAAAGTGTATAAGTAATTTAGTTTGTTATTTTAATATATTGATGTAACTCTAAAAGTGGATTCGACTGCTTTTAAAGCTAATAGCACTTTCATTGTTGAGATGCAAGATGGAGTAGATAGCCATCACACTACTGTTATATTAATAATAACAAATTTGGTATAGTAAAATAATATTGTTATTGCTAAATGGTTAAATGAGTTTTTATTTATATTTAATGTTTAGTTACTTTGTTTTTGTTTCGTTTCAAGTTTACAACGTAAAGATATGCATATAGTACTTGTATGTTAACAGAATGTAATTGGTAATAATTAAATAAACATTCATGCCTATATCAATTCTAATTTGTTTTCGTTTATTTTCACACCACCTATTCCATTTACACCATTTCAAATCAACGATATATTTTACAACTTTTCTAGATCATATATATATATATATATATATATATATATATATATATATATATATATATATATATATGTATATATATATATATGTATATATATTTATACATATACAGGTACTCCCTCCACCGGGAGCAATCGCCTGTAATGTAACGTTCAGAGTCTAGCATTCATCCGTGAGTGAGACATTACTTACAGTGCGCAACCTGTAATGCTACAATTCTTAAGTTTTTTTTTGCGTAAATAACAATATTGAATTAATATTGTCGCGCCTTGTCCAATCAACAAAACTAAATGCTCAAAATCGAGTCTGAAATGTTGGCGAATGATCGTCAGTCAGGGAGGCATTATTGTAATGTAATACTAAAAAAAGAGATCCATGAAAAGATAAGACTGGCTAAGGAAAGATGGCTAACAGCTAAATGTGATGAAATTGAACAACTGGATTCCATACATGATAACTTTAATATGCACCGCAAAGTAAAGGAAATGACGAGAACCAACAGGAAAAAAATGCCATCAAGTTGACCACCATTATCATCAGTTGGCCACCAACTGATGATAATGGCAGACTTGTAACCGAAGTCACAAACAAAGCGAAGGCATGGCAAAAGTATGTACAAGAACTTTTCAATGACACCAGATCAGACCACCATAATATTACCGCTGCTAGTAACGACGGACCGTCCATTACAAAATACGAACTTCAAAAAGTCATAACAATGAAGAATGCGAATGCAGCCGGGCCAGCTAACATTCACTCTGAAATGAATCAGCTATGTTGCAACTCGCACCCAGAATTCCCGAACATCATCACTGACTTATTTAATCATAGCTACAATACGGGACAAATGCCAGCAGACTGGATGACCTCTATATTTGTTACAATCCCCAAGAAGCCATCTGCGAAGATTTGCGACGAATATAGACTAATCAGCCTATAAGATATTTTTAAAGATCATACATGCCAGGATCTATCGTAGGTGCGATGAACATGTGGGAGAGATGAAACATTGGCTTTCGGAATTCGCTCGGAACGAGAGAAGCCATCTTCACAGTCCAAGTCATGATACAGAGGTGTTTAGACATGAGACGAGATGTACTCGTTTCTGTCATTGACTTGGCCAAAGCGTTTGACACCGTACAACATGATACATTGATCCAGGTGTTATAGGAAACCGGCATAGATAAGAAAGACTTAAGAATTATCGCAAACATGTATTGGCACCAGACAGCTGCCATAAAAGTGGACAACATCATCTCGGAAGAATTATACATCCGGAGAGGCGTGAGGCAAAGTTGTGTACTATCTCCAATCTTGTTCAACATATATGTTGAACAAGATTGGTTACTCTGAGAAATTTTTCCAAGAAGCATTAAACGCAAAACGAATGAAACGAAGGTATTAAGATTGAAAACATCAATAACATACGATACGCTGATGATACCATCACAGTATCAAACACCTTGGAGAGCCTACAGAGTATAATGAACAAGGTCAACACCACAAGCGAACGGTATGGACTCAGATTAAATACCTCAAAGACAAAATACATAGTTATATCTAAAAATGAGGGCCCACACCAAGATACACTAATACTGGGCAATGAACGCGTTGAGAGAGGAGAGAAATATGTCTATAAATGACGACTGCGATTACTCCAAATAAATTCTTGCAAGAATAGAACAGGCCAGATCTTCTTTCTACAAATTAAAGAAAATGTTCTTCTCCAGCGACTTGTCACTTCCCCTTAAAATCCGAATGGTAAGGTGATATATAATGCCTGTTCTCCTATATGGCGTGGAGGCCTGGACATTGACAAGGCGACTCAAAATAGGCTGGAGGCTTTCGACTTTTGGATATATAGACGCATCTTGCACATATCATGGATCCATCATACCAGAAATGAAGAAGTACTCCAACAAATCGGTAAATATAAAGAACTACTCAACATCGTCAAAGAAAGAAAGCTGCAATACTTAGAGCATATAATGCGAAATGACAAATATCGCATATTACAATTAGTCTTGCAAGGAAGAGTAGATGGGAGAAGAGGACCAGGTAGACGACGTAACTAATGGCTTAAGAGCTTACGCTAGTGGTTCGGCCTTACATCAATTCTACTGTTTCGTCAAGCAGTTGATAAAGTCAAGATTGCTGTGCTAATCACCAACATCCGCAACGGATAGGGCACACTAAGAAGAAGAATGCTCAAAATCGAATCTGTAACGTTACATTACAGGAGATTTTTGTAGATAGATTTCTTACCAAATATTTGCCAAAGTTAAGATAACCAAAATAATTCAAGATATTTTTTAACGAACTTAAAATTTTTTGACAAAGTTTTTAAAAATATTTTATTCTATTTACTTAATCTAGAATTACTACGGGATTGCAACGAGTCGCGAAAATTCTTCAAAAAATGTGACTAATGTTAGGAAGAGGTACCAGCCAAGAGGCACATTATGTACGGACAAGGGCGGTAACATACTAACATATAGGAGGATACTAAATATATGAGCGGAGCACTTAGCAGAACTACTATATATTCCAAGAATTGGAAACGAAGAGACAGAACAATACACAACAGCAGAGCCTCTTGCCCCAGAATCTTCTTACGAAGTAGTCAAAACAACGATTGCGCACCTAAAAAAAAATCAGCGGGAGAAGAAAACCTATCCGGAGAATTCCTCAAATATGAGGCGTATAAAGTAGGAAAACCTAACTTAACTAAAAAAGCTTTCCACATCTCCAGAATATGATGGACATTATCGTTGAACATAGCACAAAGTATGGTCTACACATGAACGTTACCAAGACCAAGGTGGTTGTGCTCTCCAAGACACCAAGACGGACGGTTCTTCAAATTAACAACCAGGTCGTAGAACAAGTGCCGTCCATTAAATATCTTGGAGCCCTCGTCAACGAGAACAGTGACCCTAAAATGGAAATCACATCTGGAGTACAGCAGGCCAGAAGGACATTCATCTCCATGAAGACCATCTTCACTAGTAGAGACCAAAACCTACAGCTCCGTATACGTATATTGCGTTGCTATATCTTCCCAGTGCTACCCTATGGCTCCGGGAGCTGGACATTCAGTCAATCAACGTAGAGCCGTATTGACGCCTTTGAGATGTACTTGAATCGCCGTACACTGTGTATATCCTGGGTAGACAGGATAACCAACAAGGAAGTACTGATGAGATTAGGTAAAGCTAAAAATCTGATGGCAACAGTCAAAGAACGAAAGCTCCAATACATCGGGCACGTTGTAAGGGGAAAGCGTTACGAAAGATCGAGGGTAAACGATCTGTGCGCAGACGGCAGAACTCGTGGCTAAAGGATCTGCGTCGATGGTTCGGACGGACATCTATAGAGATTTTCAGAGGTGCGGTTTCACGCACCACTATAGCCAGTTGATCGCCAACCGATGGGAGATGGATGATGGGGTCGATGGGAGACGGCGTCCTAAGAAGAAGAAAGTAGGAAAGGAAGTATATAACTTATAAACGAGGTGTGAAGACAGGAGCGAATGCCGGAGGAGTGGAACACCGCCGTTACCATACCAATACACAAGAAGACCGCAAAGAATGTTCACAGAGGTATCGCACTACTAAATGTCATCTACAAGCTTTTCGTCAGTATATTAACAGCTAGAATAAATCAATATGCCGATGTGAGTCTGGGGGATTACCAGTGCGGGTTCCGGCAGGTCAAAAACAGACCAGATCTTCTGTATACGTAATATATTGGAGAAGTGCTGGGAGCATATTATCGAGATGCACCAACTTTTCATAGACTTCAAACAAGAATATGATAGCATAAACAAGAACAAATTATTTAGAATAATTGAAGAGTTTGGCATACCAGCAAAGCTTTACAAATTAACCCGGATGACATTAAACGATGCTAGAGACAAAGTGCGGATACAAGGGGAGCTATCGACAATTTTCGTAATTACATCAGGGCTGCGACAAGGAGATGGGCTCTCAACAATACTATTCAACCTGGCCCTTGAAGAAGTGACGAGGGCGATGTGAAACAGCTAACGAGTGATCTAGTAGAAGCTACTTGTAGTAGCCAGAAACACTCTGGCAATAAAAGAAGCATACGAAGCTCTAGACGAAACTGTCAGAAAAATCAGACTAAAAGTGAAAATCGACAAGACGAAATATATGGTGCTGGCTAGGAGCGGGTAGAAATAGGCGGAAGACAGTTTGAAGTGGTGGAATATTTAAAGTATTTCTTCTTCTTAAGTACCATGTCCTTCCAAAACGTTGGTCACCAACAAGACTATCTTTACTCTGTCGGCGGCAAGTCTGAACAGAGTATTGTTGCACAGTTCCTTTAATGATCTCTGCAGGTATGTTGTCCGGTCTTGAAGCTTGGAGCTCTACGAAGTCGATTGCAGGCGGAATCTTCTCAATCTGCTTCCTCATAGAGGGCAGCTTGGTTCTACTTACCCACGTAACTGCCCCGTAAGTGATCGCAGGTCTTACTATCATGGCGTACATTAATCGTAGGTTTGTGGGGTTACCCCACGTTTTCCCCCGCCAGATTTCTGCACACCTTTAGAGCGCGTTTCGCTTTTCCTTCCACTGCTACAGCGTGTCCATTCCATAGGAGTTTGCTTTCTAGTGTTATACCCATATACCTTATCTCCTGTTTGTATTCTGCTATAACTGCCCTCCCATCTAACAGTATGGGCTGTAGGCAGTTTAGTCTTCTCTTTCTAGTAAATGGTATCACCGTGGTTTTGCTCAGGTTGAGTCTCAATCCCACTGTTTGACACCATCTACTAGTTACTTTGAGGCCTCTCTGTACGATTTCACAGGGCGTTCCCTGAAACTTCCCTCTGGCTATGATGAATATGTCATCGGCGTAACCTTGACATTTGATGTCTAGGTCATTCAGCCTAGCCAGTAATTCATCAACTACCAGGCTCTCAATCAGTGGTGATAGCACACCTCCCTGTGGACACCCTCGAGCTGTGGAGATCTTGATGGTGTCTTTGCCCACTTGTGCCTCCGCCGTTCTGGTTCTCAGCATTTCTCCCATCGCCGCTTTGACAGTTTCGTACGAGGTGTTGTCACAGACTCCTATATCCAAGAAGGCACATATCGCTACTTCCTTTTTGTCTCTAGTGCTGCTTTAATTTCATTTTGTTCATCTTGTCAGCTGATACAGGACGGTTTCTTTAGATTTCCCTGCTCTATATGCATGCTGACAGTTGTGTAGTGGTGCACCTACCAGCACTGTTGTGCTAAAGTAATTGTCAATTACCTTCTCCATTGTCTTTAACATAAAAGATGTTAGACTAATGGGTCTAAAAGTCTTCGGTTGAGTGGTGCCTTTCTTCCCCACCTTCGGTATGGATACCACCTTAGCCCCGGTATGTAACCGAGCGCATAACTACTTCTAAAGATTTTTAGAAGATACGGAATATTACGGAGATAATATTAATTCTCTTCCTCCTTTTTGTAGGAAGGCGGGAATTATTTCGTCCACACCTGGGGCCTTGAATGGCTGAAATGTGCCGATAGCCCATCTGATTCGTGTTTCCGTACAGATGGACGTGGCCCTCCTCCAGTCAGCCCTACTTGATCTCCATGGTTGCATCAATCCCTCGGTGTCTTTGTATCTTCTACATCCCAGAAAATGGGTTTCTAGTAGGAGAGCTCTCTGCTCTTCGTCCTTAGTGTAGCTCCCATCCGGTCTCCTGAGAGTGGCTGTCATTTCCACTCTATCCTTCGCTAGTGCTTTGTGCAATCTAGCTGCCACCGGGGTGGATTCTATGGTTTCACAGAACGTCCTAAAGTTTTGTCTTGTTGGGCTTCTGATCTCTTTGTTGTAGGTGGTGAGAACCTCGGAAAGATCCCTACAACACAAGACCCTAATCATGTTTCTAAATGCTGCCCGAGTCTGCTCAACCCTCGATTTTACTTCAGTTTGTCTACCCGCGCTGTTAGTTTGAGGGGGTTTGAACTGAATTTTGCGATTCAAGTAAGATTTTTGGCCCAGTAAATGACCCAGACCGTGGATAGAGGACCTTATTGAACCATGCGCTACGACAGATTTTCAATGAGCCAGATTTGAAAGTGACAATTAAATGCGATATGTTACGATATGCAGAATACATAAACATACTGGAGGAAACTAGGGACTAGAGATGAGCATGGGATCCCATCGTCCCATGGTATTGGATGAGTGGTATGAACGTCGCGTGTGATGGTATGGGATGGGACGACAATTTTGTATAGGACGGATTTTGATAATCTAGTTCGTGCAAAATTAATTGCTTTCATATAAGAGTTTCATGATTTTCATTTGTTTGTAGACACAAGTAGGCTTCTGAATACAAATCACTGTATTTTTGTTAGCTATTTCTAGATTTTGTTTTTTTTTTGCAGCGCATATCTTTTTAGTGTAGTGTTTTTAGTTCAGTTTTTCACTCCGGGGGCGGCAGTTTGCCGGTTACCGAGTCGCGCTTGCGCAGTTCGTCTGGTATTTTTCTTTGTGAAGAAGAAAAGTCCTATTTTATCCTTGAAAATGGTGCAACTTTGTTTTTAACGATTTTAACGATTAGATTGAAAATTTATTTAATAGATGTCCAGCTCAGGAGATTTTTGGGATAACGATGTAGTTCCTGAAAAATATTCCGTTTGCGACGAAAAAGAATTACCCATTGTTAAAAAACCGAAAAGCAAGTCTACTGTATGGAAAAAATGGGATGAATGGGACGGGCCGCGCGACCGGGATGGGATGGGACGAAAAGTTTAAGTTTGTGGGATGGGACAGTGGGACGAAAAAGTGATGGGATGGGACAGTGACACGTCCCACGGGATGAGATCTGGGACGAGAAACTCGTCCCATGCTCATCTCTACTAGGGACCCCAAACAAATAAAAGGGACTCCAAATAAAAGCTTCCATTGAGTCAAAAAATACAAGACTAATATAAATATTGATAGAAACAATCTGAAATTGTAGATTTTAAACAAGCGTAATTTTAAATTCCACCAATCGCGTTAGAGATCGAGGTGTAGATGTTATTGTGCTCCCGACGATTTCCGAAAACAACCGAATCTAATTGATCTGATGATTTAATGATCTGATCTGATTTAATGATGATTTAATTAATGATCTAATGATTTTCACTTTATTTAAAAAAATATTATCTTGTGCTTTAATCCCAAAAATTAATTATCTATAATAACAAAGATCAACAATAAACGTTGCATAAATTAAAAGCAGATATTTTTCATAACATAAACTATATTTAATTTTGAGGAAAAAATTGTTAAAAAAACCATTTTCTTTCCTAGGAATATTTAATAAATTATTTAATTATATACATATTTATTGGCAATTTATTTGTTTTAATATTTGCAGTATTACGTTTTTTTTTTTAATATTATAAACACTCCAATTAAAGTCATTTGTTATTATGGTTACATTCAGTTAAAAATGTAAAAAACAACAGTTGTATATTTTTAATCAAAAGCAGCTTCCAAGAGTGGAAGCTCATCACGTTTTTTCTTCCGTTTGCACCTTGGACAGGGTCTAAGTGGATTAAAGCAAGTTTTATGATATACACCACTACATAAATTACACTAGAAAAGAATTAAGAATTATTAGAAGCGTTATTGAAAATTTGGGAGAAAAAATGTTTACCCTATAAACATTTTTAGTATCAAATGGAAATAACGCTTTTGATAGGTTGCAAATTTCACATAAAAACCCTTTTTGGCTACAAAGCCAACATTTTAAAACATGTTCAGTTCCAAATTGCACAACCTTTTCTAATTCCTGAGCCAACGTCCCATCCCTTATCTGCATTAAATCCTAAAATAAAATCATTTGTAAAAACAAATCTTCATTCAAATTAGGTTTTTGTTTTTACTGAAATGGAATATTGGTGGATATGTTCGTACATATATTCCCTTGGGCACATTTGTTTTTGTAATTCTTCAATAATTGGTTCCCTGCAAGTATACAAATAAGCTCGTAAATAATTTAATTGGTTCCTAAGAACTTGAAGGCTGGCCATTTCTTCAACAGCTGTATAAATATATGGATTTGATATTTTGAAATCTATTACAGGATCATCTCGAATTTCTTCCAAACATTTATGAGCCTTTTTCGAAACAGAATACTTTTTAAAATCCCAATTGTGGATTATTCTTGCTGGTATCGAAACAGATTCATCAGCCATGCAAGTATCACAGAAATATTCACCAGTAAAACCACAAACACTGAAATATAACAAATGTTAGATTTAAATGTATATAATAACTTTTTCTGATGCATACAGAGGCTTGATTTCAAGGGATAACGAATCTTTACATGTGGAACAGGAATAATTTTGCGAATCTAAACCTTTTTCTTTAGCTATAATGGATACTTGAGCAGCCAAAATAATCGATTGATTCCTTGGTGGCGGGATAATATCCTTTATAGTTTTAGTCGGGGATTCCTGTAATTGTACTAATAAGATTTGTATCAAATTAGATTTTGTTTTATAGTACTGTGGTCTGGTTGCATTTCACTGACAGTGATTCAAGACGTTGCCAGATCTCAGAAAAGTCTGGAGTTTGTATATGGGATCCAGCCAACATTGTATAACTGTTTTTTATGACAGCGTTAAAACTATGTTCCATGGATTTAGCGTTTTCTAATGGATCACATACACCTGACGTATCAGAATCATCATTTGAATCAATATGATTATCGTCAAAGGACCATCCTGACTGTCTATTTAAAGAATTCCCAAAACTAGTGACTTGAATGGTTTGCTCTATATTACTCTTTTCGGATTTATCTGAATTTGGTGTAGGAGATTTATTCTCCTGATCATCATTTTCCCTCTGGTGTTCATGATTTGTTACTATTTTCACAACATCATCATGATCTGCAAAATTTACATCTAAATGAGATGTGTGGGACAATAATGATTTTAAAGAAGAACTAGTTGAGCTCGGAGCTTTAATTGACTGAGCCACATCCACCCCAGAACTTATCTAAAACAATAACAATATTATAAATATAGATATTATATATAGATATTATTATAAATATATTATAAGTTAAATAGTAACATTTGTATCTTTTATTCAAAGATTATAATTTCTAGGAAATCATTGTATACATATCATCAACAAAGTTGACATCATTAGTATAACTAATCTTTTTTTAAAAAATTTCTTAAAAACAACTACTTCACTGGCGAACACCACGACTGACATTGAATTGCATTAAGAAAGTTTTTGGGTTCTATGTAACCCTGTAATTTTCCCAAAACAACAATATCCTGATCAAATACAAAATATAATTATCAATTAATTAATTATACAATACATAAATTAATTATACAATATACTCGACAATATATAAATAATAGATAAAGTTTCTGTGAATCAAAAAACAGAATAATCTCGATAATCCGACACATATGGAACCAGACAAACCAGAGGATTATTAGAAAGGTGTGGTGGGAGTGGTTGGAGGGAAGAGGGCGAGCGGTCTCCAGACCGCCGGATTATTGAACCTGTCGTCCGATTAACCAACGGTCGAATTACCGATATTATACTGTACATTTAACAAGCTTTGAAGCAAATAACATGGCCACTTTAGATATCTATAAAATTAATTTTCAAAGAACTTGTTATTTTGAAAAAGTAATTATCTCAAAAACTTAATTTTTCAAAGACCAAAAATTTAGTTATACAGGGTGTTTCATAAAAGTCCGGCAGAAATTCTAGGGCGAGTTTTAGAGCCTGAAATAAGAAAATAAATAAGAAAAAATCCCTATAAAGATGTGTCCGAAAACGATTCCTAATTGAGGTAAAGCCTTTAAAAGGGGGTGTTCCTCACAGAACATTTTTGCTATTATCTTAGACGCAACTAATGATAATTTATTCAGGTAGGGAAAGATGTCATGTTCTGGGCCAATCCTCCCCTCCCGACCTGTCCTTACCCTGACCTTGACCTGACCTCGACCTTATCACAAAATATGACGCGGGCGGGAAAATTCAAAATGGGTTGTGGGGTGGGCGCGTTTGAAATTATCTGTGAACACGTGCAATATAACTGAAACACTTTTAAGATTATTATTGAAAGATAATAGATAAGAAACGCCGCGTAATCATTTTCGTGAGATAAGAAATGGACAGATGCAAGTTATTTTAATAGTGTGTGATAAGGAAAAAAATGTAAGAGTTAAACAAAATGTAAGATATTTGTCCGAATAATTTCCTGTGTGTAAAAAATTTCTTAAACTTATTTGAACTTGTCTGGATGAGTCATATTCTTGGAATTGCTCTGTTTTACAGATTGGCGAAAAAATAGTAAAGTTTACCTTCAAATTTTACACATGGTAATAAAATCGTCAGCCCGATTAAATGGAAGAGTAAACGGGAGAAATGCAAAATAATTTAGAAGTGTGTGACAAGGAAAAAAAGATGTAAGATTTTTAATAACCGCAATATTAAATACCGTAGTCAGAAAAATTTTTATACAGGAAATGATAACGTTACGCGAGTATGGAATATCTGAGTTACAAAATAGTGAAAACTCTACATGTATTCAATTTATGGTTTTATTGTATTATAATAATAATACATTTAAATTTACTTCAATACATTTACATTCAAATATAGTGATAAATAAATATCTAATTTGGATATTCGATTTTGTGATAAAGAAACACCTATAATTAATTATAATAACTAACTACCGTTTGTGCTTATTTTCGTCTTGATAGCCAACCAATGGCGGTACATACGGGAAACGACTTTTGTATTTTGCAAAAATTTAGCAAGTGCTTGACTAGATGAAATTGTTTGCAATCAAAAACTACACTCAAAAGGTACTCTATGTTTCTGTTGCTCAAGATAACAGTTTTCGATATGATAAAAGTTTTCCAAGGAACCCCAAAAAAAAGTAGTCCAAGGGGTTAATGTCCGGTGACCTTGCTGGCCAAGCAACTGTACCACCTTGACCCATCCACCTTAATGGATAGGCGTTATGTAGGTGAGCTCTCGCTAAAGCGTTAAAATTTGCAGGTGCATCATCGTGCATGGACCACATTTGGCGTCTAGTCAAAAGAGGCGCTTGATCCAACAACCCTGGCAAAATTTCTGTTAAAAAATGTCGATAAACTTCTCCAGTCGCCAACAATCCACACCAAACATTAATGGATACTTGTTGGTGATGAGCTCTCAAAATAACAGTATGAGGATTTTCGTCCGCCCAGCAGTGCATGTTATGAGAATCCATAATTCCATCTCGTCCAAAGGTTGCTTCATCTGTGAAGAACACCCGTCTCACAAACAAAGGAACTTGGGCACAACGAAGCAGCAGCCATCAACTAAATTTTTGTCGATTAGGATAATCTGCTGGAGTCAATGTCTGCACTTTTTGATTGTAGTACAGATGCAACTGCTGATGGAGCAACCAAGTGCGACATCTTGGTAATCCAAGAAACCCACAGAGGCCCCACTGCACGAAGGCCCAAGATCGCGGGAATAAGACTGGTCTTGGAAAGGCCCCATGATGAATACGGAAGCGCCGTATTTGCAAGACCTGAAATCCGATCTGCGGCATTCACGTCACACGACAACACTGAGATTCTCACAGTGGAGGTAAAGTCTCTCCTGTCAAGTCATGTCAATATAAAAACCACCCAATGCAGCCTTCGAATTTCAAGAGGCTCCCAACTTCCGGTCGTAAGACGGGAGGATCGTGCTGGACGATTTCAACTGCCACAGCACAATATGGGGATATAGCCAGACCGATGAAAATGGAGCTGAACTGGAGAACTGGGCAGAGCACATGAACTTGTACCCGATACACGACCCCAAGCTGCCTCCGTCTATCAATATCGGTCGCTGGAGAAGAGGCTATAACGCGGATAACATTTTCGTCACTGACAAACTTGTGACCCTATCAACAAAACATGTAGAATATTCACACCCAAAAAACACAGCACCGCCCCATTACACGTGTAATCTATGCAGCAGTGAGGCGTGAAAGTGTTCCCTTCAAAAGGCGATTTAATTTCAGGAAGGCAAGATGGACTGAGCTTGCAGCTGACCTGGACCACGAGATCACCTCCCCGAAAGCAAAGTCCGAAAACTAAGAAGCTTTCATCGACATCGCCAAGAGACTCCCAAGAAAACACACCCTAAGGGGATGCAGAACCGAATAAATACCAGGCCTTACTCCAGAATCCGCAGACCTGTTGAAGAGGTACTGAACCCTATATGAGGACGACCCCTTCTCTGAGGATAAAGTCTCTCACAGTCACGTCAATATACAAACCGCCCAATGCAGCCTTCGAATTTCAAGAGGCTCCCAACTTCCGGTCGCAAGACGGGAAGATCGTGCTGGGCGATTTCAACTGCCACAGCACAATATGGGATATAGCCAAACCGATGACAATGGAGCTGAGGAAGAGGCTATAACGCGGATAACATTTTAGTTTCTGACAAACTTGTGCCCTTATCAACAAAACATGTAGAATATTCAGTCCCAAAAACACAGCAACGCCCCATTACATGTGTAATATATGCAGCAGTGAGGCCTGAAAGTGTTCCCTTGAAATGGCGATTTAATTTCAGGAAGGCAAGATGGAATGAGCTTTCAGCTGACCTGGACTACGAGATCACGTCCCTGGAAGCAAAGCCCGAAAATTATGATGCTTTCATCGATATCGTCAAGAGACTACCAAGAAAACACATCCCAAGGGGATGCAGAACTGAATACAGACCAGACCTTACTCCAGAATCCGCAGACCTGTGGAAGAGGTACCGAATCCTATATGAGGACGACCCCTTCTCTGAGGATACCATAAATACGGGTGAAGATCTGATGCAAGCGGTACATACCAAAAACGAAAGTGCTAGAAAGTGCTTGACTAGAAATTATTCGCAAACAAAACTACACTGAAAAGGTACTGTGTTTCTGTTGCTCAAGATAACAGTTTTCGATATGATAAAAGTTTTCTAAGTGACCCAAAAAAAAGTAGTCCAAGGGGTTCATGTCCAGTGACCTAGATGGCTAAGCAACTGGACCACCTCGACCTATCGACCTTAATGAATAGGCGTTATGTAGGTGAGCACTCGCTGAGGCGTTAAAATTTGCAGGTGCACCATCGTGCATGAACTACATTTGGTGTCTAGTCATTCGAGGCACTTGATCCAACAACCCTGGCAAAATTTCTGTTAGAAAAATGTCGATAAACTTCTCCAGTCAACCGCCTGGTAGAATTTGGGGACTGATTAATACATCAACACCAACAATCCACACCAGACATTAATGGATAATTGTTGCTGATGAGCTCTCACCATTACAGTATGAGGATTTTCGTCCGCCCAGCAATGCATGTTATGGGAATTCATAGGTTGCTTCATCTGTGAAGAGCACCCGAATCACAAACAAAGGAACTTGGGTAGAACGAAGCAGCAGCCATCAACTAAATTTTTTCGATTAGGATAATCTGCTGGAGTCAATGCCGGCACTTTTTTATTGTAGTACAGAAACTACTGCTCGAGCAACCAAGTGCGACATCTTGGTAATCCAACAAACCCACAGAGGCCCCACTGCATGGAAACTGGTCCCACTGGTCTTGGAAAGGCCCCATGATCAGTACGGAAGCGCCGTATTTGCAAGACCTGATCTTGAAATCCGAGCTGCGGCATTCACGTCACACGACAACATTGAGATTCTCACAGTGGAGGTAAAATCTCTCACAGTCACGTCAATATACAAACCGCCCAATGCATCCTTCGAATTTCAAGAGCCTCCCAACTTCCGGTCGCAAGACAGCACGATCCTCTCGTGCTGGGGGCTGGCTACTTCAACTACCACGGCACAATATGGAGATATAGCCAGACCGATGAAAATGGAGCTAAACTGGAGAACTGGACAGAGCACACAAATTTGCACCCCAAGCTGCCTCCGTCTGTCAATAGCGGTCGGTGGAGAGGAGGCTATAACGCGGATAACATTGTTGTCTCTGACAAACATGTGCCCCTATCAACAAAACATGTAGAATATCCACTCCTAAAAAGACAGCACTGCCCCATTACATGTGTAATCTATGCAGCAGTGAGGCCTGAAAGTGTTCCCTTCAAAAGGCGATTTAATTTCAGGAAGGCAAGATGGAATGAGCTTTCAGCTGACCTGGACCACGAGAACACCTCCCTGGGTGCAAAGTCTGAAAGGTACCCTGATGGTTTCATCGACATTGTCAAGACACTACCAAGAAACACATCCCAAGGGGATGCAGAACCGAATACATACCAGGCCTTACTCCAGAATGGGCAGACCTGTTGAAGTGATAACCCTATAAGGGCACGACCCCTTCTCTGAGGATACCATAAATACGGGCGATAAGTGGCGAACAATGATGGAAGATCTGGATATGAAGGAGAGCAGCCAATGTCCCTGGAAACTTATCAAAAAACCTTAGACAAGACCCCACAAGTGCTACTCCGAACTTGACACTGTTCACTCCAGACCAGATCGCACACCAACTGATAATGAACCGAAAGACCCAAAGAAGAGCCCTCAAAACTCAAATACAAAGGGATCCAGACAACGAAACCGACTATCTAGATGAACCATTCACACGCAGTGAATTAAAAACCGCCAATAACAGCTTAAAAAATAACAAAGCTGGAGAACTAGATGATCTAGAACAAATGAAAACAGAACTGAAAATGAAGAACAGAACAAATAAAACATTTTGGAACTGCAACCATTACATGGATCATCAACATGTGCTGTGCAAGGTAAACTGCTGTGCAAGGAAGTCGCAAATCCTAAAAATGTGGAGGAAGGCTCAAGTAGTCGCGCTGTTGAAACCGGGAAAGGATCCTGCAGAACCTAAAAACTTTCGACCTCTATCATTACTATACCATCTCTTCAAGGTCTTTAAAAGGTTGATACTGAATCGCATATCTGGTAAAGTAGACGAAAGCATAATACCAGAGTAAGCAGGGTTTAGACTGAGATTATTGACTGGACCTATTAAAAATGGCATCGAGCGCAAGCAAATTACCGATGTAGCCTTTATAGACCTGACAGCGGCAAATGATACCGTAAACCACCACAAAGCAGTGGAGAAATTGTATTGTCTTACTAAGGATTATCGCCTAGCTGGACTGGTGAAAACTCTGTTGCAGAACAGGCGCTTCTATGTTACGCTGCAGGGAAAAAGGAGTCGATGAAGAGACCAGAGGAAAGTTCTACCACAGGGAAGTGTACTGGCTCCTATGCTTTCCAACGTATACACAAATGACCAACCAACCGACACGTCGCTTCATCTGTGAGGATGACACAGCCATCGCCTCACAGGGAAAAAGCTTCGAAGAAGTTGAGAATAAACTAACTACAGCCTTAGAAAACATACCACAGTACTACGACATAAACCTGTTGAAGTCATACCCCAGCAAACCCCAGGTATGTGCATTTCACCTGAGAAAAAAGGACGCAAGCAGGAAGCTGCAAATCACATGGAGAGAAAAAGAACTTGAAACATGCGACACTCCAAAGTACCTGGGCGTAACACTGGACCGCATACTATATTTCCAAAAACACTACCAGAATACAAAGGCCAAAATTTTTGCTAGGAATATTGTCATCCTGAAGCTCACTGGCACAACATGGGGAGCGCAACCTGATGTGTTGGGTACGTCGGCTCTTATTCTCTGTTTCTCCGCTGCCGAGTACGCGGCACCAGTGTGGAACAACTCGGTTCACACAAGACACGTCGCCGTGGCTTTAAACGAGACATGCAGGATTATAACGGGCTGCCTGAGACCGACACGTATCGAGAAGCTGTACCATCTATCTGGAATGGCCCCAGCACGCGTCAGACGCAAAGTAGCATCCGAATCAAAGCGACAGAAGCAGATCGGAAATAGGCGGCACCCTCTACACGACCAACAACCAGAAAGGCGACGACTCAAATCAAGGAAGAGATTTCTCCAACATACGCAAAAATTGCAGACAACGCCATATAGAACTATCGAAAGAACAAAACCCAAACCTGCGGAAACGCTTCCAACTATTGGAAAGGAAGGGTCTGAATGTGAACACTGGTGTCTCAGACACGGAAATGAAATGAGCTGCTGCTCGTGTAGAACACGCCAAACTTTCGTCTGGGTTACTCCTATAACAGTAGCAACTTTTAGAGTATTTGTCGCTGGATTTGCTTCAACAATCTCCACAATCTGCTCTTCAAAATCAGGATTGCGGGCAATTTGTCCCCTAAACGCAATTGATGTTCCCTCAAACGCCTATCGATGGCCTAAAAAGTTGTTCTATCAGGTATCCTATCAGGGTACCTTTCTTGGTAAAGTCACCTCAGCCGAACCAAACATGGGATGCATGTTCGTGTACGCAGCAATAGCATATGCCATAGCAATATTACATCCAATATGCAGCCATAGCAATATTACAGAAAAGTGTGACAGTTAAAAGTTTTCTATGATGGACTGACACAAAATGCCAAATTTTAAAGCTGCACTAAATATTTGTTTCTTATCATTACATTTAAATTTGCACCTGTAGTAAAAAAAAGTAAATTTGGAGTAAAGAAATAGTAGTAGATATTCTTTGTTTTTATCACAATATCATTCCGAAAAAAATATGTCTTAATTTTTACGGGCTGTACCTCAGTTAGGAAGTTTTTTTGAACACATCTTTATAGGGACTATTTTTCTTATTTCGGGCTCTAGAAGACACCCTAAAATTTCTGCTGGACATTAATGAAACACCCTGTATATTTATAAAAATAAATTCGATCATTCTCAACTTGCCGCAGTTCATAGCTATGTGTAATTTATAACTACATAAAAGAATATACTTACTGGACATGGTAATGAAGAAGTTGTCCATATTCCAGCTAAAAGTAAACTCGGCATCATCCAAGTATTTAAAAGACTTGAATTAGTAGGTAAATCCAATTCAATGGATTCAACCCCTTCAACAAGTTCTTGAGCAATCTCAAGCTCATCTAGATCACGAATATAGGCATATGTGTTATAATAAGATTTTAATGCACTTGGGTTTTGGCGAATCGTTTGCAAATAAGAAGATAACAGTGCATCGTTTAAAGCCAAACGGATCCATGCTCTACATTGTCCAATCTCTGTTTTGATTTGTGATAAGCTAGTAATTTGTTCAATAATTAAACCATGAGAAATAATTAATAGAGGAGGCCAAAAACTGGGATCAGGTTTTTGATCTAAATCAGCAAGCGCTCTTCTGAATCTGTGTGCGAGAGAATCTTTCAAACCATGTAAAAACATTGACTCGATAACCGAACATAATCGATTCTTGGGTTCCTGGGAATCCCAAGCTTGCTCAACACTTCCAAGTTGGATTTCCTTTATTGTTTCACTTAGTTGATTAGTTATGGAGGTTTTAATTGCTACTTCTCTTTTATTGTTGGTTTTATTCACTCTTTTCATAAACGTATTCATTTTCTATTTTTCACTAAAATAATCATTTCCATTAAACTAATCTGTATAAAAATTATTGTTTAGAAATTTGGGGATTTATTAATAATAATTACAAATAGCAACATCTGTCACTCTTGACACACATAATTTATTAATAAGTTGGTTGCACTGTAAGATTTCAAATCTTGAAAGCTATTTGTTAGTCTAAAGTCGTCTAGATGGCGTGTTAAACAACGGCAGACTAAAAAATAGTTCGTGTTTTGTTCTCGAAAAAAAATTTCTTTCAACTTATTTTTAAGTGTGAGAGTCCTCAGAAAGGTTAAGTTTTTCCAAAAAGATTTGAATAAGTTCAAAGAAGCTAAAGAAGAAGAAGTTAGGAAAAATATCGCAAGAATTAGATTTAATTCGCACTAAGTAATGAAATTTTAATAGGAGCACCTAATTTTTGCGATATTTTTGCAAGTCGGTATTGGCAACAGGTTAGAAACAATTACTTTCTCTTAATAAATTGCTATGAAATTGTTATCAATGTAAGTTTATTAAATTGCAATTTTAATTTCCGATGTATACAGAAGATTTTACCGAAACATAAAACTTGTAATATTGCCAGGCTACTTTAATACCATTAAGGTAGTGCATTTGCCTACTTTATTGTTAAACAGACTTTATTCCCTTCTGATTTGTTTTGCTAAAAAATTTGTTTGCAAGTGCAAAATCTTAGAAAGAGCTAATTTGTCCAAAAAAATCTGAATTAGCTCTCAAAATTATCGCATTGGTTAAGTTAAATAAAAATGTCCTACTTTACAAGTTAAGGAGATTTCACTAAAATCTTAAAAAAGTTTACAGCTACATAATTAGCTTAATACCTAACTAATACCTAAAAATGACACCTCAAATTAAAGGTAATTTTATTGTTTTTTCTGAAACTCAAAACAGAAATCGAATTTCCCGCTTCAGAAATTATCGCGATTTTGCTAAAACTTAGCAATTGTTTGTTTACTTATTTTCTAGTCAACATAATTAGATTAATACCCAGTCCATTGTGAAAACTGACATCTCAATTTAACAGAAATTTTGTTGTTTTCCCAAAACTGAAAATAGAAATCGAAAATATTTTCCTGGTTCAAAATAATCTGCGATTTTACTAAAACCTTGTAAAAGTTTGTTTACTAATATTCTAAACCACGTAGTTAGCTTAGCACCCAGATGTTTGTTACAATAAATACTTCAAGTTAATTGCAATGTATGTTAATTATGTTAATTGCAGTTGATTTTCCAAAATTAAAACAGAAGTGGAAAATATTTCACCATTTTAATTTTATCGCGATTTTGTTAAATCCTCTTAGGAATTTGTTTAATAATTTTTATATCTACATATTTAGTTTAATACCCAACTTATTGTTACAACTAATACCTCAAATCAAAGGTAATTTAGTTGCTTTTCCAAAACTGAAAACAGAAATTAAAAACATTTTCCCGTTTCAAAGGTATGGCGATGTTCCAAAACCTTGCAAATGTTTTGTTTACTCATTTTCTATAAATCCTTGATTGTGGAGTTAATTTTCTGGAACTTAATTTTCAATAATCAAATTAAAAACAGATTTTTTAGTTTCAAAATTTTGAAATCAGGTTTCACATGGGGTAATGAAGTAAAAATACTATTAAACAAACATGCTTTTTAAAATTTTTAAACAAAACTACAAAATATGAACAGGGGGGTGTATTACAGGTTTAGATTGTGAAGGGGATCCTCCTCGGTAGTGTAGTTGACAACATACCCGCCTGACAAACGGTAGACCCGGGGTAACTTACGTATTATATGGTTTATATGGTTATTATATGGGGATGGTTTAAATAATGTAAAAGACTGGGATTGACAAAGTAAAAATAGAAAAAAAGTTTAATAACTAAAACCAAAATAAACCTTTGATTGTTTCAATGTATTTATAATAAAAATGTTTTTACACAAATAAAACATAAAATTGAAATTATCGGAATTTAAAAAAAAAATTGTATGATAAAATTACCTCTTTTAGGGTTTGTTAAACTATAACAAAAATTTGAATCATCAACGAAAGTCGAATAAAATAATTATCTACACTCATCAATTTCCAGATATAATCAGTATATCTTAATTAATATATTTTTTGTGATTTTTATTAACTGATTCGTTCTAAATAATGAATTTTGACTTTTGTACATGTCAAAAAATTATGTTATAGTTAAAAAAACACAAACATTATCAGGGCCGTCCCTAGCAAGTGCGGGGCCCAGGGCAAAAAATAATTTTGGGGCCCCTTAAACAATTTTTTTAAAATTTAAAATCTGCAAATTAATATTGGATTTTGAAATTTAATTATAATGGCAAAACAATATTAATAAATACTGTTTATTTGTTTTGCACGAGAAGAATAAAACAAAGTAAAATAAACATCTATCTTTACTTAGTAGTAAAGCAAAAAATAATGAGAAACCATGTAAAATGTAAACAAATACAACATTAAAAATTCAAAAATTTAACAAAAACAAATTATATCCGAAACATAACATAAATATGATCAATACAATCTTAAAAAATAAAATAAAATATAATTTTTTAAATATCTGACAATATATTTATTAGCTATAACTAAAATTATTGTCCTAAACTAACTAAACTAAACGAAATTAATTTTAAAATTAATTTAAAATGCATTAATGACTTCAAAAATTAAACTTTCACATAACTCCTGCTCAATCGACAGTAATGTTAAATTGTTTAGTCTTTCCTGGCTCACTCTAGTTCTCAAATAATTTTTGACTAATATTAACTTTAAAAAACTCCTTTCCGATGCCGCCGGTGTTACGGGAATTGTCAAAATTATTCGTACAACTGTAAAAAAAATAGGAAAGGATTCTCGAATTTATGATATATTTTTTTTAAACACTCCAAGGGTGACATTTTCATGGTGTCTTTGCAGAAAATTTCGCAAAATATCCTAAGTTCTACAAATTTTAAAGCACGGTCTTCGCCGTCCCGTAGGATTAGATCTAGGTCCGCACATTTCTTTTTTATTTCATCGTCGCTTATTGTTTGTATGTCGGGGATGTTAAAATATAAAATATAAAAATCCAAAATTTATTTCCTGACTGTTTAGACCACACAGAGGAGTCCTGATAAAATTTTAATTCAGGGTCTCTGGTGCTTGAATCTTCTTCTTCGTATTCATGTAGACCAGGGGTCTCCAAACTACGGCCCGAGGGCCACATCCGGCCCGCGGACAGATTTTGTCCGGCCCGCGGAGAGCTAGCATACTTGAAAACTCCTTTTAGAGAACATATTTTTTATAGCAAATTAAATTTAGTTTACTGAAGTATTCTAATTTTATGTTGAATAATTATTAATATGACATCTACATTGATATGGTCATGGGCTAACTACTCATAACATTGTTGTAGGCTTATTGTTTTTGTTTTTGTGATAAGTTGGATAAAGAAACACAGAATTGTAATGAGTAAAGACATGTATAATATGCAGAAAATTTAACTTCAGTATATAATAACTAACAAATTATTGAAATGAATCCAACTAACATTTTATACATTTTAAATAAAAACATAACTTATAACAAGCATAATGACATATGAAATACTAATGAGATTTATGTAATTGGGATTTTCCACTGACAATAGCTACAAACTATTGTCAGTGGAAAATCTCAATTACACTGTGGACTAATTTTACTTGTACCAATTATTAAAAGAGATTTAAGATGCTCATCAGTTAATTTAGATCTGTAAACATTTTTTGTGTACTTCATTTTGGAGAAGGTCTTCTCACACAAATAAGTAGTACCAAAAACAGAAAACAGCCCACGAGCAAATTTATGCAAATTATCAAATTGTGTCAGTGGAAGGCTTATAAAATTCCAACAAAGATGAGTTTTGATATTTGTTCTTAATTATATCACTGCACTGTAGATAAATCATTTCCATTTGAAGTTCCGGGGCTAGGGTTTCAATGTCAGTATCAAAAGGATTCTGAAAAATCTTAATTTGATTCGCAATGGCATCAAAGTCCGAGAAACGAGTATAAAAATTTATTTTCAAAGCACTCAAAGTTTCGATTGCAAAATCGATAGGAAACTCAGTCTCAGTGGTGTGGCTGAATATTTCACATGTTTTAAAATGTGAAAAACTTCTACTTCGTAGTTGTGATTGAAACAGTATCAATTTCTTCTTTCTCCTTGCAATCTCAAATTCAGTTCGTTCACATGTTTTGTCAAATCAACATAGAATGCTAACTTCCACAGCCATGCGTTGTTTTGTAATTCAGTAAGAGGGCGATGATTTTCATTCAAAAAAATTTCGATCACTGCTCGAAGTTCAAAAAAGCGCTGAAGGACTTTCCCACAACTAAGCCAACGTACGGCAGTATGATAAGGTAAGTCATTTTCTCCAATCTCTTCAATAAATTGTCGGAATTGTCGGTGATTCAGCCCAAAAGATCTGATAAAATTAACAGTTGATATGACTGGTTTCAGAACTTCAGACATATCCAAACATTTTCCGCACAAAGACTGTTGATGAATGATACAATGTAAGACTAATGGTTTTGAACCACCGTCATTTTCTACAGCCTTTGACACAAGACAGACCACTCCTGTTTTTGCCTCCATCAGTTGTAATACATTTCAAGTTTTTCCATCGAATGTTCTTTTGATTTATGGCCATTTCAACTCATTTAAAAATATCTGTACCAGTAGTTGTGCCATGAATACTATATATATCAAGAAGTTCTTCATGCACTTCATAGCTTTTATCTACTCCTCGAATATAAATCAACACCTGAGCAGTATCTGACACATCCGTTGACTCATCCAAGGCCAAAGAAAACCACTCAACATGTCCATTTTTGTCGAACAGTTGAGAGGTTATATTTTCAGCGATGTTTTCTACCCTTCGAGCCACAGTGTTTGCTGACATACTGACAGTTTTTAATAAATTTACCTTTTCAGGGCACATTTCTTCGGCTACTGCAATTATGCATTCTTTGATCATTTCTCCATCGGTGAATGGTTTTCCACGTTTTGCAATTTCAAGAGCCACACTGGAAAGAGAAAAGCTGGCACGAGTTGCAGCCTCTTGTTCAGTTTTGAGTTTTGTAAATGAAGATTGCTGCGATTTCAATCCGCGCTTCATAGCTTCGAATTTTTCTGTCCGAAAACTTCCTGTATATTTTGAGTAATTTTGAAAATGTTTTGTTTCATAATGACGTTTAATGTTATATTCCTTGAGAACGGCTATGCTTTCATTGCAAATCAAACATAGCGCCTTGTTACTGGACTCAATTACAAAATACTTATTGTTCCACTTATCTTTGAATTTTCTGCATTCACTATCAATTTTTCGCTTCTTTTACATACTACTAAATCACACACAAAAGCAACAATTCAAATCAAAATACTGTTACAAAGATGTCTTAAACTTAAACACGCACAAACACGTTTTAAGGAGGTACGCACTATTTTATTTCACAACAGTGTCATAGGAACTGACTTGTGGTTGCGCCACTAGCCTTCTTATATATTCCAATTACTGCCATCTAGAAGTGAGTGGAAGACACCAGAACTTTCTCGAACCAACGAGATTCTGTACGTGCTATTAGCGCCATATGTTAGCGATAGAAGGTACTACCTATTTCTGCTTGTGTTCACCAGATGTCGTGTCACGTTACTCCTCATGGCTCGTACTCTACGACTAATCTAGAAATTACAAATAATGACAGGAAAATTAATAATATGCAGTGTTGCCGTTTTGCGGACTTTAGTCCGAATTGCAGTCTTTTTTTAAACGTTGCGTACTTTTTTGGACTTTTTTTCATCAGTGGACTATTTCACTTTTTACCACCGGCAACAATAATAATATGGTTTTGGCCCTAGGAACTTACTGGAGTAATCAGTATGGCCCTAAGGCTGGAAAGTTTGGAGACCCCTGATGTAGACTTCTTCTCTGACGTCTTCGGGTTTCTTTAAACTTTATTTCAATGTCATTTGCACTGCAAATTTCACTTGCAAAATGTTTCGCAGTGGAAAAACCAATCTCTCCGAATTCAATTAGAAATGTTTTCAACCCGTTTAGTAGCGATACAGTCAAACTTAAATCCGTTACGATTTTTTATAGTGCTTTGCTAACCTTATGTATGGCAAGCAGGAGGTCGTGCCATATAGTTAAGGAAAAAATAAATTCATAATTTATTCCATTTTCTCTCTAGACACTGTGCTTCGCTTTTAATTTTTGGGTCTTTTGTGGTTTCACTAACTTCTTCCAGGGCGTGGCGTAACCAAGGGCGTACCCAGGGCGTACCCAGGCGAGGGATAGGGAACTAGAATTAGAACCCACCTCGTCGCACAGAAATATCTATAACATTATTAAAACCTCACCCTGACGTCTTCGGATGCAAAGAGCACGGCGAAGCAATTCTGAAATTGTACAACAGATGGATACTTCATTTCATAATGCACAATTCATGTCATAATCCTCGAAACAAATATGATAATTTTCTATTATTTTTTGTGAATATCGTACAAATGGAGCCACGTAAAGCGTCGTTGTGCTTGGCTAAATATTGCATTGATAATGTAATTCTTTTTAAAACACCACGCCAATGCTCTATTTCACCATTTATTTGTCGTTGTTGAACAACGTCGATGGTTTCATCTTTATTGCGTTTTTTTTTCAATTCGATATATTTGCTTTGGGCTTTGTTGTGCAGCATAGATGTTTCGTATTTTTTCAGTCTGTCTCCTATATGCTTCCAATCACAAATTCCTTCGTAGGCCAAACCTGATGTTGCACCAATGTTGAAAAACAAGAAACAGTAATAGAAATATACTCTATTTTTAAATTTTGAGTACAGTAGCCACTTTAGGCAAATTTTTTCGCCATTTGGTAAACATCTTAAATAATGGGATTCGTTAAACCATAGTCGTCAACTAGAAAGTTAAAATCACGAACTTGCATTGTATTATTGTTTACGAGAAACATCCTCATAGTATCAGTAACATTTAGTGGCCATTTTCCAGGATCATTTTCAAGACAGAAAACTCTTCTAGTGGTTTCACTCTCATCATTAATTTCATCACGTTTTTCTTCACTCATTTCACTCTATGCGCTTCTAGATGTAGTAGCTACACATTCCAGATTTGACGACTGTTCCTTTTCAGTTTCACATTTCTCATTATCAAATTCATCATGAAGTTCACAGTTTTCTTCATACATTTCAGTCTCTGGGGTTCCAGATGTAGTAGCCGCACATTGTAGATTTCTCGACTCTTTTTCATTTTCAGTGACAGCACTGGTCTCTAGAAATTTGAGCATGCCTCGCAGTTGAAGATTTTGTATTTTCTGTTTCTGTGCTTCTTTTCTTTTCTGCGAGCCACTCTCATATTTTCTACCACGATCGCGGTCTCTACTCGTTTCTGATTTCATGTTACTATAAAAATAATTTTGATTCCAAGCAAGAAATTTTGCCTATTATTTGCCTATTAAATGACACACTATAAACCTATTAAACGTTTTTAAATGAAAATTACAAAGTTGCAAAATTCATTTTCCAACTTTGTAATTTTCATTTAAAAACATTTAATAAGTTTATGCAGATAAAATTCCAGTAGCGAAAATTATGGCTACTGAAATTTTATCTATTTACAGTACTGCATAAATTACATATATGTATACATGTGAGAAATTGATAGTTTATTTGTTTAGGAACATGAGTTAACTAAATCGATGTTTTTGTAACGGCAAAGGGCCTTTCAGAAGAAGGCTTTTCAAAGAAATTAGTTTTACGATAGGGTCGTTGCTATAATACCCAAACAATTTCTAACCCGATCGGTTTTCAGAAATATTTCGTTGAATATTTTATAACAGGATCATTACAGTAATCTTCGAACAATTTCTAAAAGAATTGTTGTATGCTGGAAACAAAACTCTCCTTCGAACCGGATTTGAACCAGTGACCTATGGATATCTATGCATGGTACCTTCATTTTTTAGGTACAACTGAGCTATCGATGGTTTCTTAGAATGATTAACTTCTATAGACGTTTCATCCCAAACGCGGCCGCCTACCAACAACCCTTAAATGAATTATTAAAGGACACGAAAATAAAAGGTAACGCTCCCATCACTTTATCGGAAAACGCCCAACAAGCCTTCCACAGCATGAAAGACGCGTTAGCCAATGCCACAATGCTCGCACATCCAACAATGGGAACACCAATATCGATAAACGTCGATGCTTCCGACTATGCTATGGGAGCCGTTTTGCAACAGCGTTTAAATAACGCCTGTCAACCACTTGTATATTTCACCAAAGCCTTATCAGCAGCCCAGCGGAAGTACAGTGCTTACGATCGGGAATTGCTCGCTTTGTACGCTGCCGTCAAACGTTTCCGACATTTTGTCGAAGGACGATCCTTTACCATATTCACGGACCACAAACCGCTGACGTTCATCTTCCGACAGAAGCCAGAGAAGTGTTCGCCGCGGCAGTTTCGATATCTAGATTTCATCGGACAATTCACGACCGACATCCGTCACGTCGCAGGGGCGGAGAACACGGCCGCCGATGTTTTGTCTTGTATCGAGGCCATATCAGTAGCAATCAAACTCAAAGATCTCGCCACCGCTCAAGAAACGGATCAGGAGTTACAAGAGTTACTGGAATGCAACAACCATTCTCTGCAACTACACAAAATGAAGTGGCCGGATACGCAAATAGAGATTTACTGCGACATATCAACAAGAACAATTCGCCCATCAACAAGAACAATTCGTCTTATTCGTCAATTCGAGCGTATTCAACAGTTTGCACGGATTGGCCCACCCTGGAATACGAGCATCGCAAAAGCTATGTTACCTGCGTAGCGGTATGTATGGCTAGCCATATCAAAGGACTGCAGAGAATTGGCCAGGACCTGTATCCCTTGCCAGCGCTCAAAAATATCTCGTCACGTAACCACACCCGTCAGTTCATTCAAGAACACTGAAGAGAGATTTGAACACATCCACATAGATATTATAGAGCAGTTACCCACATCTCGTGGAGCCAGGTACTGCCTCACCTGCGTGGATCGATTCACGCGGTGGCCGGAAGACATACCTATGGCTGACATAACCGCCGAGACCGTGGCAAGATCCCTAGTCGAGTTCTGGATTTCACGTTTCGAAGTT
This sequence comes from Phosphuga atrata, assembly GCA_944588485.1. NCBI lineage: Eukaryota > Metazoa > Arthropoda > Insecta > Coleoptera > Silphidae > Phosphuga > Phosphuga atrata. The sequence goes on along the minus strand of OX155907.1, from coordinate 2,013,106 downwards.
CCGCCGAAAATTACATCCGACCAAGGAATACAGTTCGAGTCCCACCTGTTCAAAGAACTGATGAGGCTAACGGGTACGGCACACCTGAGAACGACAGCCTACCATCCAGCAGCTAACGGCATGGTAGAAAGATTCCACCGTCAGCTAAAGGCAGCAATAAAATGCCACGAAACGAACAGATGGCCAGATGTACTTCCCATGGTATTATTGGGCACGACAATACGCCTACCGGGAGATTTCTTCCGAACTAACAAGCCAACGCAGCAAAAAAGCGACGCGAATTTCATTACGCAATTGCGGGATATAATTCGACTAATTAAACCCGTAGCAGCGTCCCGGCACGGGAACAGAAAGACATTTGTGTTCAAGGACCTAATGACAACACTTTACGTCTTCCTACGAAACGACGCGGTCAAAGAACCGCTCCAGCCACCGTACGACGGTCCCTTTAAGGTCATCAAAAGAAGTAGTAAAAACTACACCATCGACAAAAGTGGACACAACGTGCGGGTATCAATAGACCGCTTAAAACCAGCATACATTACAGACACGGGGGAAAGAAGCCCAAAAGAGATCGTCACGGACGAAGGAAGTGAAGATTTCAACGTTGAAAGGGAGACGCCCCAAGAGAGGAGACCAAAGAATGTAACAACACCGACGTCACAACCTGGTTACAATACAAGATCGGGTAGATGGGTACAATTCCCCGATCGACTGCAAGCAGGGAGGCGATGACGCCTTAAAACAGCTACGAGGGCGCCTTCAACAACCCACAACTGCAGCAGCAACTACTATCTAACGTTAACACTGGCAAGGGGGTGATGTAGCGGCAACGGGCCTTTCAGAAGAAGGCTTTTCAAAGAAATTAGTTTTACGATAGGGTTGTTGCTATAATTATTGTATTATTTAGTGTTATTGAATTGTTGTAAATATATTTTCTCTTGTCACAAAACGTGAGTGATAAATTTATTCTTACCCTTATCACCCACATTTTCATAGACACTGGACAGTGGACACCATGATAGCACTCACCACTAACACTAACTTTGCGTGTGCAGCCAGTGTTTTTTAATACTGCGCAACTCTAGTAAAACCTTTATTTTGCCAAGTGTCCTTTGACTTTGAAACAGAGCGTAGCCTAAATGTTTGGTGCAGGCTCACATTCGTGCCTACCGGTTCTCATAAGGCTGCGGGCCCCACTAAAGCGCGGGGCCCAGGGCCTGGGCCCCGCTCGCCCCGGTCTAAGGACGACTTTGAATAATATAGTGAACCTAGGAATCTGATAGGGCGTGGTATAATTCTGCCTCATGAGTATCTTATCCAGGTACATTCCTAAAGCCTGAAGGGTGCCCGATTAGAATGTAATGCTCTATTGAAAAGATCCCTGAGCGGTAAGCCCGATCATGTGTATAGTAGGGCACGGTTTCGATCCGACCGATGGGATTTATAACAGGCAACCTAGTTCATGCCCAAATCGGGTGACTAAACTAGTGCCCGACTATTTACCCGATCGAGTCCACCGTAGAGGAGCCTTCCTCTAACCGCATTACATTTGGTATTGGGCACCCGGAAGGGGCATTTCGAAGGAGCCCGATTCTAATATTTATTAAAATTATGTCCCATATCTTATCACGCCCGAACCGGTTCCCGGTTTCATTTCTACCAGGGTTCTGGAGTCATTAGAAATTTTCAAATAAAGCCGTAACCCATCCGTTAATCTGCTACGCACGAGCAAACCGACATAATTTTTTTGAAACTCTCTAATCTTGCACAATCGTCTCCAGGTAATTCCCTAATTGCAGAAAGGCACCACCCGACGCCAAAAACCCTTAGCATACATTCAATCATCAATTTTTAAACACTTGAAAATGACCAAGTCGAAACTCGGGTCGTGTTAATTGTTTAAGTTTATAGAACTGTGAATAACAAGTTATATAATATTTCACATAATAAGTGTGAATTTTCCAATTCAGTGTAACTATCGATTACAAAGTAGCTACGTCGTAATCCGGTTGCACTCGTTACTACGCATAGTAACAGGCGCAACCATCCTATTGCTAACCATTGTTCAGATGAAAATAATATATTTGAAATATTACATGTAGAGATGAAAAGTAAAAAACATAAATGATTAGAAAGTTTAGAGAAAAACAAATTTAATACAAAGGTGTAAACAATTCTCCTCATCACAACCTAAATTCCCAATTCCACTTTGGTTTTTACTATGCGCACCGCGTTATCGCATATTTCGCATTTATTCAGGGTGGGCACCCGGACCGTTAGTGAAAACCGCCCCAGTTGTTGCCTCCCCGACCGGGATTGGAACCCGCGTCTCCCGTTTGTCATGCGGGTATGTTGTCAACTACACTACCGAGGAGGACACCCTTCACAATCTAAACCTGTAATACATCCCCTGTTCAACTTTTGTAGTTTTCTTTAAGTAGTTGCTTTAATTGTATTTATATTTCATTAAAAGATGATGAAACCTGATTTAAAAATTTTGAAACTAAAAAATCTGTGTTTTTAATTTTATTATTGAAAATGAAGTTTCAGCAAGTAACTCTACATCAATCATTTATAGAAAATTAGTAAACAAAAGATTTGCAAGGTTTGGGAAAGATACCACCTTTGCCATACCGAGAAACGGGAAAATGTTTTTAATTTCTGTTTTCAGTTTTAGAAAAGCAACTAAATTACCTTTGATTTGAGGTATTAGTTGTAACAAACAGTTAGGCATTGAGCAAAAAATATAAAAGATATAAAAATTATTAAACAAATTCGTAAAAGGATTTAACAAAATCGCGATAAAATTAAAATGGTGAGATATTTTCCACTTCTGTTTATAGTTTTGGGAAAATAACTATATTATAATTAACTTGAAGTATTAATTGTAATAAACTTCTGGGTATTAAGCTATCTACTTGGTTTAGAATATTAGTAAACAAACTTTTACAAGGTTTTAGTAAAATCGCAGATTACTTTGAAACAGTAAAATATTTTCGATTTCTATTTTCAGTTTTGGGAGAACAAAATGTATGTTAAATTGAGGTGTCAGTTATCACAACCGACTTAGTATTTAGCTAATTATGTTGATTAGAAAATCGCGATTACTTCTATTTAATAATAGAAGGAAATATTTTTGATTTCTGCTTTGAGTTTCGGGAAAACAATAAAATTTCCTTTAATTTGAGTTGTCAGTTGTAGATATTAGTTGGTTAGATTAGGTTAGTTTAGGTTTTTAGGTTAGGTTAATTATGTAGCTGTAAACTTTGAAAGATTTTAGTAAAATCTCCCAAACTTTTGTACAGGGAAATTTTTATTTAACCAACTCAATGCGATCATTTTGAGAGCTAATTCAATTTTTTTTTGGACAAACTATCTCAAGCAAGATTTTGCACTTGCAAACAAATTTTTTAGCAAAACGAATCAGAAGGGAATAAAGTCTGTTCAACAATAAAGTAGGCAACTAAAAAAAAACTATTATAATATTTTACGGAAGTAAAAATTCACCTGTGACACTGTGGTGTCCACATAAACACTACACTAATCCAACACCTCCACAATCTTTAGCTGTTCCTCTGATATAAACTAGATTCGAGTAAGATTTACTGTAACGTAACTCCTGCGCAGGCTCTGCCTTTTAACAGGAGAGTTGAATTTTAATGAAATTAAATTAGCAGATTTGTATTGCATATATATACATATACATAAGATATATGAGCGAATCCTGGAGAAAAGATTAAAAACTGTGACTGAAGCCCAGATGGAAGAAGCCCAGAGTGGTTTTAGAAAAGGTAGAGGAGTACAAGATCACATATTTACCATGAAGCAACTAACAGAAAAGAAAGTAAGCCGCACCATATATGTATTCTTTGTCGACGTTGAAAAAGCATTTGATAGCATCCCAAGAATGGAAGTATGGAACAGCCTTAGACAAAGAGGAATCAGTGGCAGTCTAGGAAAAGCTATTTTCAGTCAATAAAATACAAGAAACTATGTTAGAAAAGGAAACTTACAGTCAGAGGAGTTCATAACCAAAGAGGGATTAAGACAAGGGGGAGTACTGAGCCCGACTCTATTCAATGTAGTCCTGGATGACATAATAAAAGAAACAAAGAGAAAAACAAAGAAATTAGAAGTGGGATATAGAAACATGCAGAGGGTGGAAATAGTGGAATGTGCTTTTCAGGACGATCTAATGATTTATGCAAAGAACGAAAAGGATTTACAAACAAACCTAGACATCTGGAAGACAGCGTTAGAAAACAAAAATATGAAAATAAACGTCGCCAAAACCAAAGTAATGATCATCGGGAAAGGAGAACCAAGCATAACGATAAAAATAGATGGAAAAGATATAGAACAAACAGAAACATTTAAATACTTAGGAGTAAATATACACAATGACGGAAAGGAAGAGGCTGAAATCAACACCAGAATTGAAAATACAACAAAACTATTCTATGCACTTAATAACACGTTTATAAGAAACAAAGATATATCGAAGAAAACGAAAATGACAGTACATGACATGTACAATACTATATACAAACCAATTCTGACATACGGCGGTGAAAGCTGGGTGCTAAGCAGTCAATTGAAAAGTAGAATACAGGCGCTAGAAATACCTAAGAAGCACTAAAGGAATTACTAAAAGAGACAAAATAAGAAATGAAACAATTTGAGCAGAACTTTATGTCGAACCAGTCCTGGAAAGCATAGAAAAAAGGCGATTAAAATGGTTTGGGCATCTAGTAAGGATGGAAGAAGGAAGACAAACGAAAAGAGTATGGCTAGCTAAATCTACACAGAAAAATCAAAGAGGAAGACCAAGGAAAACATGGAACCAAGCAGTGGCAGATTCGTTGAAGGAACGAGGAATATCCTGGAATGAGGGGTTGAAGATGGCAAAAAAACAAGAAAGAATGGGCAAAATTTATTTATGCATGAAATGGGTTGATTTATTTTATTTTATTTTATAGTGTAAATTTGATTTATTGTTATGGTAAATTAGTATATTGTAATAAGTACCTTTACACCTTAGGGTAATAAAGGTTTTTACTGATAAAAAATATATACATATATGCAATAGAGAGACAGACTCGGAGACGTGTAACTGTTTATTACTCTACTACATATACTGTCGACTGTTCGGCGCTTGTTGTCAGATGTGTACTTTACAGTTGTCGGAGACGTTCTCCCTGCTCGAGCCCTCGGTAAAACGCATCTTACCTCCCGGGAACTTGGCGAGGGAGGCTTTTCGTTGTCTCGATTGGTTATCCGTTTTTCCCTCCACTACTTGGTCCTGACGCCAAGTAACACCAAGGAAAAACCGGCCTCGTTATTTAAGGGAAAAAAAAACAGCGTTGTTATTCGGGGAAAACCGAACACCTGGGTCCGCTCCATCCCGCTCATAAAACGGTCTGGGCCAAATTATAGGAATAATCTTTGAGGAAAGACCGAAAAGATTAGTTTGAGGAAAACCCGAATCTCTGTTGCAGTCTGGGATGACATTAATATTAACATAACATAATAATAATTATAGTGTTTTAATAATAATTAAGTTATAAACTAGTGTCAAAGTGACAGGTATATATCTACACCCATATTTTCGTTCTCCGATATTTCAAATAGTTTTATGGGAAATTAGTAATATTAAAAAGTGAAATTTTGTCTATTTGTGCAAAGAAAATCTGTGAACCTAATAGTGAAAACTTCATCGGAGCATACCTCATAGTTCTCAAGTATTTAGTGCATATATGCAAGTGAATCAAAGCAATAAAGAAGAAAAAAATAACCGGACTATCTTCAAAACAGAAACCAAAAGCAGTATAAACCGATAAGAAGTGAACAGACAAAAAACACTTTAAATTTTTACCTTACCAGTGGCGTACCAAAAATTAATAACATGAAGAGAATAATTCAAAATGGATAAAAGTGAGTGTTCAGAATGTAAACAAACATTTCAACCAACTAAAGAAGTACGATATCCGTGCACACCTTGCGACTCTTGTAAAAGATTAATATGTAACAGCTGTTCTGGATGTTTAGCATCAGAAATAAAATGTTTGACACTGAAAACGCGAATATTAAAATTCAATTGCGCAAAATGCCGGAATTACGAATATGTTGATATTCTTAGGGACACAATAAAAGATAAAGATCAAATAATTAATGATAAAAATGAAATAATTACGATGCTTAAAGAAAAATTAAAAGAAATGGAAAATAATAGCGCAAAACAAATTCAACAGAAATCTTATGTAGATGCAGTTAAAACGAACGGGGAAACCAATAATGAAAGAAGAAATAACTATCCAAACCTTGTAATCAAACCTAAAGTAAAACAAGATAGTAGAAGAACAAAATTTGAACTAAACAAAAATATAAACCCTACCGAGCTGAAGGTGGCAGTGACACAAGTAAAAGAAGCAAAAGATGGATCTGTAATTATTTCATGTCAAACAAAAAAGGACATTGATACATTAGAAAAAGCTGTTAAACAGAAGTTGGATGAAAATTATGAAATCGAGTTGACAAAAATGCGACAACCCAAAATTAAAATTGTGAATTTCACACAGAATATGTCTGTCGACGAAATAACTAAAAGCATCCTTGAACAAAATGACATACAAGATAATATCAAAATAACATATATCATGGAAACAAGAAAAGGTTGTAGTACAATTTATTGTGTTTGTTCTGCAATAGCCTTTCAACAGATTATGGTGAAAAAAAACTTTGTATCGGATGGGAAAGACTCCCTATCTATGAAGATCTAGATGTACCAAGATGTTTTAAATGTCAAGGTTTCTATCATAGAATGAACGATTGCCGCAATAAACTAGCTTGCCCAATTTGTAAGGAGGAACATGAAGAAAGCAACTGCCCAAAACATACTAAATGTTGTATAAACTGTGTCGCTTCAAATGAAAAATATAAAACGACATACAATACTCAACATTATGCCAGTGATTTACTTTGTCCTAGTTTGGAGTACCAAAAACGAATTCTTCGTTTTAAGCAAAACTACCTATACCCTAGAATGGTCATAGGAGACGAAGATGCTGTTCTAGAAGACCTTGAGCTTGTAGGAAGAAATCTTGGTAAATACATCGATACTCCAAACAGCGAGTACAACGCTAATAATATTTTTAGTATCTTTCATCTTAATATTAGAAGCATTAAAAAAAAATATGAGGAACTTTTACTTACTTTGTCAACATATAATATACATTATGATATTATTATTTTAAGTGAATGTTTTAGGATAGATACACTAGAGCAAATTAATATTCCGGGTTATGAAACATATTATAACAATGCTGATTTTAACAAAAATGACGGGGTCGTAATATTTTATAAAGAAAATTTGAATGTCATAATTACTAGTCTTAAACTCGTTAACTGTGGAGTTACATTAAGTATTTTAAATACTACTGTTGATGGTACATCGTTTCAAATTATTGCATTATACCGACCAAATCCATCTAATTTAATATCATTTTTATAAGAAATTGATAACTACCATGAATTAAACCCAGAACATATCCTTTCAATTGCTTGTTTCAACAAAACTTTCAATTGCTTGTAGGAGATATTAATATAGACATATTGGATAGACGTAAATACTAATAAATATATATCTGCGATGGCAAAACATGGATTTTTACCTTACATACAACTGCCGACTCGTGTAACTAAAGACACATCTACTTGCATAGACCATATATTTATTAAGCAGAAACATGTAGGAAATATAAGTATTAATTCATATATATTAACGTGTAGTATCACAGATCACTATGCTGTAATGGCTATATTTTATAAAGACACACTTGCTCGAATCCAAGAAAATAAATACCGAAAAATTATTATCATTAATAGAAAATAAAAACTGGACTAAGGTCATTGCAGCAAATGACGCTCAAAAAGCTGCAGATGCTTTTACAGACATTTATCAGCATTTAATAGATGAATGCACGGTAATAAAAAAATTTCAGGGAAAAAAGGTTAAAAAAATTAAGCCTTGGATTACGGAAGGCCTTACAGGGTCCATTATCATAAGAGATAAATTAAAAAAACGATTATGTAATAATTTCTCGGTAGCTTTAGAAGAACAATATAAAGATTATAGGAATCGACTAAATAGTCTTTTAAAAAAATGTAAACACAGCTACTACAAAAACATAATAACACAAAATCAAAATAACATGAAAAAAATATATCAAGTAAAAAAAAAAAATAAAATAAAAAAAGTACAATAAGCTTAGATATATACGATGACAATGGACAAACTTTTAATAGGAATAAAGAACTGGCAAATTTTTGTAATAAATATTTCACTAACATAGGCACTAAAATGATTGAAAAAATTAATATTCCAGACGATTTCTCATTAAATAGTATTCCCAGAAATAATAACTCTTTATTCTTAACTCCTGTTACAGAAAATGAAGTAATCCTCCACATCAATTCATTCAAGAATAGTAGTGCGCCTGGTTGTGATGGAGTCACCCCGCTTTTATTAAAACTAACTGCAAAATACATTCTACACCCTCTTAGCCATATCATTAACCTTATATTTAGTAATGGAAAATTCCCCAATCAATTTAAAAACTCAGTGATAATCCCTATTTACAAAGCAGGTGACAAAAATAAAATATTAAATTATCGCCCAATTAGTTTCAATTAATAATTTTGGAAAAATTACTGAAAAATGCCTAAAAACACGCATAATAAACTTTTTAAATAACAACAAAATATTAAGTGAATATCAGTATGGGTTCCGAGAAGGCAAAAGCACATCGGATGCCATGTATGAGGTTATTAATGAAGTTTCAAGCAATCTTAATGACAGTAAAAAATGCATAGCAGTATTCTTGGATTTGGCAAAGGCCTTTGACACGGTACATCATGAAAAATTACTACAAGTGTTAGAGCGGTATGGAATTCGTATGGTATATGGTATGGTATTCGTATCAAGTCTTTTCAGAGATTATCTAAACGACAGCTCACAATATGTGAAAGTCAATAAAAGTCTAAGTGAACCGCAACTGGTGAGAGTGTGTGTGCCTCAGGGGACAGTTCTAGGTCCTATACTCTTCACCATTTATATAAATCATCTATTAACACTTAACATAGATAGCAAAGTAATATCATATGCTGATGACACTGTTGCCATATTTAGTGGATATGATAGGGAAGTCACCAAGAAAAGCGTTCAAGAAGGTATGAATGTCATAAAGATGTGGTTGGATGGCTATCAGCTGTCTATAAATGCAGATAAGACCAATTATATAGCATTTACCATCACATATATAAACAGACCCAAATTTCACAGCATTAATATTAAGGGCACTGGAGACATAAAAGAAGTTGAAAATACTAAATATTTAGGAATTATTATAGATAAAAATATAAAATGGAACCAACATGTAGCATATTTAACAACGCGAATTAGAAAACTAATTTACAAATTTTATCAGTTAAGGGATATCTTGAGTAAAAATATATTGATTTTGGTATACAAATCCCTAGTAGAATCACTTTTAAGGTATGGAATTCTGGTTTTGGGAGCACTATATGAAGATTCATTAAAAACCTTGTCTACAATTCAAAATTATAATACTGAAAATTATTTACAAAAAAGGTAGACGATACCCAACCAGACTACTTTTTGAAAGGGATATATGCAATATAAGATCGCTGTACTTTCATACGTTGGTAATATTTATGCATAAAAAAGAACGTTAAAAAAATCTTGCATAATATTGTGACTCGTAGAAAGACAAACAAATTGCTGGAAGTATCTAACTCTTATAAAAATGTACAAGCAAGATTTGCTTACCATCTTGCCCCAAAGACTTTCAATTTATTACCCTCGAGTATTAGAAATATTAAAAGCTACAAAAAATATTCAATGCAGTGTAAGACGTTTATAAATGACAACTATGTTTCATTCATAAAACTAATTGATTGATTTACTCTACTTTGTATTTATAATTATAAAATTGTTTAATTTAGTATAGGAAAATTATTATCCAATTTGTTAAAAAAAACTATGATAAGTACGTTCTGTACAAGACAAGTGTTAAATCACTTAGCTGCATATTTGTAGAAATCAATATTGTGGTAGGTATCACCAGCGAAGTAATTTTTAACATTTTGCGTTAAGCTTATTTTTATTTTAGTTGTATTATATTAGGTGAATAAATAAATCAAAAATAATAAATTAATGAGTCCCTACAGGACCCCCCTGCTAGTGATTAACGGTACAAGTGTATAATGCACCAAGTTACAAAATTGCAGATTATCAGTGGTTACATTGTCGAGGAAACAAAACGGTTTCGGTGTTACCGGGTTTATCCGTAGCCCGCCTGGTAATTATTCAGTGAATCTAAGGCGGCGTCCTGATCTTGTTCGGAGGCCTGGGTCGGTGTTGGGATTGACAGGTTGGGGTGCAAGCGCTGGTTGCCGGGGAGCTTGGGTGCCGCCCGCGTCGTCCGGGGGGTCGTCGTCGGAGTCGCTCTCCAGCTCTGGTTCTTCGATGTTCTCGTCGATGATGTATGCAGGTTGAGTCTATCGATCGTAACTGGTACGTGTCTTCCCCGCATCAAGAGAATGAAAACCTCGTCATTGCGAGAAATAACTGCGTACGGGCCATCGTACGGCAGTTGGAGAGGTCCCTTTGGTGCGTCGTGGCGTAGCAGTGACGAGATCCTTGAAGATGAAGATTCTGCGCTCACCGTGCCTGGACCCACTGACTGGACGGAGTGTCTCGAGGCGTTGACGAAGTTCTTTTACGAATTCAGCGGAGTTGTCGACCTCTCGGATCGCTCGGGATACCAGGAGTTCACCGGGAAGGCGGAGGGTCTGACCGTAGACCATCCCTGCTGTTGTTGCCTGTAAGTCGTCCTTCCAGGCTGTGCGTATGCCAAGTAGCACCGTTGGGAGCGTCTCAGTCCACCGATTAGCCTGCAAGCATTTGATTGAGCTTTTCAGCTGCCAATGAAAACGTTCGACCATGCCATTGCCCGCCGGGTTGTACGCCGTTGTGTGCAGGTGTGTCGTCCCTAGGAGTTGGTTGAGGCAGCGAAACAGGTGGGACTCGAACTGCCTGCCTTGGTCGGTGGTGATCTGGGGAGGTGTGCCAAAACGTGCAAGCCAGCTGTTGTAGAAAGCGCGGGCCACGGTTTCGGCTTCCTGGTCCTGCAGGGGGATTGCCTCCGGTCATCGCGAGAAGCGATCAACGCAGGTTAGGCAGTACCTGTATCCTTACGAGTACGGCATGATGATCAGGTCCAGATGAACGTGCTCAAACTGGCGTGAAGGTGCTGCAAATGAGCCTGGATGAGACTGGAGCAGATACATGTCTGGTGACCTTAGCTTGTTGACACTGGATACAAGCTCGTGCCCAGGTGCGACAGTTCACGTTCATGGAGGGCCAAACGTAGCGCTGTGTCATCAGTTTCGTTGTTGCCCTGACCCCAGGATGAGACAGCCCGTGGATGTCGAAGGCTGCCCTGCGGAACGGTGCCGTGAGGAAAGGCCTGGCAGTGGGTGTTTTGATGAAGATCGCGGCGTCTGAACCCGGAATGCGGATTTGTCGCAAGTCCAGCTCCGAGCTTTCGTCTTGCAAGAATCCTTGAAGTTCCGGATCTTGTTGCTGCGATGCCGCCAGAGCCTCGAAGTCCATTGGAACTGTGATCTCGTCGACCCTGGATAGAGCGTCGGCGACGACGTTGTCTTGCCCCGCGATGTGCTTGATGTCGGTTGTGAATTGGCTAATCAAGTCCAGGTGACGTAATTGGCTTGGCGAGCAATTGTCGGACCTCAGTCGGACCAGCAATTGTCGGAAATTAGCGGCTTGTGGTCCGTCAGAATGGTGAACGGACGGCCCTCGACCATGTGCCTGAAATGCTGGACAGCACAGTAAATCGCTAGGAGCTCCCGATCGTATGCGATATACTTGTTCTCGGAGCCACTAAGCTTCTTTGAAAAGAATCCAAGCGGCTCCCAGTGGTCGTCGACTCGTTGTTGAAGGACGGCGCATATGCTGTAGTCCGACGCGTCACTCACCAGGGACAGGTCTGCGCCGGGTCGAGGGTGCGCCAAGAGTGCCGCGGCGGCCAGCTCCTCCTTGCACTGAATGAAGGCTGCTTCGGCTCCGTTGTTCCAATGAATCGGCGTGCTCCCCTTGATGCTTTGAGAAGGTCGTTGATGTGTTTTAGCAGCCTTGGGTAGAAACCTGCGATAAAAATTGAGCATCCCCAGGAACTGCCGTAGTCCCTTGGTAGTTGTTGGCTTCCCATATTCTCGGATAGCGGCGACTTCTTCGGGAAGCGGTTCTGTTCCTCTCTCGGAGACGCGGTACCCCAGAAAACTACGATGTTCCTCTTCGGACGATTATGCCACCAAGATGTCGTCTATGTAAGCGTAGCAGAAATCCAAACCGCGGAGGACTTCGTCGATGAACCGCTGGAACGTTTGCGCGGCGATTCGCAACCCGAAGCTCATGGACGGAAACTCGAATAGTCCCAATGGTGTGGTAATGGCCGTCTTAGGGACGTCTTCTTCGGCGACTGGAATTTGGTGATAAGCTATTACCAGATCGATCGAGGTCAGACAAGATCTTCTTCCCACTGAGCGTCTGCGCGAAGTCTTCGATGTGGCGCACCGGGTAACGATACGGGATGGTGCGTGCGTTGAGGGCGCGATAATCTCCACAGGGACGCCATTCGTCGCCGTTCTTTGGCACCATGTGTAACGGAAAACCCCAATGCCCAACCGCAGCATGGACTCGAACTCCTTTCTGGCGTTCAACAGTCGCTCCGGGGCAAGTCGACTACTGCGGAAAGTTCGTAGTTCGTCTTTGTCCGGCGACCGCGCAGAAGTTTACGGGGAAGAATGCACAGATCCGAGCCAGTGTCTATCAGGAATTGCGTGCCGCTAGTGTGATCCGACACGAACAAGCGGCGCACGTTTGGGCGGCCGTCGCTTGCCGCCATAAGCGATGGCCCGCGATCGGCGTTTAACTTGCACGGAGGGTTGCATTTGCGCGTCACCGAACGTAAAATGGTACCAGCACATTCCGTCGTACTGGACTGCAAGGCGAAGAACCTGAGCGGCCGCGGTTCGACGGTAACCGATCCGAGTCGATCTGCACCTCAGCCAATTGCCGTTGGAGGTTGGTCAATTGCTCCAAGATCTTCGACTCGCAGGACGACGACACTGCGGATACCTGGTTTGGCGGCTGTAGGGTCCCGATCGAGTCCATGATGTTGTCCGCGATTCTGGCCAACTCGTCGAGGGAGGTGTCTTCTCGTTGTGTCGCGAGGCAGGCCCGCACGACCGCGTCGAGGCGGTCCATCCAGAGCGCCTTGATTATGTCCTGGGCCCCGGGTTCCCCGGCGAGTAGCTGCAGTTGTCGCAAAAATTGAGACGGAGTTCGGTCGCCGATGTCCTCGAGCTCCAACAACTGCCGTGGCCGTTGTTGCTGTGATCTTCCGAGTCTCCGGAGAAGTTCGTCCTTCAGCTTGGTCGTCTGCTTCCCTTGGTGGGTCGAGAAGTAGGTCGCGGATCTCCTTGGCGTACCGCGACTCGACGTACCGACGTGCTCGAATTTCTCGGTACTGGTAGTGATACCGGCGTTTTTCAATACCCAATCAACTTGTTGGAACCAGAGGTCCGGGTCCTCTGGAAGAAATGCGGGCAGTCTCACTCGCGCCCCGTTGGAGTTGATATTCGCCATGGCTTGTCGTGAGTGTCTTCGCGCACGTTACTACCACCGTCACTTGTAAACTACGCAGATCACGTCGGGGTCACCATTATGGTTATGGGGTAGCTGCGGATAAATAAAACGACAGACTCCGAGACGTGTAACTGTTTATTACTCTACTACATATACTGCCGACTGTTCGGCGCTTGTTGTGTAAGATGTGTCACTGTCAGATGTGTACTTTACAGTTGTCGGAGACGTTCTCCCTGGTCGAGCCCTCGGTAAAACGCATCTTACCTCCCGGAAACTTGGCGAGGGAGGCTTTTCGTTGTCCCGATTGGTTATCCGTTTTCCCTCCACTACTTGGTCCTGACGCCAAGTAACACCAAGGAAAAACAAGCCTCGTTATTCACGGTTAAAAAACAGCGTTGTTATTCGGGGAAAACCGAACAGCTGGGTCCGCTACATCCAGCTCATAAAACGGTCTGGCCCAGATTATAGGAATAATCTTTGAGATATATATATATATATAATATATATATATATATATATATATATATATATATATATATATATATATATATATGTAGGGTCTCATTAATTTATTATTATTATGTTATGTTAATATTAATGTCATCCCAGACTGCAACAGAGATTCGGGTTTTCCTGAAACTAATCTTTTCGGTCTTTCCTCAAAGATTATTCCTATAATCTGGGCCAGACCGTTTTATGAGCGCGATGGAGCGGACCCAGGTGTTCGGTTTTCCCGGAATAACAACGCTGTTTTTTTACCTTGAAGAACGAGGCCGGTTTTTACTTGGTATTACTTGGCGTCAGGACCAAGTAGTGGAGATATATATATATATATATATATATATATATATATATATATATATATAATATATATATATATATATTGGAAATAACCTAAATTAAAAAATAAATAAACACACTTATGTGATTTTACTATCGTTTACTCGAAGAATCTTTTCCAATAGCAATGACTAGGGCCCGGATTTATATGTATATACATATTTTTTATTGAAATTATTTTCGGTCTTATTTTGTTTTCGACACAAATTATGATATTTAGAACGATAAAATGTAATGTTTATTTCCAAATATCATAATTTGTGTAGAAAACAAAATTAAGACCGAAAATAATTTGCATAAAAAATATGTATTTACACATAAATCCGGGCGCTAGCAATGACTAATATTAATAATACTAATAAAACTTTAAATACTTACTATCATAATATTTTTATATTAATAATACTAATAGTACATTATTACCGGTACTTATCATTTAAAAAAAGTTAATTTTTTTAAAGGTATTTATTATTTAAGAAGTATTATTGGTACTTACGTATTAACGCCAACACCGCTACATTTTTAAATGCCGCCAATCTACACCTAAAATTTTTATGATAAATCATAAAATAAAACATTTTATTTGGAATAAAAACATTTTTAAAACTCAAAATACTTTATTTTTTAACCCCGGTTAGGTTAGGTTGCCCGCCGCGAAGCGGACAGATAAATCAAGACAACATACGCGCGAACTCTCGATCCAATATATAGCGGTGATGGCGTTAATACGTAAGTACCGTATTATTATTTAGTTATAAGTACAATTTATCATTAAATCAATTTTTCATTATAAGTGCAGCGACCATTTTTACTAAACCATAAAGGAAGATTTGTTTACATTTCCAAATTATAAAAGTTATATTGAGCACAAATTTCATTGCATTTATAATACAGTGGAAAAAAATAGAAAACTAGTAAACAAACTCGCAAGGTGTTAGTATAACTGTGGAACCCGGTAATATTATTGATTTCTGTTTTCAGTTTTGGAAAAACAACAAAATTATGTTTAATTCGAAGCATCAGTTATCACACTGAATTGAGTATTAAGCTAACTACGTGGATTAGAAAATTAGTAAACAAACTTTTGCAACGTTTTAGAAAATCGTTTTATGTTTTCAGTTTTGCAAAAACAACTAAATTATCATTAATTTGAGGTATTAATTATAAGAAACGGTTCAACATCAAGCTAACTACTTGGAGTACTTAAATTTTTGTGAGATATTTTCCACTTCTGTTTTTAGTTTTGGAAAATCAACTAAATTTCAATTAACTTGAAGTATTCATTGTAACAAACATCTAGGTATTAAGCTAACTACGTGGTTTAGAATATTAGTAAACAAACTTTTACAACGTTTTAGTAAAATAGCGATTACTTTGAAAAAGGAAAATATTCTCGATTTCTCTTTTCAGTTTTGGAAAAAAAAATCTGTTAAATTGAGGTGTCAGTTATCACAATCAGTTTAGTGTTTAGGTAATTATGTTGATTAGAAAATTAGTAAACAAACTTATGCTAGGTTTTAACAAAATCGCGATAACTTTGAAATGGGGAAATATTTTCAACTTCTATTTTCGTAAAACAATAAAATTAACTTTAATTTGAGATGTCAGTTATTACAATCGACTGAGTATTAATCTAGTTATGTTAAATAGAAAATAAGTAAACAATTGCTAGGTTTTAGCAAAATCGCGATAACTTCTGAAGGGGAAAATATTTTCGATTTCTGTTTTGATTTTCGGAAAAACAATAAAATTGCCTTTAATTTGGGGTGACACTTGTAGTTATTAGTTGGGTATTAAGCTAATTATGTAGCTGTAAACTTTTGAAAGATTTTAGTAAAATCTCCTTAACTTTTAGACGGGGAAATTTTGATTTAACCTAACCAATGCGATTAATTTTGAGAGCAAATTCAAAAAAATTTTGGACAAACTGGCTCTTTCTAAGATTTATAAGAAGGGAATAAAGTCTGTTCTGTGTATTTTTAAGAAGGGAATAAAGTCTGTTCAACAATAAAGTAGGCAACTACAAACAAAACTCCTAATTATAATAGTTTACGTAAGTAAAAATTCACCTGTGATACAGTGGTGTGCACATAAACACTAAACTAATCCAACACATCCACAATCTTTCGCTGTTCCTCTGATACTAACTAGATTCCAGCAAGATTTACTCTAACGTAATATCACCTGCGCAGGCTCTGCCTTCTAACAGGAGAGTTGAATTAGAATTAAATTTAATAAGCAGCTATTGTATTGTATTTTTATTGGAAATAACTTAAATAAAAAAATAAACAAACTTATGTGATTTTATTATTGTTTAATCGAAGTATCATTTCCAATAACAATGACTAATATTTTTATAGTAGTAATACTAATAATACATTATTACCGGTAATTCATTTCAAAAGTTATTTTTTGAACCTATTTATTATTTAACATGTAATTTCCCAGTTTAAAAGTTAAGGAGATTTTATTAAAATCTTTCAAAAGTTTACAGCTGCATAATTAGCTTAATACCCAACTAATACCTACAGCTGACACCTGTAAGTTATTTTATTGTTTTCCCGAAACTCAAAACAGAAATTGAAAATATATTCCCCTTCAGAAGTAATCGCGATTTTGATAAAACCTAGCAATTGTTTGTTTACTTATTTTCTATTCAACATAATTAAATTAATACCCAGTCGATTATGATAACTGACATCTCAAATTAAAGATAATTTTATTGTTTTACCAAAACTGAAAATAGATGTTAAAAATATTTCCCCATTTCAAACTTAACGCGATTTTGCTAAAACCTAGCATAAGTTTGTTTACTAATTTTTTAATCAATATAATTAGCTAAGCACTAAGCCGATTGTGATAACTGACACATCAATTTAACAGAAATTGTGTTGTTTTCCCAAAACTGAAAACAGAAATCGAGAATATTTTCCTGTTTCAAATTAATCGCGGTTTTACTAAAAGCTTGTAAAAGTTTGTTTACTAATATTCTAAATCACGTGTTATCTACCCACCTACGCATGCAGTCCCACGCGGGATATTGCAACCCCAGCATTAGATTAACTTGTTTTTCATAGACTGTAAACTCAGCGTAGATTATAGTTACTTTAGTTTATATATAGATGTTAATTAGAGAAGTAGGATATATTATAATCAGTCTTCAAGCTCTTTGTACATATCAACTTATAAATTCGTTAGCCATCAAATTAGTAGAACATAATCATAAGTATTTTTGTAATATTATAAAGTTAAAATAGAAATAAAGTTTTTCTTATATTTTTTTTCACTCTAAGAAATAAAATTGGCGCAGTCGGTAGGTTAGTCGAAATTATTCTATCGAACATTAATTTTCGTTTTAACGATTAATCGACTATTCGAAAAGTAAAAAAGTCTTTGGAAGAAGTCCAGCAGAGCGGATCCTTCGAACTTCAAGTATCCCAGTCGATCGTCGACCTGTGAAGCATCCCCATAGACCTATCACGAGGAGCAGAACCACATCACCGTTCCTGAGAAGAAGCTAGCTGGAGAGGAAGAAAATCGCCGATCCATCTACCGATTCTCCTAGTTAAGAAAATAAGAGTAATGCGCAGAATCCAGTTCATATTAATGTAAGTACAATTTTATGTTTCTTGAAGCGCTTTTTGAAAAACTAAGTTTATCATTTTCGAGCGATTGTGAAGAGGACGAGCACAGTCAAAGTCAAAGTAACTTGAGTATTGAATTGAATAATTCATCGTACATAATTAAGACAAATTTAAAAATGGCTCATAATCAATTCAAAGCCGAATATTTGAATTGCGTTCCACAATTTGATGGCAATCCAAACGAATTAAACAGATACCTAGCAACATGCGAAAGCCTAATTAATAGTTTTTACGATCACACTAATCTAAGTAATTTTCAAAATGTATTTTTATTAAATTCAATAATAGACAAACTAAGTGGAAATGCTCGCTGCGTAGTAAATATTCAAAATGTGTCCACTTGGAACGAACTTAAAGAAACCTTATACAGAAACTTCGCAGATCAGAGAGAAGAATCTTGCCTAAACAGAGATTTAGTTTTGTTAAGACAATATCAAACCGAAAAACCGCAACAATTCTTTGACAGATGTATGAAACTACTCAATTTGCTCTGTTCATATATAGACATACACGAAGAAACTTCAGACGCAAAAATTTTGAAACGCGATTTATATAATAATTTAACTTTAAAAACCTTTTTATCAGGTTTAAGAGATCCCTTAGGCACAACTATTCGATGTATGATACCGAATAATATGTATCAAGCACTAAACTTTATAATAGAAGAAGAAAATATATCTTATTGTCAAAATGCAACTAAAAATTTTAATTCAAATCCAAACTTTCGAAAACAAAATAATTTTCAAAGACAAAATAATAATCCACAAAGACTAAATCATAATGCACAAAGGCAAGCAAATAATTATAATAATAACAATTTTAATAATCCTAAACCAAATTATTTTCACCCTCAGCAATTTCAAAATAGTACACAATATAGAAATAACCCCAGATTCAATCAATCGAATAATTCACAACCAAATAGGTATCCTCAAAACGTTTTTAATAACCAAAATCAAAATAGAAATCAAACAACCCCAACTCCAATGAGTACTTCTACTAGACAAACATTTAATCCAAGACAGAGTACTTCTAATCAAGCCAATCAATTTAATAGACCCCAGAGAAATTTCATATCCGAAGAGCAATTTCATGTAGAAAATGACGATGAGTCATATATTGAACAAATACAGGACCAACATTTTCACGAAACTCCAAGTTCAGAAAACTTAACGTGACTAAGCCAATTATTTCTCTAAACCAATTCTCTCGTAACCAATTATTTCTCTAAATAACGCAAATACTAGTGAACTACCATTTATTATAATTCCAGAAAATAATATTAAACTCCTTATTGATTCCGGTTCAACAAGATCATTTATTGATCCTAACATTGCATCCCAATTTTATCCTAATAACATTCAGAATGATCCTTTTATTGTCTCGACGCTACATAGTTCTGCAAGAGGTGAATGCCCACAAGGTGGCCGTTTTAGCGGCAAACAGGGTGATAAGATATGAATACAAGGTGAGTGAAATGGGGGATGAAAGAATAATAAAAGAGGTATTTAGAATGGCAAATCAGGAGGGTGAAAGAGGGAATGCGTGGGGAATGAATAAAAGGAAATTATATAAAAGAGCAGGGATATCTGGCGAGGGACTAGAAAAACTTAAGAGGGAAGGGGCAAACTGGGTGGAAATGCTAGGTGAGCGATTAGTAGAGGTAGAGTTACAGGAACGCCAAGACCAAATTGCAAACAGTAGAATTTTCAAAGAATATGCAAAGATTCAGGTGCTTGGTCGTTTACCTACCTATTTATACTCAACGAAAGAGGCAGACACGCAGGTCATACTGGCAAGGTTTAGGTGTGGAAGTGAAGAGCGTGGTAGGAAATATTGGATGAGAGAAGAATATCGGAAGTGCACAGTTTGTGGGGCTGGAGAGGATAGATGGGAACATTGGATAGAAGAATGTACAAGGAATGAATGGAAGGAACAGGAGAAAAGGCTAGGACAAGAATGGAAGAAGTGTATGGATGAAAGTGGAATTGGTTTGGAATTGTTAAGGAGGGTGAAAAAGTGGAAAGAGCAAATAGGCAAAAAGGAAGAACCTATTCCTTTAGTATATAAAGTGTAGGTAATATATGTATAGTATGTAATATATTTTAATATATTTTGTATATATGCCAATAAAAGGTTATAATAATAATTGTCTCGACAATGTTTCAAAAATCAGCCCATAAATACAAGTAGTGTCCAAAGTACCCACTTCTAATATATTCAATTTACCACAAAACACTTACTTAAAATTTTACTTATTTAAATTCCATAAAACAATCCAAGGTTTGTTAGGTTTAGACAGTTTAAAATTCCTTCAAGCAAATTTAGATTTCGAAAACGGATTATTAATAACCCCATATGCAAATATTAAATTAGAGTACCATCAAATCAAAAACGAAACGAATTTAATCACAGTTCAACCACGATCAGAACAAGTTATAGAAATTAAAACGTCAATTAAAAATGGAGAAATCATAATCCCTTATCAAAAAATATATAATTGCGAAATTCCTGAAAGTATTAGTGTTGAACAAAATGGAAAAGCTAAAACCACAATTTTAAATAATTCCGAACAAATAATTTCCTTAGGTTTAACAGAACCCATTTATGTCGAACGTTTTAATGAAAACGAAATAAAAAAATTTTATATACACAATTTTGATGAATCCCCAAAACCCACACTTGATATATCTAGAATAAGAACCGATCATTTAAATGTAGAAGAAAAATATTGTATTCCAAAATTATGTAAAGAATTTGCTGAAATGTTTTACCAAGAAAATGAACCTTTATCATTCACAAATGCAATTAAACATTCCATAAAAACCAGTGAAGAAGAAGCAATTTACACAAAGACGTATAGATAGATACCCCTTCATGCACCAACCCGAAGTTGAAAGACAAATAAAAAATATGTTAGAATATTATTAGACCCAGTTCCCTGGGGTAATTCCCCCTGGTCATCCCCAATTTGGGTAGTACCCAAAAAACTTGATGTATCTGGCAAACGAAAATGGCGCGTTGTTGTTGACTACCGAAAATTAAATGAAAAAACTATTGATGATCGCTATCCATTACCAAATATAACTGACCTTTTAGACAAACTTGGAAAATGTCAATACTTTACAACTTTAGATTTAGCTAGTGGATTCCACCAGTTTGAGATGGATCCTAATGTCATACAAAAGACAGCATTCAATACAGAAAACGGACATTACGAATACCATAGAATGCCCTTTGGACTAAAAAATGCACCCGCGACCTTTCAAAACCTTTCTCCGCGGAATTCAAAATGAAAAATGCCTCGTTTATCTTGACGACATAATAATTTCCTCGACATCACAAGAAACATCACAAGAACATTTAGAAAGACTTAGATACGTATTTGAAAGACTTAGGAAAACTAATTTCAAAATTCAATTAGATAAATCAGAATTTTTATGTAAAGAAGTCGCATATCTAGGACACATTGTTACTCCCGACGGTGTCAAACCAAATCCAGACAAGATTAAAGCTATTAAAAATTACCCCATACCTAAAAGCACGAAACAGATTAAAGGATTTTTAGGACTACTAGGATATTATAGAAGATTTATAAACAATTTTGCTAAATTAACAAAACCATTGACGAAATGCTTAAAGAAAAATGCAAAAATTATACATAATGTCGAATTTAAAAATTGATTTGAGATATGTAAAAACTTATTAATGAACGAACCAATTTTACAATATCCAGACTTTTCAAAACAATTCAGTTTAACAACAGATGCAAGTAATGTAGCCATAGGCGCTGTATTATCACAAGGACCAATAGGCAAAGATTTACCTGTAGCATACGCATCACGTACCCTTAACGATTCTGAACAAAATTTCAGTACAATTGAAAAAGAACTTTTAGCCATAGTTTGGGCAAGAAAATATTTCAGACCCTACCTTTTTGGTAGAAAATGGCTCGAAACAATGGCTCTTTTCATTGAAAGATCCAAATTCTAAGTTAATAAAATGGAGGATTAAATTAGACGAATTCGATTATAACATTGTATACAAAAAAGGAAAATTAAATTTAAATGCCGATGCTTTATCTCGAATAGAAATTAATGCGAAAGAATCATATGACATATTAGAATACATGAACGAATTTAATAAAGAATTAGAATTAAATAAATCAAGGAAAACTGAAATTGACAATATCTCAACCCAGGTACAGATTGACGAACATGATTCAGAACTAACTCTTACTGCTACGGACATTGAAGATTCTGAAGCTATAATTACGGCTCCAGAAGACGAAATAAATGACAACGAAACAGTTCATATAAATGCTGAACATCATCCAATAATAGAAATACCGATTACAGAAGACCCAGTTAATTTCGGACTAAACCAAATAACTATTGACCTAGTTCTACACTCACCAGCAAAACCAAAAATTTTAAGACTATTCCATAACAAACAGCGATTTTTAATTCTATTATCACAAAATCAATTTGAACATGATACTGTTAACTTTATTAAAAGTTATATTACACCAAATGTACAGTACCATTTATATTTTGAAAAACCAGATATATACGAACCTTTTTGTGAAATTAGGAAAAATTTCAAATGGCCTCAATTAAAATTTAAAAGATGTAAAATAAAATTAATGGATGTTACTGATAAAGACGACATCGAAAACATAATACAAAATTATCATGAAGGAAAAAGCAATCACGAAACGGTATAGACGAAACGGAAGAACGAATTAAGAAAATTTATTATTGGCCGCATTTAAGAAATTCAATCCAAACTTATATAAATAACTGTGAACTTTGCCAACAAAGCAAATATGAAAGAAAACCGGAAAATATTAAATTAAGTATTAGCCCAACAGCATCGAAACCTTTTGAAATAATTCACTTATTGTTAGATACATTTACATTAGAACAAACACATTTTTTAACTATAATCGATACATTCTCAAAATATGCTCAAGCATATAAAATCACAAATTTAGCTGCAACTCAAATAGTAGATAATTTGATTCAATTTTTCTCACATCACGGAATACCCAAGCAAATCATTACTGATAATGGCACAGAATTTAAAAATACAGTCATGACAGAACTTTTAAGTTTACATAAAATAAAAAGTCACTTTTGCTCTCCCAATCACCCCCAATCAAACGGTCCAATTGAAAGACTCCAGTCAACATTAATTGAACGTATAAGACTACTCAATAACCAAGGTTTTAAAGATTTCCCAACTGATAAAAAAATGATTTACGCAATATTAGCCTATAACCATTCTATTCATTCCACGACAAAATTAAAACCAATTGACATAGTCAAAGGACATATTAGCGATGATAACCCTTTTAATATAGATATTGATAGATTATTAATTAACGATTTTATTAGTGACTATAAAGAAAAAACTAGATTATTATATAGTAAAATCAGCGAAGACCTTTTACGAAATAAAGAAAAAAGTAATTACAAAACTGAACGAAAAACGCGACGACCCACAAATATTTCAACCCCCATCAAAATCTTATATCAAGAAAAACTTAAGACAAAAAACTGCAAATACATTTGGAAATCCCACTGAAATAATTAATACTAATGAAAAATTTAAAACTGTAGCAATATCTACTCATAAGAAAATACATATGGATAATATTAGACGACAGTTAAAGCAAACCTACGATTTTAACAATTAATTCATTTTTCAGATTTCTCGTTGCCTTTGCAATCTCTAACAAAAATATATTAGCAATTGTTAACAAACAAAATTCAATCTCTATATATATAATTAATAAATTTAAAGAAACAATCAAGAAATTAGTTGATAACGAACATTTACTCAAAACCAAAATTTTACAGATTGCATTAGTTGTTGATCGCAATGTAAGTAGAGAAACTAGCATATTTAATTTTAATTACAACTAATAAATATGTACGAGGTTATTGATTCAATATTACATGATATTAAAAATTCACTATCATTTTTATACAATACCAATTCTAAGAAACAATCGATTCCAAACGATAATACCTGGTACAAAATCTGTTTTGGAGAATAAATTGTATTTTACATTTGAGAACAATATGTGCAGAAAATTAACTCAGAAATACTACATATGTGAAGACGCAGAATTGAAAGAAGTAAAAGAAGAAATCGTCATACTAAAAGGAACATACCTAGAAGACCTTCAAGAAATTAAAAATCAAATTCTGAAGAACTCATTGTGGTTACCAAACGAAAAAGGAAGTGCCCCGAATTTTTGGACAATCTTTTTATATATATTTTTAGTTATAATGTTATTATATTTTACTTTTAAGAAAATCAGACCAAGAATTCAGGGAAGGAAGATATCGCAACCGGAAACTATGGAAATGCCCAATGTTCGACTTCCTCATTCCACTGCGTAGTCGAATTTTCGAGGGGAGGTGTTATCTACCCACCTACGCATGCATTCTGCCTACCCACGCGGGATATTGCAACTTCAGCATTAGATTAACTTGTTTTTCATAGACTGTAAACTCAGCGTAGATTATAGTTAGTTTAGTTTATATATAGATGTTAATTCGAGAAGTAGGATTATATTATAATCAGTCTTCAAGCTCTTTGTACATATCCACTTATAAATTCGTTAGCCATCAAATTAGTAGAACATAATCATAAGTATTTTTGTAATATTATAAAGTTAAAATAGAAATAAAGTTTTTCTTATATTTTATTTCACTCTAAGCAATAAAATTCACGTAGTTAGCTTAATACCCAGATGTTTGTTACAACTAATACTTCAAGTTAATTGTAATTTAGTTGATTTTCCAAAACTAAAAACAAAAGCGGAAAATATCTCACTATTTTAATTTTATCGCGATTTTGTTAAATCCTTGGAAGAATTTGTTTGATAATTTTTATATCTACATATTTAGCTTAATACCCAACTGATTGTTGGAACTAACACCTCAAATCAAAGGTGATTTAGTTGCTTTTCCTAAACTGAAAACAGAAATTAAAAACATTTTCCCGTTTCAAAGGTATGGCAATGTTTCCAAAACCTTGCAAATGTTTTGTTTACTAATTTTCTATAAATCATTGATTGTAGAGTTACTTGTTGAAACTTCATTTTCAATAATAACATTAAAAACACAGATTTTTTAGTTCCAAAATTTTGAAATCAGGTTTCATCATCGTGTAATGAAATATAAATAAGGTAGGTCTGTCGAATTACGCCTACTTAAGCATGGACGTAAATTTCCCTAATATATTTTTGGTGACGGGGTAGTGTGTGGAGAAAAGGAAAATAACAAACCCGGAGACGATGTAGCTTTTTATTGCGCGTCACGTGACGCGTGCCGGTTTTGATGCGAGTTGTGGAAGTTGTCTCTGATGTTCTGCTGGAAGTTGTGTTCACTGATGTTCTGCTGGAAGTTGTGTCTGGATGTTGTTTCGAAGTTGTCTCTCGAAGTTGTTTCTAAAAACTGTCCCTTTGTCACTCCCGTCCCGTCCTTTTATCCCTCGGTCAAACGCATCTTCTCTCTGGTAACTTTGGTGGGAGAGGTTTTCCGTTGTCCCGATTGGTTGTTCGTTCTTCCCTCCTATTGGCGCTGACGCCAAGTAAGAGGGAGGAAAAATCGGTATTGTTTGATCGGCTCCAGCCCGCTCATAAAAACGGTCTGGGCCATAAAACGATTAAGAAAAACCCGAACCTATCGGCTTTGTTTGATCAGCTCCAGCCCGCTTATAAAACGGTCTGGGCCATAAAACGGTTTAGGAAAAACCCGAACCTGTGCAACTCATCTTGTCAATAATGAGTCCCTACAGTACCCCCCTGCTAGTGATTAACGATACAAGTGCATAATTTACAAAGTTACAGGGTTTATCTCAAACCGGCCTGGTAAAATTCGGTGAATCTAACGCGGCGTCCTGATCTTGTTCGGAGGCCTGGGTCGGTGTTGGGAGTCACAGGTTGGGGTTCAAGCGATGGTGCTGGTGCTGGCGCTGGTTGCATGGGAGCTTGGGTTCCGCCCGCGTCGTCCGGAGGGTCGTCATCGGAGTCGCTCTCCAGCTCTGGTTTTTCGATGTTCTCGTCGATGATGTACGCAGGTTTGAGTCTATCGATCGTAACTGGTACGTGTCTTCCCCGCATCAAGAGAATGAAAACCTTGTCAGTGCGAGAAATTACTTTGTACGGACCATCATACGGCAGTTGGAGAGGTCCGTTTGGTGCGTCGTGGCGCACAAAAACGTGGGTAGCAGTGACGAGATCCTTAAAGACGAAGATTCTGCGCTCACCGTGCCTGGACCCACTGACTGGACGGAGTGTCTCGAAGCGTTGACGAAGTTCCTTCACGAATTCAGCGGAGTTGTCGACCTCTCGGATCGCCCGGGATACCAGGAATTCTCCGGGAAGGCGAAGGGGCTGACCGTAGACCATCTCGGCTGTTGTCGCCTGTAGGTCGTCCTTCCAAGCTGCACGTATGCCAAGTAGCACCGTTGGGAGCGTTTCAGTCCACCGAGTAGCCTGCAAGCACTTGATGGAGCTTTTTAGCTGCCGATGAAAACGTTCGACCATGCCATTGGCCGCTGGGTGGTACGCCGTTGTGTGCAGGTGCGTCGTCCCTAGGAGTTGGTTGAGGCAGCGGAACAGGTGGGACTCGAACTGCCTGCCTTGGTCGGTGGTGATCCGGAGAGGTGTGCCAAAACGTGCAACCCAGCTGTTGTAGAAAGCGCGGGCCACGGTTTCGGCTTCCTGGTCCTGTAGAGGGATTGCCTCCGGCCATCGCGAGAAACGATCAACGCAGGTTAGGCAGTACCTGTATCCCTGCGAGTACGGCATGATGATCGGGTCCAGATGAACGTGCTCGAACCGGCGGGAAGGTGCTGCAAATGAGCCGACTGGAGCGGATACATGCCTGGTGACCTTGGATTGCTGACACTGGATACAAGCTCGTGCCCAGGTGCGACAGTTCACGTTGATGGAGGGCCACACGTAGCGCTGTGTCATCATTTTCGTTGTTGCCCTGATCCCAGGATGAGACAGCCGGTGGATGGCGTCGAAGGCTGCCCTGCGGAACGGCGTCGTGAGAAAAGGCCTGGCAGTGTGTGTTTTGACGTCGCAGAAGATCGCGGTGTCTGAACCCGGAATGCGGATTTGTCGCAAGTCCAGCTCGGAGCTGTCATCTTGCAAGAGTCCTTGAAGTTCCTGATCTTGTTGCTGCGATGTCGCCAGAGCCTCGAAGTCCATTGGAACAGTGATCTCGTCGACCCTGGATAGAGTGTCGGCGACGACGTTGTCTTGCCCCGCGATGTGCCTGATGTCGGTTGTAAATTGGCTAATCAAGTCCAGGTGACGGAATTGGCGTGGCGAGCATTTGTCGGACCTCTGGCGGAAGGCGAAAATTAGCGGCTTGTGGTCCGTGAGGATGGTAAACGGACGGCCCTCGACCATATGCCTGAAATGCTGAACTGCACAGTAAATCGCTAGGAGCTCCCGATCGTATGCGCTATATTTATTCTCGGAGCTACTAAGCTTCTTTGAAAAGAATCCAAGCGGCTCCCAGTGACCGTCGACTCGTTGTTGAAGGACTGCGCCTATGCTGTAGTCCGACGCGTCGCACGCCAGAGACAGGTCTGCGCCGGGTCGAGGATGCGCCAAGAGTGCTGCGGTGGCCAGCTCCTCCTTGCACTGCATGAAGGCTGCCTCGGCTCCGTTGTTCCACTGAATCGGCGTGCTCCCCTTGATGTTACCTTTGAGAAGGTCGTTGATGTTCGCCTGTGTTTTAGCAGCCCTGGGTAGAAACCTTCGATAAAAATTGAGCATCCCCAGGAACTGCCGTAGTCCTTTGGCAGTCTTCGGCTTCTCATATTCTCGGATCGCGGCGACTTTTTCGGGAAGCGGTTCTGTTCCTCTCTCGGAGACGCGGTACCCTAGAAACTGTATGGTTGCCGCGCCGAAACAGCACTTGTTGGGGTTGATCACGACACCAAACTGCTGCAAGCGTTCGAACAGGGTTTGCAGATGACCACGATGCTCCTCTTCGGACGATGATGCCACCAAGATGTCGTCTATGTAAGCGTAGCAGAAATCCAAACCGCGGAGGACTTCGTCGATGAACCGCTGGAACGTTTGCGCGGCGTTTCGCAACCCGAAGCTCATGGATGGAAACTCGAATAATCCAAATGGTGTGGTAATGGCCGTTTTAGGAACGTCTTCTTCCGCGACTGGAATTTGGTGATATGCCCTTACCAAATCGATCGAGGTGAAAATCTTCTTCCCATTGAGCGTCTGCGCGAAGTCTTCGATGTGGCGCACCGGGTAACGATCCGGGATGGTGCGTGCGTTGAGGGCCCGATAATCACCACAGGGACGCCATTCGTCGCCTTTCTTTGGCACCATGTGCAAAGGTGAAGCCCAACTGCTCTTAGATGGGCGGCAAATGCCCAACCGCAGCATGGACTCGAACTCCTTTCTGGCGTTCAACAGTCGGTCCGGGGCAAGTCGACGCGGTCTTGCGGCTTCAGGTGGTCCGGGCGTCGTGTGTATGTGGTGGACGGTGCTGTGTTTCACTGTTGGTGCCTTGCCTGCTCCGTCGGGTCGCGTGATTTCTGGGTAGCGCTGCAAAAGCTCGTGATATTCAGAATTTCCGATGACGATTTTGACACTTGCGATGTTACCCGAACTCGGCCTATTTCCGGTCGTCTTGACTTGCGTCAGGCTATCTACGAGATGTTTGTTTCGCATGTCTACCAGCAGGCCGTAGTGAGCCAGGAAATCGGCGCCAATAATCGCGCGTGTTACGTCCGCGATCACAAGGTTCCACGTGAAGTCGCGTCTCAATCCGAAATCCAATGTCATTGTCACTGAGCCGTACGTCGCAATCGGCGTGTTGTTTGCTGCGGAAAGTTCGTAGTTCGTCTTTGTCCGGCGACCACGCACAAGTTTACGGGGAAAAATACACAGATCCGAACCAGTGTCTATCAGAAATTTCATGCCGCTAATGCAATCTGGCACGAACAAGCGGCGTACGTTTGGGCAGTCATCGCTTGCCGCCATAAGCGATGATCCGCTTAGTTTCCCGAACGCGCGGTGAAGACGGCGTTTAACTCGCACGGAGGCCTGCATTTGCGCGCACTGTCACCGAACGTGTAATGGTACCAGCACATTCCGTCGTACTGGACCGGAAGGCGAGAACCTGAGCGGTTGCGGTTCGACGGTGACCGATCCGAGCGGTCTCGACTGATTGAACGGCTGCGGCGCGCTTGCTGGAGCTCTGACCTAATGGCCGAGATTTCCCGTCGGTTGTCTATCTGCACCTCCGCCAATTGTCGTTGGAGGCCGGCCAATTGCTCTAAGATCTTCGACTCGAGGGAAGATGACACTGCGGATACCTGGTTTCGCGGCTGTAGGGTCCCGATCGAGTCCAAAACGTTGTCCGCGATCCTGGCCAACTCGTCGAGGGAGGTGTTTTCTTGCTGCGTCGCTAGGCAGGCCCGCACGACCGGGTTGAGGCGGTCCATACAGAGAGCCTTGGTGATGTCCTGGGCCCCGTGTTCGCCGGCAAGTAGCTGCAGCTGTCGCAAAAATTGTGACGGAGTTCGGTCGCCGATGTCCTCGCGCTCCAACAACTGCCGTGTCCGTTGTTGCTGTGTTTTTCCGAGTCTCCTGATAAGTTCGTCCTTCAGCTTCTGATACGGGTCGTCGGCTTCCTTTGGTGGGTCGAGAAGTAGGTCGCGGATCTCCTTAGCGTACCGCGGCTCGAGCGACGTACCGACGTATTCGAACTTCTCGGTACTGGTAGTGATACCAGCGTTTTTCAATGCCCAATCAGCTAGTTGGAACCAGAGGTCCGGGTCCTCTGGTAGAAATGCGGGCAGTCTCACACGCGCCCCGTTGGAGTGGTTATTCGCCATAGCTTGTCGCGAGTGTCTTGGCGCACGTTGCTACCACCGTCACTTGTAAAATATGTAGATCACGTCGGGGTCACCACTTTGGTGACGGGGTAGTGTGTGGAGAAAAGGAAAATAACAAACCCGGAGACGATGTAGCTTTTTATTGCGCGTCACGTGACGCGTGCCGGTTTTGATGCGAGTTGTGGAAGTTGTCTCTGATGTTCTGCTGGAAGTTGTGTTCACTGATGTTCTGCTGGAAGTTGTGTCTGGATGTTGTTTCGAAGTTGTCTCTCGAAGTTGTTTCTAAAAACTGTCCCTTTGTCACTCCCGTCCCGTCCTTTTATCCCTCGGTCAAACGCATCTTCTCTCTGGTAACTTTGGTGGGAGAGGTTTTCCGTTGTCCCGATTGGTTGTTCGTTCTTCCCTCCTATTGGCGCTGACGCCAAGTAAGAGGGAGGAAAAATCGGTATTGTTTGATCGGCTCCAGCCCGCTCATAAAAACGGTCTGGGCCATAAAACGATTAAGAAAAACCCGAACCTATCGGCTTTGTTTGATCAGCTCCAGCCCGCTTATAAAACGGTCTGGGCCATAAAACGGTTTAGGAAAAACCCGAACCTGTGCAACTCATCTTGTTCATGGAATGTATGTTTATTATTATACAAATAAAACACAAAATATTGTTTGTCTGATTATTAAAGTAATGAAAAAAGAATTAAAAATTAAAATTAATTTTTATTAAAAAAATATTACAGTTTTTTATAATTAGTAACATAATTAGTCTAAGCAGGAGTATTTTAATTATCAGATCTTTTAAGTTTTACAACATGTTTTCACAGTTATAAAATCAGGTACAAAAAAACTAAAATTAACAAGGTCATAACATAAATACTAAGGTCATATCTAAATCTACGTAGCTAGAATTAAACACAACCATCAGGACATCGAAATTCAAGCTTACGAGATGGTAAAAAACGCCTACGGTAGCATTTGGTATGGGAAATAACGATTAGGCGTAACTACTGTCAAGGACACTTCAAATAAGTTTAAAATTTAAAGGAAAATTGACTGCTTAATATATTATAGAAAAACTGGTTACGGACGGTAGAATAATCATACTAACAAATAAACTTTATAGTTTACTTCTAAACTAACAAATTTCATTAAAACTTACCGTTAAATTGCCGATATCTGTTGATAAAACAGCATAGGCACTACTCGCCAGGACGCGTCAGTCGACAACTAGCCAGCGGAGGGGGAAGTGCAGCAGGCGCGACTCTTGGCTGTTTCGGGATGTATAAACCTTGATGCCTAGGTATTAAGTTTGATTTTATATATTACGTAAGCTGAGTTATTTAGCATAGGCGCAATTAGCCTCTAAGCGTAATTGGACAGACCTACCTTATGTTTGTTTTTGTAAGGTAGGTCTGTCGAATTACGCCTAGAGGCTAATTGCGCCTATGCTAAATAACTCTGCTTACGTAATATATAAAATCAAACTTAATACCTAGGCATCAAGGTTGATACATCCCGAAACAGCCACGAGTCGCGCCTGCGGCACTTCTCCCACCGCGGGCTAGTTGTGGACTGACGCGTCCTGGCGAGTAGTTTGCGTTGTTTTTGCTGTAGGCTGCGCTGTTTTTAACAACGGACAGCGGCAATTTAACGGCAAGTTTTAATGAAATTTGTTAGTTTAGAAGTAAACGTAATAGTAATAAACGTAAAAGTAAATAAGGTTTATTTGTTAGTATGATTATTCTACCGTCCGTAACCAGTTTTGTTATAATATATTAAGCAGTCAATTTTCCTCTAAATTTTAAACTTATTTGAAGTGTCCTGGACGGTAGTTACGCCTAATCGTTATTACCCATACCAAATGCTACCGTAGGCGTTTTTAACCATCTCGTAAGCTTGAATTTAGATGTCCTGATGGTTGTGGTTAATTCTAGCTACGTAGATTTAGATAGGCGTTACTACCTCAACTGGGTATAATAACGCCTGCAATCGTTTCATTTTTTTAAATTCATTTTTGTTTGATAATCTTTATACAGATTATTTGATTATGTTTAAACCATGTACCATTGAAAAAAAAAATATTTATGTTATGACCTTAGTAATTTTAGTTTTTTTGTACCTGATTTTATAACTGTGAAAACATGTTGTAGAACTTAAAAGAACTGATAATTAAAATACTCCTGCTTAGACTAATTATAATACTAATTATAAAAAACTGAAATAATTTTTTAATAAAAATTAATTTTAGGAAAACTGTCGTAGGCTAAATTTTACTTCAGCAGTTTAATTGCGCCAAAACGATGGTGTTTGAATTCGGCTCTTTTTTTCATTACTTTAGTAATCAGACCAACAATATTTTGTGTTTTATTTGTATAATAATAAACATACATTCCATGAACACATTCCGTTCTTCATCTTCATTTAATATATTAGGGAAATTTACGTCCATGCTTAAGTAGGCGTATTTCGACAGACCTACCTTATAATAGGTTAATTATGTACTTGTTGTGCAAAAGTAAAATAAATAAGTAATTAGTTCATTGTTTTACTAAACAAAAATATGTCAGCTGCAAACAAAAGCTTGCCTCATGAACACAAAGTGATTTCGAAGCTGCTGTTATCGCTGTTATGAGACTAACAGGTTATCTAGTTAAAAAGCAGCTAGTAGTTATAACATCCGTAGGGGAAAATTAAGAGATTATTTAAAGAGTGGAATGTCCAAACGAAATTTAGGTAGAAGATCAATATTTACTAGCGGAAGAAGATTTTCTAAAAATGATTATTAGATTTGCAGATTTGGGGATTCCGTTAACGCCAAAGATGATACGCAAACAAGCATTTGTGTTTTGTGAGGAATATAAATAATAAATATTACTAACAATTTAACAGGTAGTTAGGTATTGCTGGACGAGATTGCTTTACATTATTCCTGAAGAGAAATAGCAATGCAGCAAAACGCAAAGCGCAATTTCTAAATCAAGCCAAAG
Source organism: Phosphuga atrata (assembly GCA_944588485.1). Lineage (NCBI taxonomy): Eukaryota > Metazoa > Arthropoda > Insecta > Coleoptera > Silphidae > Phosphuga > Phosphuga atrata. The sequence continues at coordinate 1,979,986 of OX155907.1, read as the reverse complement.
GCCAAAAACTCAACAAAGCTATAGTTTCGCATCATATTAAAGAAGTGGAAAAATTATATGACGAACTAGGAATCCATTACAATCCAGCTAAGATTTATATATTTGAAGGGGCAAAGTGTAATTTAGACTACAGAATTGCTGAAGATGGATGAATATATAAATGGTGGATATTCTTGATATCACTCTTTACTGTCTATTCTCAAATACGACCCATGAATTGCAACCGCTTCATAAAGCGGAACTCGTCCAGAATTCAATAAGATATTGTCGAAGATATGGTCAAAATGTATGACATATGAAAACATCACTAGTGGCTTCCGAACAAGAGTGTTATATCCCTTTAATCCAAATGTTTTGCTTGACACCTACCAATGAAGATAAAAGTGAACCTTGCGATATATCTCCAATGGCAAGTGCCATTGGAGACTTGGTAACTACCAATGAAGAGCTCGAACATTCGTTGAATGTTCGGCAGCCAACCCCTACCACTGCATACTTTACACAAGACACCGTCTTTGATTGAAAGTTAGAACATTTTTGACATTGATTTTTCTGCTCTACAAATCACTCCACCGCGTTCACATCTAGCAAAACGTAAAAAGACATGTATGTTATAGCACATCTACTGATGCTTCCGACACTGAACATATTTCTGACAGTGAAGTGATTGCCAAATTTATCACAAGACCACTTGTTCAACAATGTACACATGCTTCTGATGGTGGAAATAGTTTAGACAGTGAAATTATGACAAAATTCATCACAAGATCACGTATAGAGCAATCATTACGTATTCATTCATCTCACTCGGATTCTGAAGCAATTCATGAAGGTGACGTACTGTTGGCTCAGTTATCGCAAAAGTCGCAGTTTCAATTGTTTATGCCCACACCGAACTATGCAATCACAAAAAAAGACCCTGTCGAAAAGCTTTGATTTACAAAGGCCAAGGAGTAAGTGAAGATCTTTTAATGTTTCGAGAGACAAGAAAAAGAAAGCGAATAAAAGTCAAGTAGCCAAACTATTAGCCAAAGGTAATACTAAACCAAATCAAATGAAAAAGAAGGCAGACGATAAAGAGAAAACACATAACAAGAGAAAATTAAGAGAACACGATATTATTAATAAGTACAAGAAAACAAAAAAAAGAGAATATAGAAACAAACTAAAGGAAAAAGAAAAGAAATCAGCAAGAAGAAAACAAATGTGGGGAATGGTATTGCGTATAATAATAATAATAATATTTATTTTTGGTACTGTGTACATTTTCATACAATAGACTATCGTCAAAAAAAGAAAAAAAAATTAAAAAAAGTTACATACAATAGGAAACAACAGGAAAAAACAAAAAAAAAATATTTATCTAGAAATAAAAGGTTAAAGAATAGTAGATGATATAATAATCATCTATTACTACTATAAAGAATAGTAGATGAATTCTTCCATGCTATAAAAAGCACAGGCTATCAATAATGCACGAGCTTTCGCTTTAAACTCCCTTACTGATAATGAAATTGTATTGGTAATGCATTCGGATATCTTATTGTAACATACGATACCAATATGTAAGGGGTTTCGTTTACCGCTTTCTAATCTTGAAAATGGCACTCTGAGTTGTGAATATTGTGAAAGTTATGACTATGTACTTCAAAATTTTTAGGTAAGTCGGAATGGCGTTGTTTTACAAGTATGACTAATCGAAATATATATATATATATATATATATATATAAGGAGGGTAGCGTTAGAATTTTGTGTTTGATGAACAAAGAGCGACAGGATTGAAGAGGATGTACATTGAACATAGCTCGTAATATATTTTTCTGCATTTTAAATACCGCATCAACATTTGCTGCTGACCCCCAAAATATCAGACCGTATGACAACCTAGACTGAACGATGGCGTGGTAAAACATTATCAGAATATCAACTGTTACACACTCTCTTAGATTTCTAATCAGATAACACACATTACTTAATGTCGAACATGTTAATTCAATATGAACGTCCCATTTTAGTTTGTTGTCAAGTGTTACTCCTAGAAATTTTATAGATTCGGCCCCTTTGATTGATTTTTGATCAAGTCTTAGAAATAAACTATAGTTATTAGACATATTTTTTTGAGGAAATCTCATGAAGTATGTTTTGCTTATGTTTAAGGTCAGTTCATTTTGTATATACCATCTTCTTAACGTTTCTGATTTTAAATTGCTATTTTTAATTATATCGTGTATGCCTGGGTTAGATACTATAATGTTGGTGTCGTCAGCGTACAAAATATTTTTACAAAATATTTACAAAATACAGCTTTGAACATTATTTGTTTCCGCCAGATCATTAACAAATATTAAAAATAGAGTTGGTCCAAGTAGAGAGCCTTGAGGTACCCCCCACTTCATTACTTTGCTTTCCGATTTATAACCATTGGCGATCACTGTTTGCCCTCTTTCGTGTAAGTAAGATTTAACCCAGTTGTTAGCGACGCCTCTAACTCCGATGTTTTCAATTTTTTGTAGAAGGAGTGTCAAATGCTTTAATTAGATCGTAAAATAAAGCAAGAACCTCCTGCTTACAATTTTGGAAAGTAATTTTAAAATTAAGACTATCTAACACAGCTGTATCAGTTGACCTATTCTTTCTGAAGCCGTGTTGACTGTTTGCCAGTATGTTATTGGTTTCCAAGTAACTTGATAACCGAGTAAGAAATGCTGACTCAAGAATTTTTGGAAATCGGCTTTGAATACAAATTGGTCTGTAGTTAAGGGGATCCTGCCGTGACCCTTTATTTTTGTAAATCGGGATGCACTTTGATCCTTTCAAACATGTCGGGAAACATCCGGAAGTAAAGGATTCATTAACAAGGTTGCAAAGAGGTTCGGCTATCAGGTGACTTACGCTTTTTAATACCCTGCCATCTACTTCGTCTAAACCTTGAGATGGTGTTAGCGTAACTCGGTTTATTATATCGATGATTTCCTGAGGTGTTATTGGATTTAGGAAAAATGTTTTATTTTGCAATTTGTATCTGGTGTTCTTACAGACACGGTTGAAAATATTTTTGAGAAGTACTCACAAACATCCTTCTTATTAGAGATTTCCTGGTTATTTTCGTCAAGTAGCTTTATATTATAATTTTTTTTGCATTTGCCTTGATGATTATTTATTATGCGCCAACTTTCTCGTACCTTATTCTGATACATCAACATTTTTTTGGTGTTTACACCAATGATGTGATTCTTGACTATATTTTTATACTCATATCTAAGTTGTTTATATCGGTGTCGATATTTGGCATTATCTGTCGTTTTCGCTATCTTGGACATTTCGCATAAAAAGTGTTTCTGACTAAAATCATTAAAATTTCTGATTTCGACATTGTACCATTTTTTGCAGTCCTCTTGTATTCTCACATTACACTTTGGAAGAGCAGTGTTGTAATGTTCTAAAAATACGTCGTAAAATATTTGAAATTTTTCATCTATATCTAAATCTAACAGATGGTTTGTCAAAGCTGACCAATCCGTCATTTAAAGATTCTCGTACAGTACATCAATATGTTTTTTACTTATGATTCTTTTCTGTATATATCTTATATCCGAAGACCTAACACATACTATGTCAAATTTGCATATTTGATAACAGTGGTCTGATAGAAATGAGGATTTTACTATTACAAGCAGTGGTTGGTGGTAATTGGAGAAAACATTGTCAATACAGGTTGTGCTATGGTTGGTTATGCGCCTTGGTTCTAGCACGTGCGGCTTCAGTCCGAATTCATTAAAAGCATTCAGAAGATTCTGTTGATCGGAGTTTTTCTCCAATACGTTGACGTTCACATCACCGCATACAACTAGAGCAACTTTGGGTTTAAACACTTTTTGGAGCAATATATTTAAATTATACAAAAAAAGGTTGAAATCACTGTCCGGTGTTCGATACACTGCAACAACGGATATGAGTTCTCTGCCACAGATAATTTTACTTGCCGCAAATTCAAAATGCTTTTCGATTGCATTTAACCCGTTGATTATTACCGGTGTAGTTTGCATTTTTTCACTTGCAAACACGGCTACCCCTCCACGTTTGATATTTATACGCGAGAAGCTGTTTATTAATTTATATTTCGTGATAGATGATGTTTCACTTCGCTTTCACTGAGCCAATGCTCTGTTACACATAAAATGTCAACATTGTGTTCGTTTAGATGTAGCTGTAGATTCATCTCCTTTCCTCTTATCCCTTGCACGCTGAAATTCATGATGTTGACGAACCTGGTTGATCGTTCTTCCGAGCCTCTTCTTCTAAAAAAAGTATTTTCTTGCAGTTGATTTTGTTCCAGTTTATGAGTAAAATCATGCCTGAAGTGGAACCGCCGAATGCTTACTCAGGGTGGCCAAAAGTCGGCGTTCAAAATTTCATCTTTTATATCGAAAGGAGCGCCAACTCTGAAGGCTGCGAAATTACCTTTAGCGTTCAATGTTTTAACGTCAAATTCTGTATTTTTATACACTTCACAGAGATATTCCTTGATATTGTCGTCAGTGGCTTCGGTCTTTTTAATTTTCCCCACATATACCCAGGCTCTTTTCGGCTGACCCCCTCCTGCTATCACTCCGTTGGAGCGATCTACTTTCGCTGTGCTGATCTTCAGCTCCCTTGTTTTTGTGTATGACCGAATTAGCGACAGTACCTTCTTTTCTCTTTAAATCCACGTTTTCCGCGGTTTTTGCAGGTTTCTTAGTGCGTTTATTTCGGACATATTTCCAATTTTCCTCTGCTTCAGGGTCGGTTTCCGCGATATCAGATGTTTCTGTATTTGCATTGCCCGCCTGCTGCTTATCGGTAGATAATTGGCTCTTTTTTCCAGTTCCTCTTTTTGGGTTCGCCTTGCCGTTATCATCCGATAGTTGCTTATCTGCGCTGGTTTTTGTGCATTAAACAATTGAGATGAATTCGCGATCGTCTCGAGAATCGCCGCAACATTCTTCCGCATGTCTTCCATTGCATATCCCTGTTGAATAATTTGGTTTTGGCAAGTGATTACCGCTTTGTTTAGACTAATTAGTAAATAACTCACGTTGAATCCAATTATCTTGCAATTGTTGCAGAACCAGACAAAATTATTACTTTTCAGAAGTTTGAGTTCGCTTTTTATTAACGGTGAGCAGCCGATGTGGCATTTGAAGTCACATCCGCCACAAACTAGATTTAATTGATCATTATCTGTTGCAATTTCTTTGTCACAGACGGAGCACTCACTAACGTCGTCCGACATGTCGAACAGCTGAGACTCATATGAGATCATATGTGAATTGTACACAATGGTACCACGAGGAGTGTATCGGTTTGACAACAAAAGGCATAGAATAATTTAGATGTCCTGATGGTTGTGATTAATTCTAGCTACATAGATTTAGATGGGCGTTACTACCTCAACTGGGTATAATAACGCCTGCAATAGTTTTTTTTTTAAATCATTTTGTTTGATAATCTGTATACAGATTATTTGATTATGTTTAAATCATTGCACCATTGACAAAAAATTATTATTTATGTTACGACCTTAGTAATTTTTGTTTTTTTGTACTTGATTGTATAACTGTGAAAACAAGCTGTAAAAGTTAAAAGAACTGATGATTAAAATACTCCTTCTTAGACTAATTATGTTACTATTTATAAAAACTGTAATAATTTTTTTAATAAAAATTAATTTTAGGAAAACTGTTGTAGGCTATATTTTACTTCAGTTGTTTAATTGCGCCAAAACGATGGTGTTTGAATTCTGCTCTTTTTTCATTACTTTAATAAATAGACCAACAATATTTTGTGTTTTAGTTGTATAATAATAAACATACATTCCATGAACACATTCAGTTCTTCATCTTCATTTAATATAAGTATTAGAGAAATTTACGTTCATGCTTAAGTAGGCGTAATTCGACAGAACTACCTTATTTCTTGAAAAAATTGTTATTTATTCATGAAGGAATGAGATCACAAAATGTTTAATTACGCCAATGGGCTCATAATTCAAAGGTTAATTTCATAATTTTAAAATTAATTTCACGTATCGAAACAGTTTCCATATTCCTAAGCTTGTTAAATCGATAGGTTCTAAAAATATGGATTTTTTTTATTAAAAATTTTACCTTCCAACATAATAGTTCGTCATTTCAAAAATATGCGGGTGGATTGAATAATTTTTTGATTATGTAAGGCTGCAGTATTGTTGGTAGATTTGTTGCAATTTTAAAATATCGATTTTATTTTTCTTCTTTAATATTTTTTGATGCTACCGGAAGATTTTTTTCGAGAACGACGACTGTATATGAAGTCTTTAAGAAAATTGTTGTAATGAGCGATGTGGAGAGCATATTAAATGAAAAAGGCAAATGTTTAAATTTCACTTAAACTACAACCTGTAAAATTAACAACATCTGGCACATGTTTTAAATGATGCATATTTAACACAACAGATTTATCTCCATATAAGTCTGGTAGTTTTAATACAAATTCATTTAAATAACACTTTGCTTGTTGTGTACACTGGAGTGCGGTTAATTTGAACCACATTTTGCGAAGAAAAAAATGTTTGTAAAAATAATCTTAAAAACTAATAAACGAGACATTTTTGTTGATTAAATGAAATAAATCGTTAAGCAATTGTATTTACTTTCTATTTATTTATTCGCTATTATTAGTGAAATGTTTAAAACTAAATAAACTGTTGCAAAATAAATGCATGGAAATTTGCAAGATAATTTCTCAAAAAAAAAAAAATTGTAATTTATTACTTACATTAATTTATTAATTGTATTTATTACATAAATTATTAAATTTATTGTGTCAAATTTAGACTTGTTTAAAATACCAATATACACATAACAATATACAAATAACAAAAGACATTACCTTTGATAAAAAAATAAATTAAATGATTTCCATTAATTGTTTAAATAAATAACATTGTACTTGTTTGTTACTTCCGGGTGAAGTAAGCGTAGGTACTGGAAGATTATATTAATACAATATTTTACAGTTAAGGTCTTTCAATTATATGTATCAATATAGGATAACAAATACCCTGGTAGAAAAATCGTCGGGCTTGCCAGAGCACTGAACTGCACCCGGCAGGGGACCGATATAAAGGCCCGATTACATGAACCTTGTTATGGATCCGATCTGGGAAAATTCCAGGTACCCTGATGTGGTAACTGACCAGGGTAAAATACGTTATTCAATTTCGATGAGCCAGTCAGCTGCCCGATTGGGAACAAATAAGGAGCCCAGTTATCATGGGCCCGGTCAAGAAACTGTTCGGGCTTTTATATGCCCGATTCAAAATGGCAGATCAGGGCCCCAACCGTGGTTAAATATAAGGAACTCCGTATACATGGGCCCGAGTAGCGAACTGTTAGGGTTTAAATTTGTTTGCTCGACAAAATATGACAGATCAGATGCCTTCCTGTAGATAAATATAAGGTTATACAAAGGTTATACCTAGTTATACAAAGATATCATCATTTCTTACTTTTTTGTATAGAATCTACAGTCTAGATCAGTCATTTATATCTAAAGGTCGGAACTTTAGGCATTAAAAAATGTTAGAATAGTTAGGTTATTAGGTTGTCAAAAAACACAAAATAGGTTTTTAATAGGTTCTATAAAGATAAGAAAGATATAGCAGGTTTTCAAAAATGTTCGCTTAAAATAGTTTATATTTTTTATTAAAATTTATAAATAGAATGCAGCAGTCATAATTATTTTATTCAAACCTTTATGTGCTTTGCCCACCTATATAATGCACAAAATTAATTACTTAAATTCTATAATGAATAAAAAAAACAATACTTCTATTATAAAATGCAAAGAAAAGTAGAAATCATTTCTTAATTATTAGTGTTTGTGTCGGTGTTTGCTACCATTATTTTCTCTAAATTGTCTGGTGTAAGGCTGTGCTGTCTGTCTGATAAAACCATTTTATATGCGGAAAAAAAAAGTTCAACATCGCATAATGTTACCGGTGCATATGTTACCGTGAAAGACCGAAATTGAGGCAATGTCGAATTTCACCGGTGAATGTCAACATTCATATAGTCGCTTGGTGTATGTCCGAAATATTTGCTAAATACCCTTATTTCTTACTTACACCGGTGAATATCGACATTCACCGTATTATATTTTCTTCTCCGTAATTCAGTCGCTATAAAACGTCACAAGCGTGACGTAACTTTTTCGCTGTTCCTTCTGAGAGGAGTGACCAATAATTTAAAACCCACAGTACATTCTAAATGAGAAACGAAAATAATGCTAATAAAAAATTACTTAATTATGTGATTCAAATCTTATTTATTGCAATATAAGGCTGATAAAGCTGATTGACTCCCAGCAGAACAAAGGATTTGGTGGGAGAGAGCCAGTCGCCTCTCTATCGGCATCTCCATTCTGGACCTCCACCAGAGCGTATCTGTGATTGTCGACATACACCAGTGCGGCTCCGAATGTACAACAAAGTAATGAAATATTCGATCTTTCACCGACGTATTTGGTATGTGTTGACATTCACCGGTGAAAGTCGACATTCTCCAATTTCGGTCATTCCCGGTAACACATACATACTTCAACATTATCGCAGTTTCTGGCGTTATGTTTGCAGGATACTCAACATTTTCGCCACTTAATATTTTTCTTTTTACATTTCGTAAAATAGAAAAGTCTGGATTTTTTGTAAAACGGCCTCAAGTTTTAAAAATGCAATTCGTGCATTTTTGCACTGTGCACCAATGATACATACTCTGTTAATGGGGTTCCAGTTTTTTTCCAATTTTTTTCTGTTAAAATGTGAAAATTGGATGAAATATATGCCAAAGAATTTTTAATGTCTGTATTTTTAAAACAATGTTGTGCCTTGCATATAGACTCTGCACAGCTACAGTCAAATTCCATTACAACCTAAGAAAATAAAAAGTTTGGCTGACCGAATGGGAACACAGAAAAAGAAACCTTTTTCACAGCATCAAAATTGTTGCAGTAATAAAATGCCGCTTCTAGCCAAGTATTCCATCTTCTGATAATTAGTTCGGGTGGCAAAGGCAAATGGGGTAGTAAATTTTTGAAAACTTAAAGGTAAAACTCTTAAAGGTACTTTCAGGAAAACCTTTTTAACGTTTCCGTAATTTCACACAGACTAAGAATTTATGAATAAACAATTTTTCACTATTTTAGGTCACAAATAGACGCTATAAGGGCTCATTAGGTACCTTTTAGGCAGTGCAAATTAAAAACAGCAAAATAGGCAAAATAGGTTTTTTAAAACTAGTTTTAAAACGATAGAGAATCATGTAAAACGGATTTATTTGCTTATCTTTTTCATCTGCCTATAAAGAAAAAAATAGGCAATTACCTAAAGTTCCGACCTGTTCCGTTTTATTTATATCATTTAATCAACAAAAATGTCTCGTTTATTAGTTTTTAAGATTATTTTTCCAAACATTTTTTTCTTCGCAAATTATTTGCAAATTACTTACAAATATTTCTTTTAATCGGCAATTCTTGAAACAATTTCTCGAAATCAATACACAACAAAGGTTGCTAAATTAAATGCAATTTACAAATAACTTATTTCAAAATTACATCGAAATTTAACTCTCCTGTTAAAAGGCGGAGACACGCCGCAAGGGATATTGCGCAGCAGTCGACCAATCTCGGCCACTGGTAACTATCAGGGACAAATTAAACAAGTGGTGTAGCCAGGGGGGTTTGGGGGTTCAAGTGTAAAGTCGGGAGTGTAAGTTACGCGTGAAATAAAATGTGTAGGGAAGTTTTGTAAATTAATTGTGCCGTGAACCAAGACACAGTGTCAGATTCGCGATTAAACAAATAAAAACCGTGGTTAGGGTGGTGATGGATCCTGTCCTGGCTGGTGGATATGGTTAGGGGAGCAGCGCAGACTGCAGGAGACGCCTGTAGGGCAGGAAGGACGCCTGCTGTTCAGGATCTCAGAACAGTGCAGGCTACCGTCCACTGCACTAGGGTAGGTCCTGCAAGAGATTGAACTCCAAGATGTCAAGTAGTGAGTGATTTTTGAAATGTTTTAATCGCGGTCGCGAGTGCTTCGATAGGACTTTGGCGCTCAAGATTCGGATTGGGCATTGAGTGGAAGTTCTCGAACGTCCGCGGAGAATTTAAATGGCAGTTTTTTATTTTAATGGCAGAATGGCCGATCTGGAACAAGGAATTTGAAATGGTCATTTTGGTTTTTGCTTGAAAATGCGGTGAAGTTAAGGGAATATGTTTTCCGTGATTTTGCCATATCTTTATGACAGTTTTTTAATTACAAGTAAACCTACTGCAGCAATTAATTTACTACAAGAATTAATACCGAAAATTCATACCTAGTAACTGTGATTGTTAATTTAATATAAAATTTGTTCATTCCAGCCAGGAATAATTGCACTTGTGAAAACTGTTCTTTAAACGTAAATATTTCGACTATTTCAAAATATCTCTTCCAGGGTCTAACAGGCACCGCCAGCTAGAATTCTTAAGACTAATTGTAAGCAGATTCGATCTGGAAATCGTTTCTGATTAGTACTTAGTTTGCGCTTTCTGCTTTGCCGTTTTGCAGATACCGAACGATCCTGATCGTTCGGCGCGCATATAAAGAACGAAGAAAGAACAAGGGAAAATATAGGAGAGCAGATAGATAGGTTTAAGGTTTGTTTGGTTTGTAAATCGAAATATATAAAATATTTTGCAATTATACTAATAAGTACTTTATTCAGTGTAGAGAGTGAAATAGTGCAGGTCGCGAGTGAAATAGTGCGGGTCGCAAATGAAATAGTGCGGGTCGCGTGTGAAATAAATGACAGTGAAGACAGAGTGTTAAGTAAAGTCTGGGGTGTTAATTTCGCGGAAAGTCAAATAGTTAAGTATAAAGTCGGTAGTGTTAGTTCCGCGTGAAATAAAATGTATAGGGAAATTTTCCGTAAAATTTTGTAAAGAAATTGTGCCCTGAATAATGTTAAAGTGTTAGATTCGCGAGTAAACAAATAAAAACCGTGGTTAGGGTAGTGATGGATCCTGTCAATGGCTGGTGGGTATGGTTAGGGGAGCGGCGCAGATTGCAGGAGACGCCTGTAGGGCAGGACGGACGGCTGCTGCTCAGGCTCTCAGAACAGTGCAGGAAACCGTCCACTGAACAAAGGTAGGTCCTGCAAGAGATTGAGCACCAAGATGTCAAGTAGTGAGTGATTTTTGAAATTTATTAATCGTTGTCGCGAATGTTTCTATAGGACTCGGATTGGGTTTTGTTGAGTGGTCGAAGTTCTCGAACGTCCTCGGAGAATTTAAATGGTTGTTTAGGCCGATCTGGAAAAAGGAATTTCAAATGGTCATTTTGCAAGTAAAACATTCGTACTTAGTTAGCAACTGTGTTTAGCAACTGTTGTTTATTTAATTTAAAATGTGTTCAATTCAGCCAGGAATAATTGCACTTGTAAAAACTGTGCTTTTAACGTAGGTATTTCAACCATTTCAAAATATCCCTTCCAGAGTCTCCAACAGGCATCGCTAGCTAGATTTTTAAGGACTAAACAGATTCGATCTTGCAATCGCGTCTGATTAGTACTTAGTTTGCGCTGTCTGCTTTGACGTTTTGCAGAAACCGAATGATCCGGATCGTTCAGCTCGTGTGCCAAGAAGGAAGAATGAAGAAGGAAAAATATAGGAGAGCAGATAGGTAGATTTATAGGGTTTGTTTGGTTTATAAGTCAAAATACATAAAAGTTGTTTTGCAATTATACTAATATTTTATTTAGTGTAGAGAGTGAAATAGTGCGGGTCGCGTGTGAAATAGTGCGGGTCGCGAGTGAATATGTCCGGGTCGTCAATGAAATAGTGCAGGTCCGTGTGAAATAAATGGCAGCAAAGGCCGAGTGTTAAGTAAAGTCGGAAGTGTTAATTTCGCGAAAAGTAAAATCGTTAAGTACCGCAAATTTTTGTATTGCGCGAGTGTAAAGTCGGGAGTGTTAGTTCCGCGTGAAATAAAATGTATAGGGAAAGTTTCCGTAAAATTTTGCAAACAAATAGTTCCGCTAACAAAGACACAGTATTAGTTTCGCGAGTAAACAAGAAAACAAACAAAAACCTTAGTTAGGGTAGTGATGGATCCTTTCAATGGCTTGTGGATATGGTTGGGGAGCGGCGCAGACTGCAGGAGACGCCTGTAGAGCAGGAATAACGCCTGCTGCTCAGGGTCTCAGAACAGTGCAGGAAACCGTCCACTGCACAAAGGTAGGTCCTGCAAGAGATTGCGCACCAAGATGATGATATATATATATATATATATATATATATATATATATATATGCATATATATATATATATATATACATATATATATATATATATATATATTTATATATATATATATATATATATATAAGATATAAACAAGAGGGACGAACACCGAAACCCAGGTCGCGTCTACAGTGGCATCCACCGGCAACCTGGTCAGCGTCTGTTCACCAGAGGTGCGGCTGCAAATACATGTCTACAAAGGCCTCAACAGCCAGTAGTACTAGAAGCCCTGTACCCAACTAGACAAACTCAAACAAGCAACCATGGCAGTTCAACCAAAACTTTACTATACCCCAGGTGGTAACCAATCCACACGCCACAGGGTGTCAACTAGGCAATCGGATTCTGGGGAGCCTAGAGTTAAACTGCTAAAGAGGAAATCGTCGTCCTCACTTCCCACATATATAGGCACACTCAACATCAATACACTAATACAAGTAGGAAAACTACATCACCTAACCACGGAACTCGAAAGACAGCACATCATGATAGCGGCTCTACAGGAAACCAGGTACACAGACGATCTCACAATGGACTACGCAAAATTCAGGATCTTCAAAGGAAAAACTGGGAAACGAGTAGGCAGGGGCGGAACCCCAATATTGGGCATGGCATTCCTAGTCCACAAAGATGCAGTCAACTCAATCAAAGAAGTCACACCAGTAAACGAAAGATTAATGACCATGAGAATTAGAACATACAACAAGCACTATACCTTTATTAACACACACGCTCCTGTAAACAAGAAAACCAAGACACACCCAGAAAGCACAGAGAAATTCTGGAACACGCTAGAAAAAAACCCTGAGTAAAATTTACAAAGATGATGTGAAAATTTTACTAGGAGACTTCAATGCACAAATCGGCAGAGAAAAATATATCAGAGACACCGCAGGTGGATGCTCTGCACACCACAACACAAACTGCAACGGATTGAAACTAGTCGAACTCTGCAGACAATTCAACCTCAAAATTATGACCACCAGTACAATACTTAGGAGAATACCAAATCGATCACATAGCCATATCAAGAGAACATTACAGGACGATCTCAGATATTAAAGTCAGAAGAGGAGCCAACATTGACTCAGACCACTACCTCACACGTGCCAAAGTCAAATTCACTCCAAGAAAAAGACCACTAATCAAGCAGACACCACCAAAATTTGACATACACAGAAAATACACACATCCAACTTACAGGAACAATGGGAAAAAATCCCCACAGATAATTGGCCTGACTTCCAGAAGAAAATTACACAGACAGCCAAACAGACAATCCCACTCAAAAGAAAGTCCAAACATCCCTGGTGGAACCAAGAATGCGAAGACGCGATGGAAGAACGCAAACTAGCACTCAAAAGATACGCGACTAAAAAATCAGATGAAACCTTAAAAGAGTTCCTGGAGATCAGAAAACGAGCGGCAAAAACAATCATACAGATCAAACGCAGATACATCCACGAACAACTAGACTCGATCGAACAGGATTTCCGCAACTATAACTCATACAACTTCTACAGAACATTTGCCAATAAAATTAAAGGCTATCAACCTCAAAATCTATGTTTCAGAAAACCAGACAAAACACTAGCACTGACCAACACGGAGAACTGCGAACTCCTAGCACCATACTTTGACTCACTACTGAACTGCCCACCCCCACCAGAGAGATTCAAATACGAATACAGAGAACCCACAACACCACCATCACCTCTCCCAACGACAGAAGAAATCAGAAGACACAACCAACGGCTAAAGAACAACAGAACCTCAGGTGAAGATGGCATAGTCGCAGAACTATTGAAAAACCTAGGCAAAAACGCACTCCAAGAACTCACAGAAATTATCCACGAAATCTGGAACACAGAAAAAGTACCCGAAGACTGGAGATGCGCTCTCATTCATCCGCTCTTCAAGAAGGGAGACCGGACAGATGTGAACAACTACAGAGGGATCTCCCTTCTTCAAGTAACATACAAAATTTTCTCAGCATGCTTACAAGAACGAGTTCAGACACAACTTGAAGGCAAAATAGGCGAGTACCAAGCGGGCTTCAGGCCTCACAGATCTTGCGTAGAACAAATATTCAATCTCAAAAGCTGCACATTTGTTGACTTCAAAAAGGCGTACGACTCAGTAGACCGGACATCACTCTTCAACACGCTAAATGAACTCGGACTGGACACAAAAACACTGAACCTAGTAAAGGCAACACTCACAGATACATACTCCAAAGTGAAATTCATGGGAGAAATTTCAAGACCTTTCAAAATTGAAACAGGAGTCAGACAAGGTGACGGCCTCTCCCCACTCCTGTTCAACCTCATTTTGGACAAAGTAATTAGAGAATGGAACACAACACCCACCACTCTAGGCAGAAGCTGTATCACCTTTAAATGCCTAGCATTCGCAGATGACCTTGCAGTTCTAGCAGACACTGAGGAACAAGCGATCCAACAGGTAGAAGCCCTCAAAAAGTGCGCTGAAAAAGTTGAACTACAAATATCGTTCGAGAAAACTGAGTACATGTCAACAAACAAAAAAGACACACAACAATTACAGACGAAATACGGAACAATAAACAGAGTTACAAAATTCAAATACCTAGGAGAAATCATACAACATACAGGAATTGAGAAAGAAACTCAAAAGACAAGGATAGAGAAAGTAAGAAAAGGCTACGGCATGACTGCAAACATCTACAACAAGAAGAACCTTGGCATCCAAACAAAAATCAGACATTACAATACAGTCATCAAAACCCGCCATACTCTACGCATCAGAAACTATAGCCTCGAATAAAGGTGACATGGAAGCCCTGAAGAAAGAAGAAAGGAAAAATTAGAAAAATTATTGGACCAAAACTCACAGATGGAGGATATAGACTACAATAAATAGAGACCACGGAAAAACTGTCTAACATAGAGAACGACATCAGAAAACGCAGACTTAGATTCTACGGACACATCTCAAGACTCCCGGAGACCAGACTAACAAAACAGATGCTGAACTTCCTACAGAAACGTAAAGTACCAAGTGGATGAAACAAGTAACACAAAACCTAGAAGCAGCAAACATCACAGATACTCAGGACAGAACGACTCTCAGACATCAAATACACCAGTGGGAAGTGAAGAAAGAGACCAAGAAAAAGACTGGAACCTCCTGGACCGAGGAAAGAAAACAGGCACACTCACAGAAAATGCGGGAAATCTGGGCCAAGAAGAAGAAAAAGATTTGAAAACCATGAAAACTTCGCGCCATCCACTTTGGGTGCAATCCGAGGATAATAATAATAATAATTATATATATATATATATATATATGTATATATATATATATATACATATATATATATATATATATATATATATATATATATATATATATATATATATTCATATTGGTAACTATAAAAATATTTTTAAAAGACAATAATTTGAATATAAAATAGGGAAAAAATTACTATGATATAATAAGAAAATAATTAAGAAATTACCATGTTCTCTAATTCACTCATGACATAAAATAAATAAATATAATATAAAACTAAATATAAACTAAATATAATATAAATTAAAATAAATATAATAAACAAGTACGATTTGGTTTCCTGCACTTTTGTGCAGCGAGAGACCAGGCGGGTTGCTAAAAAATACTATAACCTGATAAATAATAATAATGAACATGCGCTTCTGCCTTTTGGCTTCATCAATATGGACTGTGTTTTTTCTGTTTCTCATTTTAAAACAAATTTAAATTTTCATTTTAAAGCGAATAATATTTCTTATCAAAATATTTTGATAGTATTATTCTGTTTAAATGAAGGAATAACTCCGTTCACTTTTTGTATGTTTCCACATTTGCAGACAACCAACATTTAAATTTTTCATCAGTAACGTAACTTTACTAATAACTCCTCATCAAAAAGATCATTTTCGCAAATATTAATCTTCGGAAAATGTTTACTAATATATTCAAAAGATTTTTCCACATATTCCCATAAAATCGCCTTTTTTAATGTCACCCAATGAAATTTTCAGAACAAGGTGCCATTAAACGACGGATTTTCTGAAAAAAGTCAGACATTTTTATAATAACTGCTTGGAATATCTTGAAGAATGGACACTTCAATTCGAGGATATTCAATATTTTCATTGGATGACATTAAAAAAGGAGATTTTATGGAAATATGTGGAAAAATATTATATTATATATTACAGTATATTTAAAATAAGAAATGCAGATTGTTTCTAAAAAGCGGGACATTTTTAAAAATCGGCGGGACGCGGGACAGGCCTCCGAAAAGCTGGACTGTCCCGCCAAAACCGGGACGTGTCCCTACTCTAATAGGACCCTACTCTAATAGGACTTTGGCGCTCAAGATTCGGATTGGGTTTTTAGTGATTAAAGTTATCGAACGTCCGCGGAGAATTTAAATGGCTGTTTAAGCCGATCTAGGGCTTCACAAGAGAACGATATTTTGCTCGTCTCGTCTCGTCTCGTCTTGTGTGAAGCTTAGAGGACTTCATCCGAGAGCCATATTTTTCTCGTTTCGTCTAGTAAAAGCGAGACGAACTCTCGTTTCGGCTCGTCTCATCTCGTCTCGGGTGAAGCCCTAAGCCGAACTGGAACAAGGGATTTGAAATGGTCATTTTGATATTTGCTTGAATATGCGGTGGAGTTAAGGGAATACGTTTTCCGTAATTTTGCTACATCTTCAGACAGTTTTTACATTACAAGTGAAAACTTCGTACTCAATTAGTAACTGTGATTGTTAATTTAATTTAAAATTTGTTCAATTCAGCCAGGAATAATTGCACTTGTAAAAACTGTTCTTTTAACGTAAGTGTTTCGACCATTTCAAAATATCTCTTCCAGAGTCTAACAGGCATCGCCAGCTAGATTTTTAAGGACTAAACAGATTCGATCTTGCAATCGCGTCTGATTAGTACTTAGTTTGCGCTTTCTGCTTTGACGTTTTGCAGAAACCGAACGATCCGGATCGTTCGGCGCGTGTGCCAAGAAGGAAGAAAGAAGAAGGGAAAATATAGAAGAGCAGATAGTAGGTAGTTTTGAGGTTTTAACTCAAAATATGTATTAAGAAAATTTTGTATTAATGTTTTTCTAGATGGAGCATCCTCATTTGATATTATTTGATAATACCAAATATTTATACCTATAGTTAGAAACTGAGACTGTTGAGCAGCTGTTGAGTTAGCCTTAGTTCACAGACAAGTATCTAAAGAGTTGGTGCCTTAGTTGGTAAACCTTGCTGGTCGTTAGATACGTGTCTCTGGTTGGTGAGCTAACTGTAACAATTACTTTATTATTTTGGATAATGAATATAATAGCAGCATGAGCGTAGCCAGGGGAGGTGTTTTGGGGGTTCAAACCCCCCGAAAATATGCAAAATATAACATAAATATTATATTTAAATAAGGAGAGACTCTTCTCGTCTCTTCAAGCGAGCATGTAGATCTGGAGATTAGGAACCCCTGTGTGTCAGTTTTTGAAAGTAAATTGGCGCATTTCTGTTATTGTATTTTCTTAAGAAAACCCCGAAACTAAACCCTGGCTACGCCCATGGTGCAGTATTGTTAGGTGGTTTTGTTTGAATATTGTCCTCTTATATTGCAATTTTAAAATATAGATTTTATTTTACACCTTTTTAGTAAGTATTTTTATTGATGCTACCGGAAGATTTTTTTTGAGGTCGACGACTGTTCATGAAGTCTTCAACAAAATTGTTGCAATGCAAATGCAAATGCATTTATTTCACTTAAACTACCACCTGTAAAATTAACATCATCCGACACATGTTTTAAATCATGCATATTTAACACATCAGATTTATCTCCATAGTTTTATTATTTCCAAGTCTGGTAGTTTTTCACACAAATTCATTAAAATAACACTTTGCTTTTTGTGTACACTGGAGTGCGGTTAATTTGGACCACAATAGTCTAGATCCTATACAAAAAGTAAGAAATGATGATATCTTTATATAACTAGGTTCCTTATATTTATCTATAGTAAGGCTTCTGATATGGCATATTTTATCGGGCAAACAAATTTAAACCCTAAAAGTTCCCTACTCGGGCCCATGTGTACAAGGTTCCTTATATTTAACCACGGTTGGGCCCCTGATCTGGCATTTTGAATCGCGCATATTAATATAAGCCCGAAAAGTTTCCTGATCGGGCCCATGATAGCAGGGTTCCTTATTTGTTCCCAATCGGGCAGCTGGGCTCATTGACATTGGATAATGTATTTTACCCTGGTCAGTTACCACATCAGGCTCCCGACAATCGGGTAACTGGAATTTTCCCCGGTCGGGTCTATAACAAGGTTCATGTAATCGGGCCTTTATATCAGGCCCCTGCCGGGTGCAGTTCAGAGCTCGGGCAAACGCGACGATTTTTCTATCAGGGGAGGTGCCTTTTTGCAATTGGGGAATTACCTGGAGACGGTTGTGCAAGATTCAAGAGTTGCGAAAAAATTATGTCGGTTTGCTCATTAAAGAGATTAACACTAAGAGATGACAATATTTTAAAATTTCTAATGACTCCAGAAGATTATGTTTCAGGCCTTTGTTGCAATTATACAAAGATGATATTACCTATTTTAGGGAATTTAATATTACATTCCAGACAATGGCTTGAAACAAACGAGTGTCATTTTTAAGACGAAAAGCACCAGAATGTTCTGTTTGTAAAGTTAGTTTACTATAGTAAACTCTCCCCTCTCTATTATTCTCTTTTCCTCTATGCCTGATCCTCTATGCCTCATTCTTCAGTCCCTCATTCAAAATTGCTGCATGCAACTTGTACCCGGTATTGAGCAGAGTTATTCCCCGGTAGTTTTCTACTTTACCTCTCATACTTTCATCTACTTTATCACACTTCATTTTGCATTCCATCTCTCCCCGGTGCTTTTTTCTTTGTCAGCTTTTTCATCTGTCCCTAGCTCTCCTAATGTGATTTATGTACCCTCTGGAGCTGCCCCCGTCTTCGCCTTTACTGATTCTGCTTCCTTTTTTCTTCCTTTCTCCCTTCCAGGAGCCTCATGAAATATTCTTCCCATTTTCTCCTCTCCTCGCTCACTGTTTATTTTTTCCTTCTCTCCCTGTTTATGTAACACCACACCTTTCTCTGATTTTATAGCTTTTATTTCTCTCTCTTCTTGACAGGGTCATTAAATTGAAATATATGAAGCAAAATATTAGTCGGCGCGAATTTTGTCAGTTTCCAAACTTGTCACAGGTAGAATGTATTGATGAGAATATTCAGACATAGATTCAACATTTAAATGCCCTGCATGATGACTTCAAAAATAGATTTGAAGATATTCTGACGCTGGAAATACCACCATGTATCATAAATCCATTTGATGAAATTGATGTAGCGATTATGGTATTGCAAGAGGAGCTACTCGAGCTTAGCACCAATGAGGAGCTGAAAGTGAAAGTTAAAAGATGTGTGTGATAGGCTTTGGTAGAAATACCAGAAAAATATCCCGGATTGTGGGAAATAGCGAGAAAAATTTTGATAGAGTTTCCCTCTTCATAGCTTTTGGAAAAAAAAATGGTGTCGTTACAAACATTTTAACAAAAAAAAGGAGCAGATAGAACATCACAGAACTGGGAGATTTGTGGTTATCCCTTATAAAACTGCCAAAATATTGATAATTTGCTGTCAATCCATCAAGTACATCCCTCCCATTAAAATTATGACTATTCTCTTTAATTGTTGATTTGCGTTGTTGAAGTTACGGTAAAGTAATCTTTACGAGTTTTGGGAATATGGTAGAAATATAACAGCAGAGGTTCCACCGAAACCAGTAAAATTTTGAAAGTGGTCTACAAGGGAAATACGTTTGGGTGGTCTCTGATTTAAATTATTAACTAATAATTATTACAGTTCTTATACACACCAGAAAATTTATTTTGACTACGTCCATGTTTTTAAAAAAATAACAAATTCATTGAAAAGCAGAGATTCTATTTTTTTCGAAATAAACCAAAAGGTATACGTTTTATGTCCTCCAGTACAGCACTGAACAGAGCCAAAAGTAGAAATAATTTTATCGCTTTTGTAAGAGTCTTAATTGACACAACCAAAGCTGTTAAAAGAAGCATCATTGACACATAGGGTTGCCACCTAAGATCTGGGACTCGCCCGGACACGATAACTAAGAAAAAAAAAACCACACGATAAATATTAAAATTTTTTAAATTTATATAAATCAACAAATTCAAAACACGCATTCCTACAAATTAAATACAATTTTTACTTATCACAGAGTAGTTACTTACTATGCATACAACTGATAAAACACAAACTTATCATTTTACGTATACGATTATAACAGGTTAGGCAGGAAGAAAAAAATATGCAATATGCAAAATAGTATATAATAATTAATTTTTTTATTTTTCCATGTATATTTCTTGTTTGACATCGCAGCCTTTACAAGATCGGCATTTTCTGGTGTATTTATGAATTCAAAAAATTATCGACAGGAGTAGGGAAAGATCCTATGTTCTAAATCCTCCACCTCCACTGTCATGCGCATGCGCGATGACCTTTGACCCTAACCTAACCTTGACCTTGACCTTGGTACTTCCGGTTTCGACTTCCGGTTTCGTGTGAAGAGGTGTGAAGTTAGTTGCATACATCAACGAGACTAAATACAGGAGACTAGACAGATAATGAGACTAAGACTACAATACAATGAGACTAAATTCATGAGACTAGATAGACGGGACTAAATACATGAAACTAGATAGACGGGACTAAATACATGAGACTAGATAGACGGGACTAGATACATGAGACTAGATAGACGGGACTAAATAATACATGAGACTAGATAGATGGCGCTAGATACATGAGACTAGATAGACGAGGCTAGGTACATGGGGCTAGATAGACGAGGCTAGATACATGGGGCTAGATAGACGAGGCTAGATACATGGGGCTTGATAGATGGGGCTAGATACATGAGACTAGACAGACGAAGCTAAATACATGAAACTAGATAAGACTGAACTAAAATATATAAGGGATTGTTTAATTTAACTAAAATATATTTCTAATTGTTTTTTTTCGTTTAACTTATATTTATTTGTATAAACATAATAAGATTTGAATTTATCAGTAGCCAGCTAAGCATAGCAGGATGTTTGTGTTTGTCAGTGTAATCAATTTCTTCGAAATGTTTTTCATATTTGTTTTTATTTCAATCTGCTGCCCTGGCTTGGCGATTAGGCGCAACCGGTTGTTTTTCAGTCATAATAACTTCTGCTATCTTATCAGCGGTGCGCGAGCGGAGAAAATAATAAATTATGAAGCGTTGTCTAATCAATTTCTTAGGTTTGTTTTTCGTTTTAATTTAATAAACATATTCACGTGAAACATCCAGCATTTCATTTATATAAACCAGAGTTCAATTTTCTGGCATCCACTTTTCATCTACTTGCATCCACTTTCTATCTACTTGCATCCACTTTTCATCTACTTGCATCCACTTTTCATCTACTTGCATCCACTTTTCATCTACTTGCATCCACTTTTCATCTACTTGCATCCACTTTTCACCTACTTGCATCCACTTTTCATCAACTTGCATCCACTTTTCATCTACTTGCATCCACTTTTCATCTACTTGCATCCACTTTTCATCACGCTAAACAGGGTGTGAGGTCTATGTAACCCCACGCTAAACATGGTGTGAGGTCTATGTGACCCCACGCTCAACAAGGTGTGAGGTCTAAGTGACCCCACGCTCAAAAGGGTGTGAGGTCTATGTGACCCCACGCTCAACAGGGTGTGAGGTCTATGTGACCCCACGCTAAACAGGGTGTGAGGTCTATGTAACCCCACGCTTAACAAGGTGTGAGGTCTATGGTGCCCCACTTTAAAGAGTGCGTGAGGTCTATTTTTAGTTAGCTTTAATCAACTTTTAATCAGCTTTAGTCCCATTGGGTTTGTTGTGTTAGCATTAGATTAGGCTACGTGAGGTTAGCCATGAAGCGCGCTTTATTCCTAACCTCACGTAGCTTAACCTAATGCTAACCTAACCTAATGCTAACACAACTAACCCAATGGGATTAAAGCTGATTAAAAGCTGATTAAAGCTGACTAAAAATAGACCTCACGCCCTCTTTAACGTGGGGCACCATAGACCTCACATCCTGTTAAGCGTGGGGTTAGATAGACTTCACACCCTGTTAAGCGTGGGGTTACATAGACCTCACACCCTGTATAGCGTGGGCTCACATAGACCTCACACCCTGTTGAGCGTGGGGTCACATAGACCTCACACCTTGTTGAGCGTGGGATCACATAGACCTCACACCCTGTCAAGCGTGGGGTTACATAGACCTCACACCCTGTTTAGCGTGATGAAAAGTGGATGCAAGTAGATGAAAAGTGGATGCAAGTAGATGAAAAGTGGATGCTAGTAGATGAAAAGTGGATGCAAGTAGGTGAAAAGTGGATGCAAGTAGATGAAAAGTGGATGCAAGTAGATGAAAAGTGGACGCAAGTAGATGAAAAGTGGATGCAAGTAGGTGAAAAGTGAATGCAAGTAGATGAAAAGTGGATGCAAGTAGATGAAAAGTGGATGCAAGTAGATTATATAAATGAAATGCTGGATGTTTCACGTGAATATGTTTATTTAATTAAAACGAAAAACAAACTTAAGAAATTGATTAGAGAACGCTTCATAATTTATTATTTTCTCCGCTCGCGCACCGCTGATAAGATAGCAGAAATTATTATGACTGACAAACATCCGGTTGGGCCTAATCGCCAAGCCAGGGCAGCAGAATGAAATAAAAACAAATATGAAAAACATTTCGAAGAAATTGATTACACTGACAAACACAAACATCCTGCTATGCTTAACTGGCTACTGATAAATTCAAATCTTATTATGTTTATTAAGTTAAACGAAAAAAAACAATTGAAAATATATTTTAGTTAAATTAAACAATCCCTTATATATTTTAGTTCAGTCTTATCTAGTTTCATGTATTTAGCTTCGTCTGTCTAGTCTCATCTAGCCCCATCTATCAAGCCCCATGTATCTAGCCTCGTCTATCTAGCCCCATGTATCTATCCCCGTCTATCTAGCCCCATGTATCTAGCCTCGTCTATCTAGTCTAATGTATCTAGCCCCATCTATCTTATCTCATGTATTTAGTCCCGTCTATCCAGTTTCATGTATTTAGTCCCGTCTATCTAGTCTCATGTATTTAGTCCCGTCTATCTAGTCTCATGTATTTAGTCCCGTCTATCTAGTCTCATGTATTTAGTCTCATGGATCTAGCCCCATCTGTCTAGTCTCATGTATTTAGTCTCGTTGATGTATGCAACCAACTTCACACCTCATTTGTCTCAACAGGATCTAATTTTAAATTTCCCCGCCTCGCGTCTATTTTTTTAATTTTCCCGCGCATCCGAAAATGGAGGGCGAAAGTCAAAACCGGAAGTCGAAACCGGAAACCGGAAGTCGAAACCGGAAGTCGAAACAGGAAACCGGAAGTCGAAACCGGAAGTCGAAACCGGAAGTCGAAACCGGAGGTCGAAACCGGAATTACTAAGGTCAAGGTTAGGTTAGGTTAGGTGTCAAAGGTCATCGCGCATGCGCATGACAGTGGAGGTGGAGGATTTAGAACATAGGATCTTTCCCTACTGACAGGGCATGTCAAAATTAAGTTTTATGCATAATTATGCCTTTTTAACTCAACCCGCATCCTGTTAAAGTTGTCTGTCCAACTATTTCCCATAATCGAAAAAAATCGTTCCACATATGCATTAATTATAGGTATCGATAGAATCTTACCCACAACTTTTGGTTCAGTGAAAACACAAGAGAAAATATTTGTTTCCATCTTTTAACAGTTGGCAAATTGGTCAGCGATTTGGTGGAATGAATGATATTTTTAAGAAGGCAGATATCATCATATAATTTATCGGTAAATCATCTAAAAAATCATGGTATTCGAAATTTTCGTTTTTAAGATTAATTACTGAAAAATATTGGAATGGGCTGTTTTCAAAAATTTAAAACATTTAAATTTTTCCAAGTAATCAATTGCTTTTCTGTACCTACACCTTTCTCACTTCAGTCACAATTTTTGTTTTTCATAGGTACCTACTTAAGAAATCTAAACTTGTATTCACTTTACTACTAAAAAATTGATCTTCTAATCTAATCTCCAGTTTATTTTTCAGAGATAACATTATGTCATGCAATTCGGAACTTGTTACCGATTCATATTCAAGCTGTAAAATGTGCTGATTCATAAGTCCCATAAAATGATGCATAACGTAACAATGGGCTAAAGATAAACTATCTTTATCGTCTCGAATCTCATCTTCACTACCCTTCACGAATTTCCAAATGATTTTGTTCGTATCTTCTTCACCCAGTTGTACAAAATAAAGTATTATCTCTGACCAGGCATTAACAATTTTTCTAAAGCTTTATGTAGAGATAGCCATCTCGTTATCACGTGGCTAATAATATTGTCATATTCCAATTCCAAAAAATCAAAGCAATCTTTTATTTCTTAATTCTTTTAGAGCTAATAGAAAATTCTGCATATATTTTTAATAACCAGTTTTCAACATCGAGAGACAATGCCTTACATGCATGTCTAGCTGCATTATAAATTACATGGCAGTTACAATTACTTTTCAAAATTTTAGGATTAAAGGCCGGTTCAGACGCTACGTTTTGCACAACCTTTTGTCTGCGCAGTCTTAAGACGGAATGAAAACGTTTAAGTTTAACTTTTAAGATTAGTTAATGCCAGACTAGATCAGATATTACCAGACTAGAACAGCTCACGGAAACAATTTAAAAAAAAAACGCAGGGCGGATTCAAAATTAGTGCCCGGGCGAAATGAGAGGCGTGCCCGATGAAACTAGACGCATGAAACACGGACGACAAGACTAGAAACATACCCGGCGAGACTAGAAACATACCCGGCGAGGCTAGAAACATACCCTACGATACTAGAAACAAGCCCTAAGAGACAAGAAACAAGCCCGATGAAACCAGAAGCATGCCCCGGCGGGGTTACATATATGGGGCTAGATAGAAGAGGCTAGATACATGAGACTAGAAAGACGAGACTAGAAACATGAGGCTAGATACTTGTGCATTTGGCTGAGTAAGACTATACCAGACTAGACCGGACTAGGCTGGACTAAATCAGGCAGATAATTTTTAAGTTTTATTATTGAAAAATAATAGATAAGAAAGGCCGCGTGATCAATTTCGTGAGATAAGAAATGCAAGAGGATGTAAGATATTTTAATAGTAAAGTTTTTAAAAACCGCTATATAAACTGCCGCGGTCAGCAAAATAAATGATAACGGGCGCGAATATGGAATAATGAACCGCCGTGTCAGCATTTAATTTAAAAATAATTAAATTTAATTTAATTATTAAAAATAAATTATTTATTAAAATTAATTTATTTATTAAATTTAATTTTAATTTAAATTTTTCAAATTAAGCTAAATGAGTTATTATAATTAATTAATTATAGGAGTTTCTTTAGCACAAAATCGAATATCCAAATTATATATTTATTTATCACTATATTTTAATTTAAATGTATTGAATTAAATTTAAATGTATTATTATTATAATGCAATAAAACCATAGATTTAATATATAGAGTTTTCACTATTTTTAATTTAAAAATAATTCAATTTAATTTAAAAATAATTTAATTGAATTTAAATATAATTTAATTTAAAAATAATTAAATATAATTAAAAAATAATTTAATTGAATTTAGTTTAAAAATAATGAAATTTAATTTAAAAATAATTTAATATAATTTAAAGATAATTTAATTTAATAATAATTTAATTTATTTTAATTTTAAAATTACTTAATTGAATTTAATTTTATAATAATTTAATTGAATTTAATTTAAAAATAATTTAATTTAACTAAAAAATAAATTAATTTAATTTAGTTTAAAAATAATTTTATTTAATTTAAAAATAATTTAAATTAAAAATAATTTAATTAAATGCCCATAAATTGGTGATATAATAACATAAGATTCCATGCGACGGGTAGTAAGGTATTTTAGACCATCAATTAGGGTAGACTATAATGGAATAACTATTTTTTAATTAAATGTAATCATTTTTGAATTAAATTATATTTAAATTATTTTTAAATTAAATTAAAATATTTTTAAATAAAATTAACTTATTTTTAAATTAAATTAAATTTATTATTTCTAATATAAATTAAATTAAATTATTTTTAAATTAATTTAAATTGCACTAGTTTTAAATTATTTTTAAATTAAATTAAATTATTTTTAAATTAAAATAAATTAATATATTTTTAAATTAAATTAATTTATTTTTAAATTAAATTAAATTATTTCTAAAATAAATTCAATTATTTTTTAAATTAAATCAAAATATATTATTTTTGCATCAAATAAAATTAAATTATTTTAAATTAAATTAATTTTAAATTGATTTAAATTATTTTTAGAATAAATAAAATTAAATTATTTTTAAATAAAATTAAAGAAGAAATATTTATTGAAAACAGAAAGTGTACAAAAGGCTATCGACCACAAGGTCTTTCCGCCCGGTAATTGTACACAGATAAAATTTATGATTTAATATATAAAAAAAGGTAGTAAAAAAGGATACAAAACAAGATTTAAAAAAAAAGCAGGATCAGCAGGTTATGAGTTCAGTCGTATAGTGATTCGTGGAGTGTCTTGAGTGGGTGTCTGCGGGAGGGTTTAGTAGGGTTTAGTCTGATGCATAGGTGGTTTGTGACGGTCCAGTGAATGTTGGTTTCTTTGTATTTGGTCATTAGTCGTTTGTGTCTATCGCAGAGTCTCGGAATTTGGGTGAGTCTGTAAAGGAGTTCATTGGAGGGGTTATGCAGGATGTTATTAGGATGTCGTAATTTGGAGATAGTACGTAATGCTGTTCGTTCGGCTGTTTCCAGTATGTTGTAGGTTTTTTTGTTGGTAATTGTCATTATTATGTGTCCCTAGTCGAGGATAGGTCTGCATATGGATTTGTAAATCTTGGAGGCTGTTGAGATGGAGATACCTTGGTTTCCTTGGGTCAAGGAGCGGAAATGTTTGCTTCGTTGTATAGTTTTGGTCTTACGAATTTTTGCGTCGATGTTGAATTTCAGTTTATTGTCGCATGTTATACCAAGGTATTTAATTTGTGGGATATGAAGGCGGTGTCGTCGGCGTATTGTAGGATATAGGCGGAGAGGTTGATTTGGGATTTGTCTGCAAGGTTATGGTTGTAAATGTCGTGGCAGTATATGTTATAAAGTAAGGGATAGAGGGGGGAACCTTAGGGAAGACCTTGGAGAGGGAAAAATTCAGAGGAGAGGGCGTTATTTATTTTAATTTGGAGGGATCTGTCATGGAGGAAATGTTTAAGGATATAAATGAGATACGGAAGGACATTTAGTTTGTGTATTTTTAACAGGAGGCCGGCATGCCACACACTGTCAAACGCTTTGTTTATATCTAGGAATAGGGCAGCAGAATGATCTTTACGGAGGTATGCGGTTTGTAGGTTATTCGTGAGGATATATAGGGGTGGATGGTGGAGTGGGAAGGCTTGAATCCAAATTGATATGACGGAATAGATTTTTGATCAGATTCCATAATCTATTTTTGAGGATCTGCTCTAGGATTTTGCCTAGGACTGGAAGGAGGGTTATTGGGCGGTAACTATTTAGCAAGGAATGATTTTGATAAGGTTTTGGGATGGTGATAATTATACCTTTTTTCCAACATTTGGGAAAGGATCTAGAGGCAGACGTTGAACAATTTAATAATGTGGAGATGGATATCATCGGTAAGGTTTCTAAGTAAGGATTTTTTAACTAGGTCGAGGATGGGTGCACTATTTTTGCCATGGAAGAGAGCAGGAAGGTATTCGTTAATTAGGTTATTTCATCCAGGTCTGTGTTGTCATTTTTAAAGTAGTCGTTGTACCATGTGTTTACTCTGTCGTAGTTAGGTTTATCAAATGAGGGAGATTTAGAGGGGCTAAATGAATCTTTAGTGTTTGGAAAAGAGGGACGCTTTTTCGGAGTCAGAGAAGTACTGGTGGTTATTATAGGAGATGTCGGGGATATAGAATAATGGGCGGTATTTGGTGATCTTTTTAATTTTGTCCCAGTATGTTCGTCCTGCGTCGTTTTCTATTTCTTGACAGACTGACAACCACTTGTTGGTTCGAAACTGGAAGATAAGTCTATGTATGTCTTTATTTAGTCTATTCATTTTAGATTTTAAAGAACTGTCTTCTGTTCTGCAGTATATTCTGTATAGTGATCGTTTTTGTTTAATTAGCGTCAAGGTGAAGGGAGGCAGAGTTGGTTTGTGAAAATTGGTTTTGGATTTGGGGGAGTGTTTTACGATTAAATTTGTCAGGAGGGTCTGGAATTCGTCAACGTCGTTTAGGGAAAGGTTGTTGGACTCTGTCATGTTTATATAGGATAGGATTTTGGAGCTGACTCTAGGGATGTTTGTAAGGTTGAGATTTATTTTAGTAGGATGACTAACCAGGGGAGGGATGTGGTTAAGGTTGATAGAGAAAGTGATAGCCAAATGATCTAAGCCACGGTCCGGGGACAGGGTAATATCACTTATAGAATTGACGAGGTTAGAGGTGTTGAGTAATAAGTCGGGAGTAGTATCCTTATTTTGGGGCATAATGAATGTGGGGTTGGTGTAACGGCGAACAAAGAGGGAGTTACTTAAGAAGGATTGGATCTGACGGGTTTTAATTTTGTTGATATTAAAATCGCCGACGATGAGTGAATATTCAAACAATGATGCCATTGTTAGGATATTCCGCTCAATCGCGGAGTGAGGATGAATGTATACCAGGGATATGTGGATTTTCTTTTTATTGTGGAAGAGGATAGTGAAATTGGGACAATCATTGAGGGGTTCTTAAGGGATGGGGGATTGGCTTTGCCAAGTTTGAATTTCGGTTTCAGGTGGAATGAAGCTCCCCCCCTTGCGTTGTTAGTAATTACATTTCCGTGTTTTGCCAAAGTAGACCAGTCTCTGAAGGTGAGGATACTGTCGGATCCCGTCTTTGTCTCTACAAATAAATGTCCGTCAATGTTATTTGTCTCTGTAAAGCTGTCTATTAAAAGTCTTTTACTGTTGTAGGAATTGATGTTGGCGTAAGTTAATCTTAACTTTTCCATCAATATTTACAACTGATTGGGATGTTTCATCGGTCGGAAGGGTGGGGGTGTCGCAGTCAGGGGAGGTTAGGTCAAACATAAGTATGTACATTCTATTTCCTGAAAAAAGGCATGAATATCAATTTGGTATTCTGATATAAAGCGCTTGTTCAGCTTTTTAATTAGATCCTCGCGGTTTGTGTTGCCATTCATTTCCATTGTGTATGTATTAATTATGTAGTCGTGAATGGTGAGTGCTGAGTGGATTCTTGAGTTTTGGGTGACTTCGGTAGGTAGTTTTTTGTTCGCCCGATTTTTTGTTTGTGCTTCTTATTTTGACATTTGGGACTCCATCGATGGGAGTTTTGGGTCGGTTTGGGCATTTCGGGGACCACGCTGCATGGTCGGGAGATCCACATGATGTGCATTTCGCAGGCAGAGAAGACGGACATTTGTCGGTGTCATGAGGACCGCTGCATTTTTGACATTTGATAGGGGTGGTGAAATTTTCACTTGCGTGGTCGTATAACTGGCACTTTGTGCAGATGCTAGGGATGGGAAGAGGTGGGGTGCTGGGAGATACAGGGTAGTGCCCATTCATAAAAAATAGTCCCCCGGAGACTAGTAGCGAGTCGAACGTCTTGATATCTTGGGTTATTATGCGGATTAAACGTGTTGGATTGTTTGTTGCTCTGGATATTATTCGTTTACAATATCGCAAATTGTAGTTGAGTGAGCGGAGGTGTTCTGCAATTGTTGCATCTTCGATTTCATACTCCACTTTTTCAATTACCGCTGAATATGATTCGGGTCTTGGGAGGGTGGTGTTTCTGGGAGAGTACTGGGATTGGAGTTTGAAAGAATTGATGGTTGTTTTCGGTACCAATGGATTTTAGAAGAATTATCGGATCAGTATCTGTTTTAAGGAGGATATTGTTTGCGGTTTTAATGATTATATCCGTGTTTCTTGGACGGAAGGATTGCCATATTGTGGAGAATTGGATGCGGGAGATGGAAGGATTGGTAGTTGTGATGGAGTAATTGTATTTAAATGTTTTGAGTGGCTTACGTGTGTGTGGTGTAGGTTGTACGTTTGCGGTAGGCTTGGTGTTGTTGTTTGATGAAGGTGTCGATATGAGCGAAGTTGAGGTGGTAGCTTGTGATGTAGTTGTTTTTTGGCTGGAATTGACGATTGAGACTTTTTTTGGGGGGCGGCCTCTTTTTCTTTTTTTTAGGAACCCAGCGGCTTCGTCTTTACCCGACATGTGGGATGAGCCAGCATCATCGGTATTCATACCGACAATGCGTGGTTCGATGTTAAAAGTTTTATATTATGAATTATATTTCGATGGATTTATATTAAATTTTTCGCAAATAAATTTAAGCAGGTAGAAATTACAGCAAAAAATGGGTCTAGCGTTATCGTATGTGTGCTCTCGTTGGCGTGTCGAGAACGACTGAATAAAATTAAATTATTTTTAAATTAAATTAAATTATTTTTAAATTAAATTAAATTATTTTTAAGAAAATTAAATTATTTTAAAATTATTTTTAAATAAAATAAAATCATTTTTAAATTAAATTAAATTAGTTTTAAATTAAACTGAATTATTTTTGAATAGAACTAAATTAAATTATTTATAAATTAAATTAGTGTTTTTAAATTAAATTATTTTTAAATTAAATTATTTTTAAATTATATAAAATTATTTATAAATTAATTTAAATAAATTTTTTAAATTAATTTAATTTATTTTTAAATTAATTTAAATTATTTCTAAATTAAATTAAATTATATTTAATTAAATAAAATTAAATTATTTTTAAATTAAATTAAAATATTTCTAAATTCAATTAAACTATTTTTAAATTAAATTGAATTATTTTTTAATTAAATTATATTAAATTAAATTACATTATTTTCAAATTAAATTAAATTATTTCTAAATTAAATTAAATTGTTTTTAATTAAATAAATTTAAATTATTTTTAAATTAAATTAAAATATTTCTAAATTCAATTAAAATATTTTTAAATTAAATTGAATTATTTTTTAATTAAATTAAATTATATTAAATTAAATTACATTATTTTCAAATTAAATTAAATTATTTTCAAATTAAATTAAATTATTTATTTCTAAATTAAATTAAATTGTTTTTAATTAAATAAAATTAATTTATTTTTAAAGAAGAAGAAGAAGAAATATTTATTGAAAACAAAAAGTCTACAAAAGGCTATCGACCACTAGGTCTTTCCGCCCGGTAATTGCACACAGATAAAATTAATGATTTAATATATACAAAAAAAAAAAATCAGTTATTATAAAGGATACAAAACAAGATTAAAAAAAAAAAAACAGGATCAACAGGTTATGAGTTCAGTCGTATAGTGATTCGTGGAGTGTCAGGAGTGGGTGTCTGCGGGAGGGTTTATTAGGGTCACGTCTGATGCATAGGTGGTTTGTGATGGTCCAGTGAATGTTGGTTTCTTTGTATTTGGTCAGTAGTCGTTTGTGTCTATCGCAGAGTCTCGGAATTTGCGTGAGTCTACGGGAGGGTTTGGTAGAGTCACGTCTGATATATAGGTGGTTTGTGATGGTCCAGTGAGGGTTAGTCGCTTTGTATTTGGTCAGCAGTCGTTTGTGTCTGTCGAAGAGTCTCGGGATTTGGGTGAGTCTGTATAGGAGTTCATTGGAAGGGTTATGGAGGATGTTTTTGGGGTGTCTTAGTTTGGAAATGATGCGTATTGATGTTCGTTCTGCCGTTTCTAGAATTTTGTATGTTTTTCTGTTAGTGGTAGTCAGTAGTATGTGTCCGTAGTCGAGGGTAGGTCTGCAGATGGATTAGTAAATCTTGGCGGCCGTTGAAATAGAGATACCTTGGTCTCCTTGTGTCAAGCAGTGGAAATGTTTACTTCTTTGTACAGTTTTGGTCTTCCGTATTTTAGCGTCAGTGTTGAATTTTAGTTTGTATGCCTAGGTATTTTATTGAGTTGTCGGTGTCACGTCAATGGTATCTAGGTGGATGTGTTTGAAATTGGGGAAATTCTGTGATTAGATATGAGAAGTTGGCATTTGGAAGGGTTTGCAGTAAGTCGCCAGAGGTTAAACCAGATTAGGGTGCTGTCCGTTAGTGCTTGAAGTTCGCCCATCGTTTTCTTAAGATTTTTATGGTGGGATATGAGAGCGGTGTCATCAGCGTATTGTAGGATATAGTAGGATATAAATTGTATAGTAAGGGAGAGAGGGGAAAGCCTTGGGGGAGGCCTTGGAGAGGGGTAAATTCAGAGGAGAGGGCCCGGTTTATTTTAATTTGGAGGGATCTGTCATGAAGAAAATGTTTAAGGATATAGATGAGATGCTGAGGAATATTGAGTTGTCGCATTTTGAAGAGGAGGCCGGCATGCCACACACTGTCATTATTTGGCTATACTGGCTTTATTTATGTCTAGGAATAGGGCAGCAGAATGATCTTTGCGGAGATAGACGATTTGTAGGTTATTGGTGAGGATAAATAGGGTGTGAGTAGTGGAGTGGGAAGGCTTGAACCCAAATTGGTATTGTGGAATGGAATTTTTGAGCAGATTCCATAATCTGTTTTTGAAGATCTGTTCGACAATTTTGTCTAGGACTGGAAGGAGCTTAATAGGACGGTAGCTATTTAATAATGAATGATTTTCACTAGGTTTTGGGAAAATGATAATTAAACCTTTTTTCCAGCATTTGGGAAAGGATCTTTTATGGAGACAGACGTTGAACAGTTTAATTATGTCGTGGTGGATATCGTCAGGAAGGTTTCTGAGTAAGGATTTTTTGACAAGGTCGGAGCTGGGGGAACTATTTTTGCCATGGAAAAGGACAGGGAGGTATTCTTAGTACGTTATTTCGTCCACGTCTGTATTGTCATTTTGAAAATAGTCGTTGAGCCAAGAGTTTACTCTGTCGAAGTTAGTTTTGTCAAACGAGGGGGAGTTAGAGGGGGTAAAAGAGTCTTCAAAGTGTTTTGAAAAGAAGAAAGCTTTGTCAAGGTCAGAGGAGTACTGTTGATTATTGAAGGAGATGTCTGGGATGTGGAATGATGGATGGTATTTGGAGGTCTTTTTAATTTTATCCCAGTATGTTCGTCCGGCGTCGTTCTCTATTTCTTGGCAGACTGACAGCCATTTGTTGGTACGAAACTGGCATTTAAGTCTGTGTATGTCTTTGTTAAGTCTGTTCATGTTAGATTTTATAGAACTGTCTTCTGTTCTGCAGTATGTTCTGTATAGACAACGTTTTTGTTTGATTAACGACAGGATGAAGGGGGGCAGAGTTTTGTAGGGAAAGGTTGTCGGGGTCTGTGGTATTTATATAGAATAGGATTTTGGAGCAGACCTTAGGGATGTTGGTAAGGTTGAGATTAATTTTGGTAGGATGGTTGACCGGGGGAGGGATGTGTGAGGGATGTTTAGGAGATAGAGAAGGAGATTGCCAAGTGATCAGAGCCAAGGTCTGGGGAGAGGGTAAAATCCGTTATGGAGTTGACAAGGTTAGAAGTGTGTAGTAGTATGTCGGGGGTGGAGTCTTTGTTTTGGGGCATGATAAATGTAGGATTGGTATGATAGCGCAAAGAGGGAGTTATTTATGAAGGATTGGATCTGTCGAGTTTTGGATTTATTGAGGTTAAAATCACCGATGATGAGGGAATATTCGAACAGGGATGCAATGTTTAGGATATTCCGCTCAATCACGGAGTGGGGATGGATGTACACAAGGAATATGTGGATTTTCTTTTTATTGAGGAAGGGGATAGTGACGTGGATGCAATCATTGAGGGGATTATTGAGGGATGGAGGATTGGCTTTGCCTAGTTTGAATTTAGGATTCAGGTTCATTAAAGCACCCCCCCCCTAGGCTTGTTGGTAATTAGGTTTCCGTGCTTGAACAAGGATGACTAGTCCCTAAAGGTGGTGTTGCTGTCAGGAAATGTCTTGGTCTCTACAAATAAATGTCCGTCAATGTTATTTGTATCAGTAAAGCTGTCTATTAGAAGTCGTTTGCTATTGTAGCTGTTGATGTTGGAGTAAACTAGTCTTAATTTATCCATCGATAATTACAGTTGTTTGGGAAGTTTCTTCAGTAGGGAGGGTGGGGGTATCAGAGTCAGCGGCGGTCAAGTCAAACATTAGGATATACATTCTATTTCCTGAAAAAAATGCATGGGTGTCAATTTGGTATTCTGAAATAAAGCGCTTGTTAAGTTTTTTTAAGAGGTCCTCACGCTTTGTGGTGCCAGGTAGATTCATTTCCTGTGTGTAGGAGATGATTATAAAGTCGTGGATGGTGAGTGATGAGTGGATCCTTGAGTTTTGTGTAACTTCGGTGGGTAGTTCAGCTGATTTCTTGTTTGTACTTCTTATTTTAACGTTAGGGACTCCATCGATGAGAGCTCTGGGTCGGTTAGGGCATTTAGGAGACCAAGCCGGATGATCGGGGAACCCACAAGAAGTGCATTTCGGAGGCAGAGGTCGAACATTTGTCGGTTACATGGGGGCCGCTGCATTTTAGGCACTTAACAGGGGTGGTGCAGTTTTCACTGGAATGGTCGATAGTTGACACTTTGTGCAGGGACTAGGAATGGGAGGAGGAGGGGTGCTGGGAGATATGGGATAGTGCCTAATTATAAAAAATAGGCCGCCGGAGGCTAATAACGAGTCGAAAGTTTTGATGTCAGGGGTTATTATTCGAATTAGACGAGTTGGCTTGTTTGTCGCTTTTATGCGTTTTATGCTATTATGCGTTTGCAATAACGGAAATTATAGTTCAGCGAGCGCAGATGTTCAGCGATTGTTGCATCTTCGATTTCATGAATATGACTTTTTCTATTACTGCGGAATAGGACTCGGGTTTTGGGAGGGAGGGGTTTCTGGGTGTAAACTTTGATTGGAGTGTGAAGGAATTGATGGTTTTGTTGGTTATGAGGGATTTTAGGGGACTTGTCGCATCCGTGTCGGTTTTAAGGAGCAGATGGCTTCCTGTTTTAATAATTATATCCGTGTTTCTTGGACGGTGCGATTGCCATATAATGGAAAATTGGATTCGGGACATGGACGGATTAGTAGTTGTGATTGAGTAGTTGAATAGAAAAGTTTTGAGTGGCTTACGTGTATGTGTGTTGTAGCTTGTGGGTTTGTTAGAGTGTTGGAGTTGTTGTTTGAAGAGGGTGGTGGGGTGAGCAAAGTAGAAGTTTGTGGCGTGGTAATTATTTGGCTGTTTTTTTCCTCTTCTACTTTTTTTTGGGTGGGCGACCTCTTTTCCTTTTCTTTATGAATCCCGCGACTTCGTCTTCTTCGGACATGTTGGACATGTGGGATGAGCCAGCATCATCGGTATTCATACCGACAATGCGTGAATCGGTGATATAAATTTATAATACAATTATATTTCGTTGGATTTCCAATAAATTTCACACAAATGAGTTTAGCAGGTAGATAGAACCAGAAAAAAGGGTAAAACGTTATCGTAGATAAAAAAAATTATACTATTTTTAAATTAAATTAAATTATTTTTATATAAAATTAAATTATTTTTAAAATAATTTGTTTTTTAAATTAAATTAATTTTAAATTGATTTAAAATATTTTGAAAATAAATGAAAGTAAATTATTTTTAAATAAAATTAAATTATTTTTAAATTGAATAAAATTATTTTTAAATTAAATTAAATTATTTATAAAGAAAATTAAATTATTTTTAAATTATTTTTTAACAAAATTAAATTATTTTTATATTAAATTAAATTATTCTTAAATTATATTAAATTATTTTTAAATTAAATTCAATTATTTATTAATTAAATTAAATTATTTTTAAATTAAATTAAATTTTTGTTAAATTAAAT
Organism: Phosphuga atrata; assembly: GCA_944588485.1. Classification (NCBI taxonomy): domain Eukaryota; kingdom Metazoa; phylum Arthropoda; class Insecta; order Coleoptera; family Silphidae; genus Phosphuga; species Phosphuga atrata. The sequence goes on along the minus strand of OX155907.1, from coordinate 1,943,498 downwards.
TAATTTTTTTTTAAATTAATTTAAATTATTTTTAAATTAATTTGTTTAAATTAAATTAAATTATTTTTAAATTAAATAAAATTATTTCTAAATTAAGTTGAATTATTTTTAAATTAATTAAAATTAAATTATTTTTAAATTTAATTGAAATAATTCTAAATTAAATTATTTTTAGATTAAATGAAATTATTTTTAAATTAAACGAAATTATTTTTAAAGGGTCTGGGCCCCGCTCGCCCCGGTCTAAGGACGGCTCTGCCTATGAGAATAGCAGTCCTCTCAAAAAGATGCAGAAATCAAATGCGAATTTACTATTAGAAACTTAGACTCCGGAAGCAAATGGGTTGCATACAGTTAGGTCCTACTCGGTTAGGTCCGAAGGTTAAAAATGTGTTGGCACCAAGCTGCTTATTCTGAATTTTCTTTGTTTATATCCGTTATGCATTTCATCACGTACGCTCTATATACATAATATATACAGGGTATATATTGTGTCAAATATACTTAAATCACGTACGCGCTATATTTTTTGGTAGTCAATTGCCTAAAAAGCAGTCAATTGAACAACTGAATATTAAGAGTATCGAAATAGATCTAGAAATAGTTAATATATTAGTTTATATTAGATCTAGAAATAGTTAGATCTTAATATAAGTTAGTGAATAAGTGTAATACTAAAATAAAGTTTTCTTTTTATAAGTTTAAAAATATTTGCGTTATTTAAAAAAAAATACCCTGTATCCTTTATACGGGGTATATAGGTATACAAGCAAAATTGAGCAGTAAAAACAAATAGTGAAGTTCCAGAACCCCTAAACACTCATAGTGAATGGGGGATGTGTGGTAATAAAATATAGGGTAGAATTCCATCGTACGACAGCGACATCTTGAGGTTATGCTTGCAGCGGTACAAAGATGGTCGTGATTTCAGGAGAGCCACTTGTCATGTTAACTGAATGTGCTTGCTACGTCCTCCACAAAAAAGATACCTTACTTACAAGTTTGTACGGAACCCTCGGTGCGCAAGTTACAACTCACATTTGGCCGGTTTTTTTTTTCAAGCGTATTTTCAAGCGTATGAAGTTTATGATATAGCACAGCGATGTCCAACTGGCGGCCCGCGGGCCGTATCCGGCCCGAGAAGCTTTTTTTACGGCCCGCGAGTTATGTTAGTAGATGTAAATGAAGATGTAGATGAATTTGATGTAAAGTAAACTTTACATCAAATTTTAAATAAATATCTGTATACATTTAAAATATAAAAATATATGAGATTTTTAGATAATAGTTATAATTCAACCGTCTACAATAAGAATTATAAAAATGCTAATGATGAATAAATATGGTTGTTTTACAGATATATACATACATACATATAAACCATATGTTTTATGGTCATATATGGTCACATTATGGTTTTATGGCGAGCTTCTTCTTTACGCATTGTCCGTTCTTGTCCGTCTCGAGTTTACTTGGTGGGAGAAGGATCGGTGGGGATTGTAGCCGCGGCTGTACTAAGGGGGGATTCCACATTAGGAGGCTGTTTGATACTGATTTTTTAGGATTTTTTTTGGGTGGGAAAAATTAACTAGAATTTAATCAAATTTTGACATCATTACATTCATATTTCGAACAATTTTTGTGAATTTTTTTGAATAATTTCAGTCAAAAATTACAAAGTTACGGTAAATAACAAGTTGATGTCCGCCGAAGGTTGTAAGTATAGTTTTCCAATTGCGTGTAGTGTAGCCATTCCCATTTTCATGTGAAATCAAAAAGGTTTTGATTTAACATTAATAACTCATTTTCTAAGAATATGAACCTCAATGCAGGCGAAAAAAATGTAAATTAAAAATTTTGCAGGTGTTCGAACACCTAACAATTTTTCTTCGATTTTCACAATTTTTTCCTCTAATTATGCAAGGAAAAATACCCTTAAAATCATGATATCATCTCACAAATTGGTTCATATAATTCGATATTTTATAGAGTAATACTATCAATTTTCAAAATGATCGGTTCTAAAATTTTTTAGTTAGATTGCACGCAAATGTGAAAAAGTCATTTCGAGATAAACGAGGTAATGAATGCTCCGCTCTAGCCTGTAGCCTGTACCCGATGTGCACTCGTTTCTATGCTCATAAGGCCGAGGCCGCACTACGGTTTTTTCCCTTGAGCGGTAACCGCTATAACCGCGAAACCGCTCGAGAAACACACAGCACGCTATGGGAAAAATCAGTCGCGGAAAAAAAACGCAAGTGAGGCCGCTTGTATTAATCTACTTGAGTCATACAATCAGGCGGTTGAAAACCGCGGCGGTTTAGCCGTAGTGCGGCCTAGCCCTAAAATCTAAACGAATTCGAATTTCGATTTGAAATTTTGACAGCGTATTCTTGGATAGTTAAGCTAACGATTTATGCAATAAAAAGAAAATCTGACTTTTTGAACCTACTTATGTGGTTTCCTGCCTTAAGGTATCTATCTGTATCTGTTGACGAGAGCCGCTTATCTTGTACAACAGTAGTTTTTGCCATTCTGTGAAATGCAATAAAACACTATTAACTGAATTTCATATTTATTTGTTAATTGAAACAATCCTTAAATATGAGTGCGTCTAAGAAAAGAAAGATTGATACCGAAAATTGAGAATTTCAAGAAGGATGGGAGGTTGATTATTTATTTATTCTCATCAAGGGCAAACCACAGTGTTTGGAATGTTCACAGACTGTAGCTATGTGCAAAGAATACAACTTAAAGCGCCATTACCAATCAATGCATGAAAAAAGTATTTTTCGTGCACGGGACTCGAGAATAGCATTAGAAAAAAAATTGAAAAAACAGCAGAACTATCAAACGAATTATTTTACCCAAGTAACAAATTCTCAAGAAGCATCGTTTGAAGTTTGCTTAGAAATTGCAAAAGCAAAAAAGCCTTTTTCGGATGGAGAATTAATTAAAAATGTGCTATAAAAATGGATCAAGCTTTTAATAATAACGAAATGGCAACAACATTTTTCTCTTTCTCATCCACCTGTAAGCCGACGAATAAACGAGATCAGTATACATGTCACTAATAAATTACAAAACCTAATCAATAATTGCTGCTATTTTTCCGTAGCTTTGGACGAAAGTACAGACATTTCCGACACAAGTGAAATGGTTATTTTTATAAGAACCGTAAATGAAAACTATGATTATTCAGAACTTAAAATTACGATCATTACACGGAACAACGAAAGGTGAAGATGAATATATTTATAACGAATTAAAATGTGCAGTAGCTCCGTATGGCGGATTTGACAAGTGAACCGCTATTGTCTGACGGCGCCAGACCCATGACGGGAAAAATATTGGGCTCGCAGGAATCTTACAAAAAGAAGGAATAAATTGTCGAATGTTCCATTGTATTGTGCATCAGGAGGTGGTCTTTCACTAAAACTAAAAGACGTAATGGACAAGGTTTGCAAAATAACAAATTTAATTCTTGGCGGAAATCGTTCTCTTACACATCGAAAATTTAAAACTTTTTTGGACGAACTAAAAGTTGAGTATGATGATTTGCTTTTACATATGCATTTTTTAAACATCGATGAAGATTTGACAGCAAATTTAGGTGATAACATTTTTCTTTGTTCACTTGCTTTCCTAGCATACATTACAAATTATTTAAATATTTTGAATAAATGCTTGCAAGGAAAAGATCAAGATGTGTGTTGTCTTTATAAACATGTAACAAGATTCAGATATAAATTAAAATTGTGGTTAAATTTTAAAGTTAAATTTGCAGGAAAATAATTTATTTCATTTTGAATGTTGCAAAGAGAAGTATGTATGAAGAAATGAACGCCTATAACATAGAAGTGAATTTTAACATTTTTTAACTTAGATATGCTTATTGAGGATTTTAATAGAAGATGTTCTCAATTTGATGATGTAGAGATTATTTTAGATTTTATTTAGTGATCCATTCAATATCGATATTACCTCCGTTGAACCTATATATCAAATGGAATTCAGCGACCTTCAGGCTGACCCATTCATTGCATCTAGTGCAGCAACTGTAATACAAGTGTTCAGAACATTTTCGAGAGAACATTTGGATAAAGAAAAATATCCAAAAATGAGAGATGTTGAACTTCAAATCATTTCTATGTTCGGAAGTACATCTATCTGCGAGCGTGCATTCTCTGACATGAAATATATAAAATTAAAATTTCATGATGCTATTTCATTTTAACAATAAATATAACGCAATATTCATTGTGCAAAAATATAAATTTTATTGTCGAAAAAATGTTTTTATCTTTGACTTTTTCATATAAATAAAATTCAATGAACTTTTGAGTTGACATGAACTGGCTTTTCATTTACCTATCCTCTTTGGCCCGCGAAATATTTGCTAAAGAAAAAATTGCCCGCTGTCTAAGAGAAGTTGGACAGCGCTGATATAGCAGATAATTCTTCTTCTTCTGACTCTACAGCCCAGGGTGAGCTTTGGCCTCCTTAACAATCCCCTTCCACCTTTGACGGTCTTCAGCGACACGTGTCCAGTTCCCTACTTGCAGAGTTTCTACATCTTCCTCTACCTTATCTTTCCACCTGGTTCTGGGTATACCTCTGCTTCTTGAGGTGTTAGGTTGCGTTTTATGGATGGATCTGGGTGCTCTTGCATTTGGCATTCTAATCATGTGGCCCGCCCATCGAAGTATCTGTGCCTTAATGAATCTTACTATGTCTTCACCTTCTATTAGTTCTTGAAGTTCGTAGTTCATGCGAATTCTGTATCCTTCTTCCTCTCTCACTGGTCCAAAGATCTTCCGTAAAATCCGTCTTTCAAAAATACGAAGAGAGTTTTTGTCTGCTTCCGACATACTCCAGGATTCAGCTCCATAAGTTAGCACGGGTCTGATCAGGGTTTTATATATTCGCTGTTTTGCTTTACGTGAGATGATTTTTGATTTGAAGAGCTTCAGATGTGAATAATAGCATCGATTCGCAGCTTGGATTCTATCTTGTACCCTCAGTGATAGATTATTTGTGTTATTGAAAGTTACTCCAAGATATTTGACATTTTGAACTTCTTCAAACCGATGATCATTTATAATGAAGTTCTGAGGAGCCCTTCTTGGGTTATCACGTGACAGTTTGAGGTATTTTGTTTTATCTGCATGTATTTTCAGGCCGACTTTGCTCGCTTCCTCTTCTATTTTTAAAAACAATTCTTCTAGAATTCTGTTGTCCCTAGCCATGATCAGTATATCGTCCGCGTACGCACATATTTGGTATGATTTTGTTATGATATTTCCCTTATTTTCGAGGTTTCCAATTGCATTTTGTAGCGCAAGGTTAAAAAGAACAGCTGACAAGGCTTCTCCCTGCCTAACACCGGTTCTTATTTCAAATTCCTTTGATGTTTCGTTTTGTACTGTCACTCTGGCCTTGGATCCATCCATTGTCATCATGGCTAGTTTGGCGAGTTTATGTGGGATACCCATTAGAGCAAGTGCACTTCCTAGTTTTGCTCTTTTAATACTGTCGAATGCTTTTTTAAAATCGATTAACAGACAGTGCAGGTCGATGTTTTATTCATAACATTTTTCCATTGCTTGACTTAGCACAAACACCTGATCCAGAGTTGATCTACTTTCTCGGAAGCCACATTGATATTAAACATTTATGTAAGACACTGTATTTTTGGCAACTTTCTAATTGTCTGCAACACTAATTAAACCATTAATAATATAAAAAAAAATTATATGTTTTTCAAACAAATTCATCTATTTTTTTTAAATTATTACTATCGTAAATTCCCTTTAAAGAGAGCGTGTAAACTTGAACAAAAATCATGATGACTGAGTTGTCATGATTTTTGTTCGGCGGCAACTCTGGCGGCGAAGCTCTTCCCAAATCCTCTTCATTCGTGCACTATGTTCTTTCTTCCGTTCGTCCGTCCACTTTTTTCCTGGTATCTTTGGGAGCAGTTCTTTATCAAATTTATGGTGTTTCTAAATTTAACCCGATCATTTATGTCGTGTATCGTGATGTTTAGCTGCTTGAGGTCTTCTTCAGTTTCCTGTATCCATTTGGACCTATTTTTACTGTTGAAGGTAATTTTGAAAATTTGTTTCGTAATTCTGTTCTGGTCCATTCTGTATATGTGACCAAAAAAATTAGCTCGCCTCTTTCTGAAAGTATCAGTGATAGGTTCTACGGTTTTATACATTTCTCACAATGGTCTCTTAATCCATATTGCCTCCTTATTCACCGGCCCAAAAAAATTTCGGAGAATTTTACGTTCTTGTTTCTCTATTTCTTTGATTTTTGAGTGACCATGAATTAATGTTGTTTCTGCGGCATAAAGTGCTTCAGGAAGAACGACTGTTTTGTAGTGTTGTAGTTTTGCATTAACAGATATTGATTTTTTGTTATAATGATTTCAAGTAAGTCGGTAGGTAGGCTCTCTGTAATTTTTTTACTCGTTCTTGATTTGCTATTATATTTAGGCCGGACGGTTGGATGATTTCTCCTAAGTATTTAAACTGGGAAACTCTGGATACAGAACCATATCGTGTCTTGATGGGTAGATTGTCGGACGGGGATCGTTCTATATACTGTGTTTTTCATAAGATATCAGGAGACCAGCCATTTGTGAAATTTCGTGTAATTTTTCAAGTGCATTCTTTGCTGCTTCTCTGGTATTCGATAATATTGCAAGATCATCAGCAAACGCCAAACATTTGATATTAGCTCTATAATCTCTTCTCTTACCAATGTGTATTCCCTCAATATCTTTTTCCCAAGTTCTGATTATTTTTTACAGGACCATATTAAAAAGGATGGGTGAAAGTCCATCTCCCTATCGAACACCCGTATGTATTTCAAAAGGTTGAGAAATTGCTCCACCAAACTTAACCCTTGATGTAGTATTAATGAGAGTTTGTTGAATTAATGCCCTGGTTTTCCTATCAACTTTGAATTCCTCCAGAATGCTGAAGAGAGTTGGTCTGTCCACGGAGTCGTAGACTTTTTTGAAATCAACAAAGGTAACCACGGTGTTTCTACAAGATCGTATTTGCAAGATTGTCTTCAGATTCCAAATTTGTTCCGTGCATAAGCGCCCCTTACGGAAATCTGCCTGATATTCTCCTATCTGTGGGTCTACTTGAGGTTCAAGTATATTTAAAAGAGCTTTTGAAAGAATTTTGTACGTTACTAGTAGAAGTGAAATTCCTCTATAATTGTTCGGGTCCATTTTATCACCTTTTTTATGAAGCGGGTGTATAAGTGCACATTTCCATTCTGGGGGGATTTGTTCGGTCACCCAAGTATCATATATTATATTGTGTATTCTGCGAATGAGGTTGTCGTCAGCCAGTTTCCATAACTCGGCAATGATTCCATCTTCCCCAGGCAAAGCCCCTGTCGTTTTCCAATGAATGAATGATGTCAGTTATCTCCTGGAAGGAAGGCGGCACGGAATCTGGATACGATTCAGATTGTTCAAAAATAAACTTGCTGGATGGGGGGTCACAGTTAAGAAGATTGTTGAAGTACTCAGCTAAAATTTGACAATTCGCATTGGTGTTTGCCTCCATTGAACCATCAGATCGACGAAAGCATAGGCTGGATGGTCGATATCCTGTCAGGTTCTCTTTAAAAATTCTGTAAGAACTCCTAGTATTATTCTTTGTATATTCTTGTTCTATTTCCTCCAGTCTTGTTTTTGCATAGCTACGTCTTTCTTTTCTAATTAGTTTTGATGATTGTTTCCGAATGTACAGAAACTCCTGCCATTTGTTGCTATGAAATTTTTTCCAAGCGTTAAGTCTGTCTTCTATTGCTTGGTCGCATACACTGTTCCACCATCTGTGCTTACGTTTACGTGGGGGCTGGCCTATCCTCATAGCGTTCCTGAGAACATCCGATAATTCTGTCCAGTTTAACGAGTTTGTTTCGTTGATTCCTTGCAAAATACTGTGCCTGTTTATTTTTATAAATTCAGGGTCAGTCTTAAAAATTCGTGGTTGTCGTGGTCTTCTCCTGTTGGGTTGGTGTTTAATTTTAATTTGTAACAAGTAGTGATCAGAATCGAAGAAACCTTTCCTTGTTTTTACATTAAGGACCTCCTTTTGGTTTGTATGAGAGATGGCAACATGGTCGATTTGAAATTCACCCATATTGATGTTGGGTGCCCACCAAGTGCAAAGCTTTTGTCTGGGTTTTCTAAATTGTGTTGACATGATTTTAAGTTGGAAATTTTCACAAAAAGTTATTAGTCTTTCACCATTTTTATTTGTTCTTTTATGTGCTGTGTGAATACCTGTTGTTTTCCTAAATTGTTTCTCTATACCCAACTGGGCGTTAAAATCGCCTAACAGAATCTTGACGTGGTGCGGTGGAATTTGGTTGGTGACCTCTTCTAACTGTTCCCAGAAGGTATCCGATGTTCTAGGATATTTCTTATTATAGTCGTTTGTGGGAGCGTGTGCGTTGATGAGAGTATACGCTTTGTTCGCCGATTTCAGTGATAGAGTGGAGATGCGTTCCGATGTAGACGTAAAGTCAATGAGTGAGTCTACAATTGATTTGTGGATGGCAAACGCTGTACCAAATTGTCTGGGGCCCGTCCTAATTTTTATAGAGGGCTTCCCTTTGTATATTCGATAATCATCCGTGTCAAAGTGGTGATTTTGATAATAAATTTGTCCATTGTGTTTACAAGCTGTTTAATTTTACCAACATTTAGAAGAGTGTTCGAGTTGAGCGTGCCAATAAAGTACTTACGCTTCGCTCGTAGAATATTCGAGAAGCTCCGATCCTTGACGCTCCTGGTACCCCGGAATCCGACGACCAGGAGTAATCAGTCTATTGACTGATGCCCGGGGTAGTGGAATTGTACCTTCTGTTATCATCATGTTTGTTTCAAGTTGAAGTTAAAGATGAGGTGATCAACAAGAAGAAGATCAGAAGGTTACGACTTTATTGTTGAGATCAAGAAGATGTTCTGACAGCCGCACCACTGGTGAACAGACGCTGACCACTTTGTCGCTTAATCTAAGACAGACACAAAGCTGATTTTTATTGGTGTAACCACCCGGCTCTTCCGCTCCATCCAGCGTTGGGAATTTAAGAATCCTCTTCCGCTGGCAAGACCGTTGACTACTTTTTCACCTAGTAACCCTAGGCAGGGGCCCTTACAGGGTGCTACCATCCGGAGCCAGATGTACCCAGGTTTTTTAACGAAGTTGTTATTCCTCTATATAGAATCCCACATATTATTATATTACTATATATATATATTTTTTTAAATCCCACAAATAAAAAGAAAATTTGACAATAAATTAATTTGACATTTCGAAAGAAAAACCAATTCATTTTTTTCACATTGTTTTTGCACAATTTTTTCTTCTCACTAACACCAATCCAATGTTAACCCTCTGTCCCTCGCCATAAACCTCTCTCCCTATAAACCCCACACCACTTAAAATACATAATTTTTACATATTTTTTTTTAAATTATATATATATATATATATATATATATATATATATATGTATATGTATATATATAAAATATATATATATATACATATATATATATATATATATATATATATATATATATATATATATATATATATATATATATATATATATTTGTTATTAAATCATAATGATTACTTGTAATTGCAACTTTTGATGTTTCCACGTGTTTCTGTTACAAATAATTGTTATAATTTATTAACGAACATAAATATTTGTTTTTTTAATGATCTTATTTTGCTTCAAAGAGATAGTAATTGATTTATATTTTGGTTTAATTACAGTTACTAACATTAGAAACATTTGGAAAATCTTCGGTTACTCCTTTCCAAATACTCCTTTCTATAACTATAAAATATGCATTTTAAGATAAGAGATTTTATAACCTATATCTCAAATTTTAACTTTTGTATCAAACCATCGAGAAATTTAAATCATTTTCTACTCAATCATTCTGCAGAATGTACGAATTAAACTTTTAATATTCCCATTCGAGTAAGTATCTAATGTCAAATATAAAAGAAATTTCAGTTTATAAAACTGTAATGTGTACAATAAAAAACTTTGGTTATTGTTCTTCTGAAACTGTAAAAATTAATTTTCAGTTTTTGTTAGTTCGAGTAGTTGGTATTAAAAATGACAGTGTGGCATTGAAATTTCTCCAGCTCAGGGATAAACAAAATAAACTAACCCTACTATTCTGAATTGAAAGATTTCATGTTTAAAACTGTAATAATTGGTATGACCCGACAAACCGTAGTTTTTACAGTTTCCAATTCGTAAGGTCGATGCTACTATTTGAAACTGTAATAAATGCTTAGATATCAGAGTTCTTTTTAGAGTGTACTTTTTTCCGTGCTGTTACCTCTCACTAGTTGCTTCAGTGTTTATTTACAGTTCCAGGTTAACTTGGAATTAAAGTTGTGGACTTTTCAATTCCTTAGAGCTACCTGGCTGTCCGTTAGGATGTAGATTTGCACTCCTTTAAGACGTTTCTTTAGGCAGATTTGTGGGCAACTTTCAATGGCTATAATTTCAGCCTGAAGTACCGTGGGAGCCTGGCCCAATGCTGTATATGCCAATTCCTGTACCCTTAGCTTTTTACTGCGTCGGTGTACCACATAGACGCTTTGTCTTTTAGATGTTCGATTCTTTGAACACTGCTTTGGCGGTCATTAATGACCACTTCAATGGCTGTGACAAAGTCATATTCTGTAGACATCGTGTCCCAGGGATGCTTCAGAAATTCCTTTCCGAATTGTTCCCTTATTTCCATGTGTCTCTGAATAGGCAATGTACACCTTAGTCTCAGAGCACTGAGAAGACCTTCTTTTTCTACCTGTTTGTGCAGTGGGAGTAGGTCCAACAAAAGGTGCAATCTACTCTAACCACAGCTATGGAGCTGTGGTTAGAGTAGATTGCATCGCTCCTGTTATACCCAAGCACGCGAGCCGTTGAAGCTTTTGTAGCATGCTTTGGGTCTTTTTTTGCTTTGTTTTGTACCACTATACCAGTGAACCGTAGGTGATAATCGGTCTTACCACTGCTGTGTAAGACCATAGGACCATTTTGTGTTTTAGTCCCCATGTTTTCCCAAAAAGCTTACGGCAGATCCAAAAGGCTGTGGCTTTTGAGAGCGTTTTGTTCACATGCGAGTTCCAAGTGAGTTTCTTATCCAAGGTTACCCCTAGGTATTTCACCTCCTCGGAGAACTCTAACGTCTGACCATCAATGCTCGGAGCTTTCAAGTTCAGCTTCCTCTTTCTGGTAAAGGGGTCCATTACTGTTTTGCTCGGGTTGACACTAAGGCCCTCCTTCTTGCTTCAACAGTTGATGATGTTATGTGCATTCTGTGCAAGGTTCATGATTGTACTACCAAACTTACATCTTATTATGATAGCAACACCGTTTGCATAACCAACCGCCTTATACCCGTTCTTTGTTAATACATCTGGAGATCATCAACGACCAGGCACCACAGCAGAGTCGATAACACCTCGCCCCCCTTATGGGCAGCCACTCTCGGTAGTTATTGTCCTCCCCCCGTGCGGCGGTAATTTTACGATTGGTCAGCATGTCTTGATCCACACAATGCTAGGGTCTTCGATCCCTTTGTTGGTGGCTGCATTCTTTCTTGATAAACGGGTTGTGTTGCCAAATGCTTCCTCTATATCTATAAAGATACCTACTGCAATTTATTTGCAGTCCAGTGCTGCTTCCAATGTGGTCGTTAACTCGAGAAGAGCGTCCACTGTAGATTTGCCTGGCTGAATTTTTGACTTCTTTTGAGAGGTCCGCACCGTATGTGATTGTACACAATTTTTTCCTTTGTTTTCAGGAGGAAGGAAGTGAGGCTAATTGGTCGGTAGGACTTTGCCAGGTCTTGAGGCTTGTGCCCTGCCTTAGGGATGAATATCACCTTGGTAATCACCTGTTTCCATTCCAGCGGTATGTACGCCAGTCGAAAGCTGGCCTTAAATATCTAGGCAATGCATGGGGCTATGGTTTCGATCGCCTTCTGCAGCATTGCCGGAAAAATGCCATCGGGTTCGGTAGACTTAAATGGCTTAAAACTGTTCACAGCCCGTGCGACTTTTTGAACAGTAAACATGGTTGTGGCCATGTTTTTGCAGATTTTGGTTGGGGGCTTCATCCGCGTTATCCCTTCACCAGTTATAGTTGATTTAGAGCCGGGAAAGTGCGTCTGCAGTAAAAGGCTTAGAATTTCCTCTAAATCTTTGGTATACTCACCACACAGTGTGTTAATAAGCTCGATTTCATTTGAGTGGTCCTTTGCCAAAACCTTTTGCAGCCTTGCCGTTGGGGCCAATTGATCAATGCTCTCACAGAAGTCACGCCATGTTTTCCTTTTCGACCTTCTCAATTCTTTATTGTAATCAGTAAGTGGCACTTTGTAGGCTTTCCAGTTGCCTGTACTTTTCGCACCGTTGAAAGCTTTCCTGGCCGTCTTTCTCAGACGTCCTAGCACTTTGTTCCACCAAGGAACAGCCCTTGATTTCTGCATCTTTTTGAGAGGACTGCTAGTCTCATAGGCAGAGCCGTCCTTAGACCAGGGCGAGCGGGGCCCAGACCCTGGGCCCCGCAGCTTTATGCGAACCGGTAGGCACGAATGTGGGTCTGCACCAAACATTTAGGCTGCGCTCTGTTTCTATGTTTATTTTTTGGCTCGATTCAAAGGACACTTGGCAAAATAAAGGTTTTATTAGAGTTGCGCAGTATTAAAAAACACTGGCTGCACACGCAAAGTTAGTGTTAGTGGTTATCATGGTGTCCACTGTCCAGTGTCTATGAAAATGTGGGTAAGAATAAATTTATCACTCACGTTTTGTGACAACAGAAAATATTTTTACGACAATTAAATAACACTAAATAACACAATCATTATAGCAACGACCCTATCGTAAACTAATTTCTTTGAAAAGCCTTCTTCTGAAAGGCCCGTTGCCGCTACATCACCCCCTTGCCAGTGTTAACGTTAGATACTAGTTGCTGCTGCAGTTGTGGGTTGTTTGCAGTTGGAAGGCGTCCTCGTAGCTGTTTTAAGGTGTCATCGCCCCCCTGCTTGCAGTCGATCGGGGAATTGTACCCATCTACCCGATCTTGTATTGTAACCAGGTTGTGAAGTCAGTGTTGTTACATTCTTTGGTCTCCTCTCTTGCGGCGTCTCCCTTTCAACGTTGGAATCTTCACTTCCTTCGTCCGTGACGATCTCTTTTGGGCTTCTTTCCCCCGTGTCTGTAATGTATGCTGGTTTTAAGCGGTCTATTGATACCCGCACGTTGTGTCCACTTTTGTCGATGGTGTAGTTTTTACTACTTCTTTTGATGACCTTAAAGGGACCGTCGTACGGTGGCTGGAGCGGTTCTTTGGCCGCGTCGTTTCGTAGGAAGACGTAAGGTGTTGTCGCCAGCTCCTTGAACACAAATGTATTTCTGTTCCCGCGCGGTGACGCTGTTAGACGTTGCTACGGGTTTAATTAGTCGAATTATATCGCGCAATTGCGTAATGAAATTCGCGTCGCTTTCTTGCTGCGTTGGCTTGTTAGTTCGGAAGAAATCTCCCGGTAGGCGTATTGTCGCACCGTATACTAACTCCGCTGGTGCTGCTTCTTCTTCTGCTGCGTCTTCTTTGACTGCTGTTCGAATGCCCAATAATACCATGGGAATAATTCATTTAAGGCTTGTAGGTAGTCGGCCGCGTTTGGGATGAAACGTCTATAGAAGTTAATCATTCTAAGAAACCTTCGATAGCTCAGTTGTACCTTAAAAATGATGGTACCATGCATAGATATCCATAGGTCACTGGTTCGAATCCGGTTCGAAGGAGAGTTTTGTTTCCACCATACAACAATTCTTTTAGAAATCGTTCGAAGATTACTGTAATGACCCTGTTATAAAATATTCAACGAAATATTTCTGAAAACCGTTCGGGTGATTACAGTATTAACCCTATAATAAAACAGACAAAATATTTTTAGAAATTGTTTGGGTATTATAGCAACGACCCTATCGTAAAACTAATTTCTTTGAAAAGCCTTCTTCTGAAAGGCCCGTTGCTGCTACAAAAACATCGATTTAGTTAACGCATGTTCCTAAACAAATAAACTATCAATTTCTCACATGTATGTAATTTATGCAGTACTGTAAATAGATAAAATTTCAGTAGCCATAATTTATCGCTACAGAAATTTTATCTGCATAAACTTATTAAATGTTTTTAAATGAAAATTACAAAGTTGGAAAATGAATTTTGCAACTTTGTAATTTTCATTTAAAATGTTTAATAAGTTTATGCAGTTTGTCATTTAATAGGCAAATAATAGGCAAAATTTCTTGCTTGGAATCAAAATTATTTTTGTAGTAAAATGAAATCAGAAACGAGTAGAGACCGCGATCGTGGTAGAAAATATGAGTGGCTCGCAGAAAAGAAAAAAGCACAGAAACAGACTAAAATACAAAATCTTCAACTGGGAGGCATGCTCAAATTTCTAGAGACTAGTGCTGTCACTGAAAATGAAAATGAGTCGAGAAATCTACAATGTGCGGCTACTACATCTGGAACCCCAGAGACTGAAATGTATGAAGAAAACTGTGAACTTCATGATAAATTTGTTAAAGAGAAATGTGAAACTGAAAAGGAACAACAGTCGTCAAATCTGGAATGTGTGGCTACTACAACTAGAGGCGCATAGAGTGAAATGAGTGAAGAAAAACGTGATGAAATTAATGATTAGAGTGACACCACTAGAACAGTATTCTGTTTTGAAAATGATCCAGGAAAATGGCCACTAAATGTTACTGATACTATGAGGATGTTTCTCGTAAACAATAATCCAACGCAAGTTCGTGATTTTAACTTTCTAGTTGACGACTATAGTAGAAGGTTTAACGAATCCCATTATTTAAGAAACCAAATGTTTACCAAATGGCGAAAAAATTTGCCTAAAGTGGCTACTGTACTCAAAATTTAAAAATAGAGTATATTGCTATTACTGACTCTTGTTTTTCAACATTGGTGCAACATCAGGTTTGGCCTACGCAGGAATTTGTGATTGGAAGCATATAGGAGACAGACTGAAAGAATACGAAACATCTATGCTGCACAACAAAGCCCAAAGCAAATATATCGAATTGAAAAAAAAAACATAATAAAGATGAAACAATCGACGTTGTTCAACAACGACAAATAAATGGCTAAATAGAGCATTGGCGTGGTGTTTTAAAAAGAATTACATTATCAATGCAATATTTAGCCAAGCACAACGACGCTTTACGTGGCTCCATTTGTACGATATTCACAAAAAATAATAGAAAAATATCATATTTGTTTCGAGGATTATGACATGGATTATGCATTATGAAACGAAGTATCTATCTGTCGTACAATTTCAGAATTGCTTCGCCGTGCTCTTTGCACCCGAAGACGTCAGGGTGAGGTTTTAATAATTTTATAGATATTTCTGTGCGGCGAGGTGGGTTCTAATTCCAGTTCCCTACCCCTCGCTGGATACGCCCTTGGTTACGCGACGCCCTGGAAGAAGTTAGTGAAACCACAAAAGACCCAAAAATTAAAAGCGAAGCACAGTGTCTAGAGAGAAAATTGAATAAATTACGAATTTATTTTATCCTTAACTATATGGCACGACCTCCTGCTTGCCATACATAAGGTTAGCAAAGGACTAAAGAGAGATTGGTTTTTCCACTGCGAAACATGTTGCAAGTGAAATTTGCAGTGCAAATGACATTGAAATAAAGTTTAAAGAAGCCCGAAGACGTCAGAGAAAAAGTCTACATCAATACGAAGAAGAAGATTCAAGAACCAGAGACCCTAAATTAAAATTTTATCAGGACTCCTCTGTGTGGTCTAAACAGTCAGGAAATAAATTTTGGATTTTTATATTTTATATTTTAACATCCCCGACATAAAAACAATAAGCGACGATGAAATAAAAAAGAAATGTGCGGACCTAGATCTAATCCTACGTGACGGCGAAGACCGTGCTTTGAAATTTGAAGAACATAGGATATTTTGCGAAATTTTCTGCAAAGACACCTGAAAATGTCACCCTTGGAGTGTTTAAAAAAATATATCATAAATACGAGAATCCTTTCCTAATTTTTGTACAGTTTTACAAATAATTTTGACAATTCCCGTAACACCGGCGGCATCGGAAAGGAATTTATTAAAGTTAATATTAGTCAAAAATTATTTGAGAACTAGAGTGAGCCAGGATAGACTAAACAATTTAACATTACTGTCGATTGAGCACGAGTTGTGTGAAAGTTTAAATTTTGATGAAATCATTAATGCATTTTAAATTAATTAATTAATTTTAAAATTAATTTCGTTTAGTTTAGTTAGCTTAGGACAATAATTTTAGATATAGCTAATAAATATATTGTCAGATATTTAAAAAATTATATTTTATTTTTTATGATTGTATTGATCATATTTATGTTATGTATTGGATATAATCTGTTTTTGTTAAATTTTTGAATTTTTAATGTTGTATTTGTTTATATTTTACATTGTGTCTCAATATTTTTTGCTTTACTACTAAGTAAAGATGTTTATTTTACTTTGTTTTATTCTTCTTGTGCAAAACAAATAAACAGTATTTATTATTCTTGTTTTGCCATTATAATTAAATTTCAAAATCCAATATTAATTTGCAGATTTTAAATTATAAAAAAAATGTTTAAGGGGCCCCAAAATTATTTTTTGCCCTGGGCACCGCACTTGCTAGGGACGGCCGTGCTCATAGGTGTGTGTTAGAACTTAGAACGCCTTTTAGATGAGACGATGCTTTGTTGGATGCATCGTCGGATATTGATTCCAAGTTCGTCAAGAACTACTTGAATAGACTTTTAGGTTCTAGTATGTTTTCAACAATTACTTCAGCTTTTGTTCTGCCACAATGGATTTGTTTTCCAATTGTTGAATCAAAATATAATAACGAATTGTTTTTTATTCCACAGTCAATGCTGCAATAACTGTGATTATGTTTAAACCGTGATTAAGGAGCTTTAGATATTTGCGACACTCTGCATATAATTTTGTGCATATTCAATTTTACTTACGCCGCCCGGAGAAATAATAGTTAAAACCGGAGCCCGGAGATAACTCACTGAAACCCGGGGTCTCCGGGCCAAACCCGAAGAGTTGGCAACCCTATTAACACAAACTAATTATCGCTAATGATTACAATAAACACATGCGCAATGTGTTCTAAGCATGAAAGAAAAGAAGTTGACGTGGGCATGAAAATTTAAAGAAAATTGGAAATGTAATGGTAGAAGAAAACTCATCAATATTTCTTGAACCCAAGGCAAACTTTCATATATTATCTTCAAATATTATCATAATTTTACATGCAAATATTTAAATCTTTTATTTAACGTGTTTATATTCGTGCCTGTCTAATCTTATATGTAATATATGTAAAACTTGAAGGACAAATGCTTAATTTAAATGGTTTAAATTCTTTTATAGTGAAACTAAAAATAATCGAAAAGGAAATATATGAATAATATCACTAATATTTAATAATATAATTTTTAATTTTTTAGATTACAAATATAAAAATATGTAATTAAATATTTTATTTTTTAAATTTCAATTTTTAAGAACTGCATTTTAAAACAGTGTTGCCACCATTAAAATTTAAAATTGGTGTTCTATATACTAAATAGCAAAATAAGACGAGAAAGAAAAATATATTTTAAGAAATAAGGCAACTAACTGAAATATTCGAAATAATATAAGTTCATCGGCAATGTGTTTGTTGAATTTAAAAAATATTAGATTGTATGTTTGTAGAAATGGTAGTGTTGCCAACATAATAATTTCATATGTCAAACGTACATCATTTAGTTTTGAAGGGTGTTGTTGTTTTTAGGTAGTTAACATTTCGTCTAAGAAAAAAAAAGAGGAAGAATACAGCCAGAACAAAAGCAATTCTTATAATGTTAAAACCATTCATATTAGAAGTAAAACGATTATCTATCATCCGGTATTAACCACAGAGACAATACAGAAAAACCTCCAATGATATAATTTGACAGCTGCCAGCTCATCTTAATTTTCAAACAAGTATTTATTGATGAGAAGATCACATTAAAACATGTCTTTCGAAAGTGGAACTATCAGCACGGACTCCTCTCAAGCATTCATAGAAATTTTGCAAAATGATTTCAAAAACTTGTCGTTAGAAACCAAGAAGAAATATCCTATATTGAAAGAGGTAAGTTAAAAAAAAATATGTAGGGTATAGCAATAAATATTCTATTTGTTTTATAGTCATGCGAAGAAGCTATTGTTAAGTTAAAAAGTTCATCATCCGCACCACAAACTCCATTTTACTATGTGATAAATCAAATTATTTATCCCTTGGTGCAAGGGTGTGAATCAAAAGATTTGAAGATAATAAGGGTAGGGTAAAAAGTCATTTGCGTAATAACATTATTAATTAGCTTAATTGTTTTTTTTAGTGTTGCTTACAAATTATGCAACGGCTAATTACTCAACAAGTGGTGGACTCCAAGGGTGCTAGATATATTACAGATACTTTATGGACTTTGATGGAAGCTGGAATTGAAGAAGTTAAAGTATTACAATCTGTTACTTTGTTATTAACAACAAATTCCGTTGTACATGGAGACACATTAGCTAAAGTAAGATTCTTATCAGTTTATCAATACATTATCTACAATCATCTAAATCTATAGTCATATATCTATCTTAAAATTTCTATCTAGTATATTTTAATTGATGGTGATTTCACATGGTGAAATATGTTTCAATACTGATATTTAATTTTTTAATAGTTCTGATATTAAGATTTCATGCCACAGTTTTAAATATTTCTTTTATTAGTCAATTAGTCTTGTTATTATTAATCAATTTCTTTTTAGACAATAGTTTTATGTTTTCGATTGCATTTTGCAAAAAATTCAACAACAATAAATACAGCTGGAGCAACAGTAAGGCAATTAGTGTCGTTAGTATTTGAGAGAGTTGTAGCTGAAGATGAACAGTTGTCAAAAACAGAAAGTTGTAATATACCCAGACAGGTTAATTTAGAAGAGCTTAAAATGGCTAGTGGTGTCCCACCAAAAGGACTTTCACCTTGTGCAGCTGATGCTTATTTACTTTTCCAAGATTTGGTTCAGTTGGTAAATGCAGATCAGCCTTATTGGTTGCAAGGGATGACTGAAATGACAAGGACTTTTGGATTGGAATTGTTGGAATCTGTACTGACCCAATTTTCAGCGGTTTTCTTTAAAAATGCTGAATTCAGTTTCTTGCTGAAAGAAAGAGTTTGTGCACTTGTTATAAAGTTATTTTCACCCAACATTAAATATCGAAGCACTATACCAGCTAGTGTACAACAAGCAACTCCTTTTGATAAACCATATTTTCCAATTAGCATGAGATTGTTGAGAGTCGTCTCAATTTTGATACAGAAATATCATGTGTTGTTAGTTACAGAGTGCGAGATATTTCTTTCACTGATTGTTAAGTTTTTGGATCCTGATAAACCAAATTGGCAACGAGCTTTAGCATTAGAAGTTTTACATAAAATGACTATACAACCAAAACTACTCAACTCATTTTGTGAATTTTATGACTTAAAGAAACATACAACGAGCATATTTCAAGATATTGTTAATTCTTTGGGAGCATATGTTCAATCCTTATTTGTTACACCTCAACTACAAGCTGGAACAAGTAAGTAAAAACTGATATGAAGAAATATTTATGATTTTTAATATTGTTTATTAATTTGTTTCAATCAAGTGCCTATGGTACCTGGTCAATCTACACCATTCCTTTCTGCAGTACAGCCAGTACCAGGAATGGCTTCACAGGCAGGATTTGTCTCGAGAGGCATCATGTTGCCTATTGTTGTCAATTTTCAGACTGGGCAATCAAAATCATTTTAGTAATACTAAAATAAATAAAATGTAGTCATAATTGTAATCATATTAATAATTTTCAGTTTGGAGATGCTGGATAAAATAGAACCTCCAATAATCCCAGATGGTTATGGTATATCAATAGCTTATGCTTGTCTACTTGAAATTATCAGATCTCTACAAATTAGTATTGATAAGCAAATAGTTGATGAAAGTGAAGATAGAATCGACGAAAAAGACAACAAAGACAATATTGAATTGCATTGTCAATTAATAAATTCAAGTTGGTGTGGCTTATTAGCAGCTTTAAGTCCTTTGATGGAAGCTAGTACAGATGAAGGTGTTACAGAAAGTATTTTGAAATCAATGCAAACATATGCAGCTTTATGTGGCTCATTAAACTTACAAACTCCTAGAGACGCATTTATTACAGCAATTTGCAAATCATCCTTGCCCCCACATTATGCTTTAACTGTACTAAATGCTGTAACTCCAGGAGCGCCATTAAGGGCTAACGATATTAACGCGCAATTTTTACATCAATGCGCTGAGACTGATTATAGACAACAAATTGTCGCAGTTGGTACACCTCTACCAACTTCCACTATACCAAATGGTACTCAACAAGGCCCAGTGATGTTAACTGCAAAGAATTTGCAATCAATGAGAGCTTTACTTAGTTTAGCACATTGTCACGGCAGTATCTTGGGATCATCATGGCATTTGGTCTTAACTACCTTACAACATCTTGTCTGGATCTTGGGGTTGAAGCCTTCAGCAGGAGGTAGCTTGAAAGCAGGAAGGAATATAGATCAAAACTCGGTTATAACAACAACTGTTATGACTGATCTACCAGTATTATCAACGATGTTGAGTAAATTGTTTGAATCAAGTCAATATTTGGATGATGTTGCTTTGCATCATTTAATTAACGCGCTTTGTAAATTGTCCCAAGAAGCTATGGAGTTGGTTTATACGAATCGCGAGCCGTCGCTTTTTGCTGTTGCCAAACTGTTGGAGACCGGAGTTGTTAATATGAATAGGATCGAAGTGCTTTGGAGGCCTTTAACCAATCATTTATTAGAAGTTTGCCATCATCAGCATAAAAGGATGAGAGAGTGGGGAGTTGAGGCCATTACTTGTTTAGTGAGAAACGCGTTAATTTATAAGCATGAAGTTCCTTTGAGGGATAATCAAAAGTTACAAACTCTGTTGATTGGACCTTTATCTGAACTGTCCACTGTCCCTCACGTACATGTTATTCAAAAACAATTGGAATGCGTTCTGGATATTTTGCATGAAGGAGCTGGAGAAACTCTCTCTCATGGTTGGCCATTAGTTTTAGGGATTATTGGTGCTGATGCCGATGTTTCTGATCACCACGGGTGAGTTCCAATAGATTAAATAGAATAAAATAGAAATTAGTGACCGATTTTTTTTAGCGATTTGATTAGAGTTGCTTTCCAATGTTTACAATTGGTTATAACGGACTTTTTGCCTGTAATGCCTTGGAGATGTTTGCCGCTTTGCGTTGATACTGTTGCTAAATTTGGTTCCCAAAGGCAAGAATTAAACATTTCATTGACCGCCGTTGGTCTCTTGGTAAGTTGAAAATAAATTATTAATTGTGTACTAATATTGGCTATGGTAAATCGTAAAATGCTTCAATATGGTAAATCGGTACGTACACAGTTTCATAATTGGTACTAGACAAAATTGACGTAAATACATTTGTATTGGGACTGTAATAATTTTTTTGTTTATTAGAATTTTTGTCAGATTTTGTGTAAACATTAGTTCCGATCTCGATTTTGTTGAACGATCATTTGGAAAGAAAAAAGATCCGGAATTATGACAGATGATTCCCTATTAGTCAGTGCAAGCGCTTTTGAAAAAACCAGTCCGGTTGTATGCCACGTGCTCTCGAATTTTCAGTGTTTCTGTCTTAGTTAATATTAGTGATTACATTTTATCCATAAATCAGTTTTTTTCAAGACTTCAAAAATTAATATAAATTTTTTTTATGTAAAATTTGGTAAAGCTGTGTAAATCAGGCTTTTTACAACGTCTCTACGAACTATCACGTAAACGCCGCGTGATCACTCCACGGGGTCGCTGCGGCAAGTATAGTATGTAGTCTATTTGATTCCTCGTTATGTTGTCTGGTCTATCTAGTGGTGATCTCCATGTATATAGTACGCATCGGCAATTTGTAGAATGTATTTAGTATTACGTATTCCTCCTCTTCCGCAAGTTCGTTAAGCCGGGGTTATATTAGAGCCGCGCCGCGTGTCGCAGCGCTTCTTGACGCAAAGGGCTGGTGATTATACTACAGTGTTGCGTCGCCGCGGGTGCTGATTAATTTTTGTGTCAGTTCAGTGGCGACCGCGTAAACGTCCGCACCTATTGCGAGATATGTTTTATAGCAAATTTTATAAATACGTTAAAATAATCGTTTAATATATCTTATCCTGTTGCCAATTGGGTGTAAAGCTCTTTATCCTCAATTTTTTTCATGAAATATTTGCATACAGAAAATATTAATGTCATTGCTAAAAAGTCCAGAGATTACGGCTTCAGGGCATATCATTTCCTGGCTTTAGGGCATACTTATTGCTGCTTTTCACTATTGTGGATTGCAACAAAGTTTATTCACCAAAAACGATACAAGTATTTTACAAATAGATGGTTTAACGATTATTCCGGAGCGTAGTTACCATCTATAACAAGACAAGAGTTCCAGAGAAGAGTAGATAAGACCAGACAAGAGCAATTTATATTCTCTTACTAGCTCAATAAGTTCCTTGACGGACATCTTGCGCGGGTATTGAAATGTGGTAGACGTCTGCTTACCTCAGAGACAAATATCTAAAGAGAGACTGGACACTGACTAATGAATTTCTGTGATAGATGTGCGCCACCTATGTTTCCTTCCTAGGAACTAATTATCAAAGGCGGGATTTATGAATGTTGTATTAAATATATACGGAAATATAATGTAATTCAAGTAGGGTGAAATTGAAAAACAATTGTTTAATTTTGTGTTAAACAATTGTTTAATTTTAAAAATATGTATTTACATTGTGACATTACATTACATTTCATTTACATTACATTTACATTACATTTCATTTACATTACATTTGCATTACATTTACATTACATTTGCATTACATTTACATTACATTTACATTACATTTACATTACATTTACATTACATTTACATTACATTTACATTACATTTACATTACATTTACATTACATTTACATTACATTTACATTACATTACATTACAAAAATATTAATAACATCCACCTTGGGACAACTTAATTAATTAAATCAAGGGAGGAACACGGAAATCTTCTGTTACTCTTTAGCACACAGCATTCGAGATGCATTGTGCATTGTAGCCTTTCGCTACGTCAAAGCAAGTAACGAGAAAGGTCAAGACATTATACGTCAGGGGCTGAAGGCCAAAGGTTTATGTACTACTAAATTAACACAAGATAGATATTGCAATTTTATAATTACATTCTTCATTAAGTTGTTCTAAACCATCTACTTTCTGTGTGCCCCGATTGTAATACAAATTGGGTTTCAATGAAACTTCGTCGAACATTAATATACAAACTCTGTCTTGCTGGCTCATACTTTCCGAACTTTTATTTAAATAAGAAAATATTTGATTGTTTATCCCACATTTTAATGAAAAGTTTTGTAAAAATCTGTTTAGTGTTCGGGAAGATGGCATAGAGAAAAACTTACCCATTTGCCTGTATCCCATCGGACTGCTCTTTTGTAATGCAATGTAAAATGATTTCTCATCACAGGTGTAACGGCGTGCTTTGGATCGCTTATGCACATTCCGTAATTGACTGTGTATGAAAAGCTGCACCACTCATGGCATTTTCTCTAATTTCTCCATGGCTTTCATAATCGAATTTGAAAATATGTCTGTTGAACCTTGAAATAATTTCTTGGCACAAGTACCATGTCTTCTTTTCATTGTTGCAATGAAATGTTTTGCTTTGACAAGCTCACGATAATATTTCCTTTTCTTAGGTGTTAAATTTACCATACGAGTTTCATCTACCATGTGCAGAATATTGTATGGCCGTTTGTCGGGACTAGTGTCTAAAATGTGGCTTTTTAAATAAATTTATAACACAGAGACAAATGTAATGTACCTGTCATTCCTATTTCTGGACTACATGTAGAAACATCTGGTGTGGTCTGAAGGTCTAGATGTGAAGGTCCAGGTAAAGCCTCTTGTAGTAAAAGATCTATATAGAAAACAATATTACAATGTAGATGTGCATAAAATATTATTAATTTTAAGACAGACATACCAGGTTTAACATTTAAAATCGTAGGGACAACATTGCGATTCAGTTTAATCTTGGCAGGTGTTTGGAAACACGAATCTTCAAAGTGTTTTCCACAAATTTTGTAATGCACACGGGTGATTAGAGGTTTCTGTACAACATCTAGTATATTCATATTACTTGTCCATATTTCCAACAATTCCAAATTTGTGGGTAAACAAAAGAACCTTAGGTGATGGTGAACCATACTACTACTTTCACAACCAGGAACCATACATTTCAAATTCATTGTCTAAAAAGTGTCATATAGTGCGTCTTTTAGATAGTTCTGATAAACAAAGTTCTGATAATATGCAATGCTTTTAGGTAGTTCTGATAATAAACAAAGCATTTTCTTTATGATAATATTAAGTGAAACATGCACTTACCTTTCAATTTGAATTATAAAATGTTGGAGAATTTTAAGGAATTAAATTACCTATATCTTGCAGAGACAATGTATTAGTGGCTAGTGCAGGCAGAAAAAGAGAGAGTCCATAACTTCGTTTTGGGTTTATATACCTTCTTAAATAAACAACACATGTTCCAATCCCCCAACACATGTTTCAAATCTGAAGGGTAGTTCTAGGAAAGGCCAAATCTACAACTTGTTACCCTGGCTGCAAATACGCGTTGCCTGCATATATAGCAGTTCGGAAAAACCGACGAAAACAAATAAAATTCAGAAACAATATAACCAATGAATATGCATGGACATAGGAATAATATATTCCTATATTATTCCTATGGCCATGCGAATTCTGACACGATGGCGACTTAAACAATAAACTTTAGATATGTGTATGTATGGTAATCTAAACAACACTAAATAATTTTAAATTTCCGTGCCCAGTGCCATCTATAAATCCTTCCAATACATTACAACTTCTATCACAAGGTCACCCATAAGAGTGTCACCCCCCTGGCTTACCTGCTCGTGAACACACTGCGCCGGAATGCGCGTAGCCACGTGGTGATTATACTAGCGCGGAGCGACTCAACGCGATACTTCTCCCACCAGCGATGCCACGCCGATCGAAATCGAGTGGTCTGCGTGGCGTTAGCTCGCTCGGCGACACGCGGCACTGAGCTAATGTAATCAAGTTCATACTAAATGTACGTAACCGATTGCAATCCCACGCGTTGCGACACGCGGCGTGGCTCTAATATAACCCCGGCTTTAGTCTATCTCCTCGCTCGTTTTTTGTACCTAATTCGTACTCCCCAGCAGAGTCCCCACTTCTTCCTTTCCCGACCTTGGCGTTTAGACCTCCCATGATGATTGTCACGTCTTGCTTACTGAGTTGTTTGAGAGTATCGGTTACTGACTCGTAGAATTGTTCTATTTTTTCGTCTGCCCCATCAGCGGTTGGGGCATATATTTGTATGATGTTTAGATTTATCGGTGTGCTGTTTATTTGTATGACCATTATTCTTTCTGATATCGGTGTGAAATTTTTGACAAATGGTTGGAGTTTCTTGGAGACTATAATACCAACCCCATGTATATGTTGGTTGTCGGTATTTCCGGAGTGGTATACTTTGTGGTCTGAGGATGCCAGAAAAATTGGTGCAGCTGAATGGAAGGTCCTTGCCAGAGACCGGAAAGGATGGCGGACGAAGCTGGAGAAAGTCGAGGCCCTGTAGGGCTGTAGCACTACTGATGATGATGACACTTTGTGGTCTTTGACTGTACAACACCCTGTACCGGGCCATCGCATCTCGCAAATCCCCATAATAGTCCATTCTCTCCATTTCTTTCGTAGCGTTTTGTATCTTTCCTGCCTGTGCCATGGTCCTCACATTCCAAGTACCTATTTTAATCATTTTCCAAACCATTTGTGTTCTTTCATTTGCCTTGCGGGGGTTTCGCTGAATGACGACCTGCGTAGCCCTGCTTTCTTCCCCTGTCGCATCTTGGTTTTGTAGTCCATGATCAGTACGATTTTTTTTTCTAACTGTCTATTCTTTCCATTTTGAATGGTTCTTGGGAGCCTTATGGTGAAGTTTCCCGTTGCTTTCCTCATCGCAGTGTCACAACCGGTTAAGGTCTAAAGCTTGCACCCCCGCCTCTTCAAAATTTAAATTTGGTAAGACCAGAATTATGTGCTCTTTATGTGCCGCAATCGCGATTTTTGTGCTCCAAGCGTTCAATGAGAAAATCAAATTTTACTAGTGGGGGTGCCAACTGTCAAGCTTGCACCCACCCATCTAAAAAAATTGGTATACCGATACCAAATTAGCACTACAATTATGTGCTATTTATGTGCTTTTCAAGTGCCCCGGAGTGAATTCGCTAACTCAACCTCTTGTGCGAGAAACTCACCCCGAAAGGAATGAGAGGTGAAATTAAGAGGTGAAATCTATAATAATAGAGCACACAAGTTTTAACCAACGAGATATTGTTGCAATAATTATGTGTTCTCCAGATATGATATTCCCGATTTTTGTGCTCGCACCCTTGTACGAAAAATTCACTCCGAACTCTATGAGCCATAAGAGGTGAAATCTTTAATAATCGAGCAAACAAATTTGAACCGACGCGAAATGGTTGCAATAATTATGAGCTCTCCACATATAATATTCGCGATTTTTGTGCTCGCACACTTGTACGCAAAAATCACCCTGTACTATATTAGCCTTAAGAGGTCAAATCTTTAACAATCGAGCACACAAATGTTTACCGGCGCGAAATAGTCTCTAGATATGATATTCGCCATTTTTGTGCTCGCACCTTTGTGCGCGAAAATCACCCAGTACTGTATTAGCCTTAAGAGGTTTTCTGGTTTTTCCTTTAAGAGGTATTACAAATTTCAGCTCTTAAGGCTAATACGGTTCGGGGTGAATTTCTCGTACAGGGGTGCGAACACAAAAATCGTAAATAGCATATCTGGAAAGCACAGAATTATTGCAACAACAGAATTATTTGAGTCATTTCATATTCCTGTTATCGATTATTAAAGATTTCACCTCTTATGGCTCAAACCGATCGTGGTAAATTTTTCGTACAAGGGTTTGAGCACAAAAATCGTAAACAGCATATCTGGAGAGCACATAATTATTGCAACAATTTTGCGTCATTAAAAAAAAGCTGTTCTTGATTATTAAAGATTTTACCTCTTAAGGCTAATACAGGGTGATTCGGGGTGAATTTTTTGCACAAGTGTGCGAGCACAAAAATCGGGAGTATCATATCTGAAGAACACATAATGATTGCAATAATATCGCGTTCACCTCTTATGGCTCATTCCGTTCGGGGTGAGTTTCTCGCACAAGGTGTTGAGTTAGCGAATTCGCTCCGGGGTACTTGAAAAGCACATAAATAGCACATAATTGTAGTGCTTATTTGTTATCGGTATCCCAATTTTTCAGATGGGTGGGTGCTAGCTTGACGTTGTAAGTTAGCACCACGCCCACTAATAAAATTTCATTTTTTTTCATTGAACGCTTCGAGCACAAAAATCGCGACTGCCGCACATAATTAGCACATAAAGAGGTCTTATCAAATTTGAATTTTGAAGAGGTGGGTGTGCCAGCTTTATTGACCTAACCGGTTATATCGATTATGTTGATATTCGCTTGTGAGTTTATGATTATAAAGCCTATGGACGAAGGTTTTCTTCTGTAGCCTCATCTCCCCAACGGCGCTGCTGCTTCCCCACGTCGTGCTAGTTTTGGTCCGCCCCGGGTATTTGATTTCCCCGGTACCCCCCATATCTGGGAGACATTCCCCTATCCGCACCCTAGGGAGGCGCCCGATAGAGGTCTAGCAAACCACGCACAACTCACTAAGTGGTTTAATGCATTGCTATCGATAAAATAGCTGACGATCTGCGCTTATCACAAATGATGATTCTGAGTGACATTGATACAATTCCCTCTTGCAATTCTATTCCAAATACTACGAATTCGTTTATATTTATTTGTATGTCAATATGCACGTTTGTCATCTGTAATCGAAAATGTTTTAAGTCTTGTTGGATAAGTTGGCTATTCTCTCTATTAGTCAATGTTTCTTTAATGACATACACAGTTTACATTTATTTTAAATAATCTTAATGATGCTGATTAATTTACTTTTCTTTATATTCGTAAGTTTCGACTTACGAACATTTTAAATTGTTTTGTAACAATATATGTTTTTCTTTTTTAATAGTGGAACATATCAGATTATTTCCATCAAAATCAGGGAAAATTAAGTCAAATCTTTAGTGAAGACGTGAATGTATTCCCAGAGTTCCCGGGTACCTTGGACATGCCAAATTTTGATAAACTCTGGATGTGTTTATACAGTAGATTAGGAGACTTGTGTGTAGATATACGACCAGCTGTAAGAAAATCAGCAAGCCAAACGTTGTTTTCAACAATTGGTGCTCATGGCTCACTTTTGAAACAATCTACATGGCAAGCCGTCTTAAGACAAGTCCTATTTCCCTTGCTTGATAAGGTCCAGTTATGTTCAAAAACAGCAAGCAGCCAGAAGGTGGATTCTGGAGCTAACATTTTGATTCACCATACTAGAAACACAGCTCAAAAACAATGGGCAGAAACCCAAGTGTTAACTTTATCAGGTGTTGCTAGAGTTTTTAATACAAAACGGCAATTATTACAAGCCTTAGGGGATTTCCCGAGGGCCTGGTCGATTCTCCTAAATTTTATAGAAAATGCGGCTTTGGCTAAGAACAACGAAGTTTCGTTCGCCGCGTTGAGATCGTTCCAAGAAATCTTATACTCTAACAAGAATCAAATAGTTGACAATAAAAACGTCCAATCAAGTGACGATAAAGATATTTGGGCAATAGCCTGGAAAGTCTGGGTTAAAATTGGTACTGAGATAACAATACCAATTATTGAAAACAATACAAGCGATGATACGTATTTACCGAATCAAGCTTTTCTAACGGCTTTAGTACAAATCTTTCCAAGTGTTTTCCAACATGTTAAGGGAGGTTTCGATGTTAACGATTTAAACAATTTGTGTACTGTTCTTACAAATACTGTTAGTATTCCTGTATACGGAGAAAGTGGACAATATATAGTGTCAAATACGAGTGAATTTAGTCTGACTACTTTACACGACGGAGCTTTGCGCGCCGTTGAACTAGTTCAAAAGGAAGCTATTATGAGAAAACAATATAATATGCTACCTGGAATATTCAAACAACTTTTGATATTCTCAAAATTCAGCTGTTATCCTCCTACCAACAACAAACAAGATATGAGAGTTTCAGCTGAATGGTTGACTATGAACTACATACCTTTTGGAGAAAAAGCTTTAACTTCTGCTGTACACTTATACGAAAACACAGCAGACTATGATGAAGTTATTTATAACAATGTTTTGAGAGATTTTATATCTGGCCTTCATATCCCTCTTTCGTTAAAATATGGATGCCCATCAAGCTCCACTTGGAAATTAGCTGCAAATAGTTTCATTACTATACTTAAGGTTGGAATTCCCGTCACCAGAAACTTAAACAATATGTCATCTATGACTGATATGTGGGATCAACTAGCTGTTACATTAAACGAATTTCTCTTCCCAAAAGTGTAAGTTAATACACGTTAAGTACACGTTATAAAATGTTATATTATATGTATTGTTTAAATTTAGTTGTGCTCCAGCTGATAGAGGATTGGATGAAATTGTATCAGATGAAGCGACTGACTGTCAATTAATAGAAATAATGCGAACTCAAGTTTTACCGTATTCAGGGAGCATACCAAGGGAGTTTATATTAAAAGTTGTTGTTCTTTTAAATAAAGGTTCCATTCATTCAGCTACGAATACAAACATCGACTCAGAAACTGAACTGACTTTAAGGGAAGAATTTGCGAAAATTTGCTTTGAAACACTTTTACAATTCTCTTTAGTTGATGAAGAATCACAAAGTTCTCTCTTTAACGGTGTCGATAACATGGATAGTGGTATCGCAGGTCGTTTGGCAGTCACAGCTTTGTTACACCGATTCCAAGAGGTTTTGAAAAAATACATTGATGATGAGAAACAGAGTGGAAAATGCCCTCTACCTAGGTATAACTATAGATAAACATTGATTTCTTTATTATTAACTTAAACTTTTTGTCAGGTACAGGTTGTCAGAAATCTCGTTTGTTCTTAAAGCTATCACCACAGTTATTATTTCAATGAAAAAGGCCACAGTTAGTAAAGGTAATGTTATCAAATTTCATATTGAATATTTAGTTACTTAAATTTGGTTTCAGATGATAATGCAGCGTGGGAACAATTAATATCTTTGTATCCATATTTAGTTGAATGTACCACAACAACTTCAACTCAAGTATCGAGACCACTTCGTGAAGCTCTACTCCAATTCTGTGATTTATTACAACCTCCAAACCAAAATTCAAAGCTTTCAAATGGAAATTAATCATATTAATAATTATTTTCCTTTATTTTTTTTTTGTTTGCGTTAATTTCTGATTTGTTAGCATTCCATATATACTATGAAATGATTTTTATTATTATTATAAAGTTTTAGCATAGTAATATAGCAATATTTATTAAATCAAAACTTTATTTGGTTTAATTTTGTATATGTGATAAGTTCAAAAGTATTGGAGTCTAACGAAGTGAGTTTGTTTATAAAACTAATGTAGTTTATTAGTTTTAATTAAAGTAGTCTGATAGATTTTTTTAAGATTCAAATGAATAAGGTCTAAGAAGTTTGTTAAAATGACTATATTTTCTTCTGTTTATGAATAATTGTTAGGTTTTATTTTATGTGATTTATTTATTAAAATATACTAGTGTAAGACATGCAATTCTGTTTTGCGGCTTGTTAATAAATTTTATTTCTTCTTTTAACAGTTATATCTTAAACCAACTTTCAGTCAATCAAAAGTAAGTTTCACAGATGAAATAAATATTGAGCCGGAATTTTTGAAGACACGACACTGTTGATACACAGTTTTCTTGTCTTTTATTACTACAACAAGTTTTCAAAGCAGCAGTTGATTTTGGCTTGACGGCGAGCAAATTAATTGCGATGCAATAAATTTTATAGTCTTCGACGTAAGACAACAATACACACCATTGAACACCAGGTTGTACGAGAACCAGTTAGTAGGGATAGATCCTAAGTTCTGGACCAGCTGCTCTATCAATGTAATTCCCCCATAAGCCGGTTGGGGCAAAACTGTCCACGCCCACCGCCTAGTTTATCAGAAAACCTGTTTATTAGCTGATTAAACCTGTATATCAGCTGATTAAACCTGTTTCTTCTTCTTCTTTCGAATAGGCCTGCTTTGGACCACGCTTGTTCTACTGTTGGGCTTTGATCTTTGCCCAGTATTGTCGCATCTTCTGCCTGTGTAACTCCTTTCTCTCTTCTGCCCAGCTGGTACATTTCCTATGGGGTTTTTCCTGAAGTCCACGGACTTCCATCAGGGTGCGTGTCACAGACTGTCTGTTTTGGCGATCTGTTAATCCCAGTTCTTTAAAATCCTTCTCGGTTTCTGTCAATCAAGTGGTACGGACGTTCTTGTTTTGCCAGAAGGTGAACAGACGGAGATCGCTTGAATTTCTCAGTCCTCTTGATGTTTCCCTGCTCTAGAAACATCTCTCTGTTTGCTTCTCTGATGTTGGTGAAGAATTCTGTTTTCTCCAGCGACACTTGAAGGCCCACTTTGGCAGCCTGTTTTCTGATTCAATTTACCTGCATTGTTGCCATCTCAAGAGAATCAGCAATCATTGCCGTGTCATCTGCAAAGGCCAGGCAATCTACAACCAGTCCATCGTTCTTACTTCCCAGATAGATACCACTCTGAGCACCCAAATTGATCAGTTCCTTGCGCCATTCTCTCATAACCTTTTCAAGGCTGAAGTTGAAGAGAAGTTGGGAAAGTCCATCTCCTTGTCTCACTCCGGAATTTATTTCGAAGCTTTCTTAAATCTCGCCCCTAAATTTAACCTTGGAATGGGTCTTGGTCAAAGTTTCTAGGATGAGTCTGCGGGTTTTGTTGTCTAGCCCTAGTTCCTGGAGTACTTTGTTGAGCGTTTCTCTATCAATGGAATCGTAGGCCTTCCTAAAATCAACAAAGGTGACGAACACCTTGCGGGTTCTCCTTTTGGAGTATGCAAGTACAGTTTTAAGATTGAGGATCTGTTCAATACAGGATCGGGTCTTCCTGAAGCCCCCCTGGTATTCTCCCAGTTGACATCCAGTTGAATTTCTGCCCTTGTTTGTAACGCTTTCGAGAGAATCTTGTATGCTACCGGGACGAGAGAAATTCCACGGTAGTTGTTAAGGTCAGTAAAATCTCCCTTTTTATCAAGCGGGTGGATCAGAGCATATTTCTAATCGTGTGGTAATTTCTCTGTTTCCCAGATGTTCTGGATGATCTCGGTTAGCTTGCGCATGGCATTGTTTCCAGCACCTTTCCACAGTTCAGCAACGATAGAGTCCCCTCCAGCTGCATGATAATTCTTAAGAAGTTGAATGATCTGGCCAACTTCTTCCAATGAAGGGGACAGCGAGTCCGGGTTTGGTGTGGTTCGTTTGTAGTCGAAGTCTTCGCAGGGTGGGTCACAGTTGAGTAGATTTTTAAAGTACTGAGCCAAAAGGTGGCAGTTGTCCTTGTCGTTTAATCCAGTTTGCCTTGTGAGTCTCTGAAGTGGAGACTTGGCAGACCGTATTTTCTGAGTGTCTGCTTGAAGGTTCCAACACAATCTCTGGAGTTACTCTTAGCAAAGCTCTCGTCGATTTGGGTTAGTTGTTTTGTGTGAAGGTTCGTTTGGTTCCTCGAATTATCTTGGCTGTAACCTTTCTTTGTTCCAAACATTTATGCCAATTTTCCTTGTTTTTTTTTAGAATTCCACTTCACCCAGGCTGTCTGTCTTTGGGCTATTGCATTGTCACAGTCTTCAGTCCACTACGGATGCTTCCTACTTCTAGCAAGAGGGGCGAGTTCATTGGCCGCCTTGACAAGAGTCTCCTTCAGTTGGTACCAGCTGTTTAGATCTGTATTGTTCAGTCTCTGACTTCTTGATTGTTCTTGTAATCTAGTGTTTCTAGGCTGGAGTCTTATTTTGATCTTTGAGAGGTAGTGGTCTGAGTCCAGATTGGCGCTTCTTAGTACCTTAGTACCTTCACGTTTTGTATTTCCTTTTGAGATTTTCGTGAAATGGCCACATGATTTATCTGGAATTCACCCAGGTTGGTAATAGGTAAAATCCAAGTCTTCTGCTTCCTTGGCAAATGTTTGAAGACTGTAGACTTCATGAGCAATCCAGAAGTCCTACACAGATCCACCAACCATTCTCCGTTACGGTTGGTTCGATTATGCGCCGGATAATTGCCCACTAGATTGCTAGATTGTAGATATGGTGGTGACGACTTGTACTGCGACCTTTATAGATCTATTGTATCCCACCCTCCTCCTCCAAGCGTTGGTGTACTTACCCATTTAGAGCGCCTCCTCTAATCCTGATTCCTTTATGAATTTCATGATCTGAAATTTCATGATCTGGGTGGGATTCAAGGCCTGCAGCTCCTCTGTGTTCAAGCAGTGAGCCCCAAGGTACATCTGTCTCTTGCGGAGTAGTGCTCCACAATCTTTGAGCAGATGTACGGGGGCTTCCTCTGGCTGAGCCACAGAATCTGCATCCGTCATCCTCCTCTAGGCCTAGGGTCTTGAAATGTTTCCTAAGTCTGCAGTGTCTCGTCAGGACTCCCGTCAGAATCTAAGCTTGTTCCTGCTTAATTTCAGGCAAGCTTTTGTTCTTTTCTGGTTAAAAGATCCCAGCATCACTTTGGACTGCCTTAGCCCTGGAAGTTCTTTTCAGGTTTTTATCCATTGTTCTCTTGTTTCTTCATCTAAACTTTTGTGGATGGTGTTCACGCTCATGCCGCTAAAGGGTTCCGGACCTATAAAGGGACTACTGGATCCCTTGTTTGCTAGGTGATCGGCTTCTTCGTTTCCGTCTATACCGGTGTGTCCTGACACTCAGTATAGCGTTACTTTATTGTTTTTGCCAAGCTGGTTTAGCTTTCGCACACAGTCCCATACCAGTTTGGATCTGATGGTGTATGAGCTAAGGGCCTTGATGGCTGCTTGGCTGTCTGACAGGATAGCAATTCGTTTTTTGCGATAATTCCTGTCGATGTTAAACTGTGCACATCGTTCGATTGCGTCTACCTCTGCTTGGAAGATACTTTGGAATGTTCCCATGGATTCGAAGTATTTGGTACGAGGTCCAAACACTCCTGCACCAGTACCTTCCTTTCTCTTCGAACCATCTGTATACCACTTGATAGCATTTTGCTCTATGTGGTATACTGAGGATTCGTCGCTCCAATCGGCTTTACTACTACACATTGCTGTGTAGTTTTTTTCGAAGTGGTATTTGCATACCATTTACATAGAGGATCTTGGCAGCGATGTTCTTTCGGTCTCTGCTTCCGATTATTTGACCTCTGCCTCTTCCTTCCTCGCTGAACCTTACAATCGCCGATCTGGCGGCCCTTTCCACCACAAGGTGCAAAGGAGTCAAACCCAGCAGCAGCTCCATTGCTGCTGTCGGACATGACCCCATCGCTCCCGTCATGCAGACACACGCCAGTCTTTGAGTCTTCTCAAACTGTTTCCTCATAGAGGCCAACTCCAGGCAGGTCCAATCCATCGCAGGATTGTTGGGTTATAACTCCACGTTTTTCCTGCCAGATTTCTAGACACCATTAGAGCGCGTTTGGCTTTACCTACCGTTGCCTAAGCGTGTCTATTCCATAGGAGTTTGCTATCTAGTGTGATACCCAGACACCTTATCTCCTGTTTGTATTCTACTGCCTTCCCATCTAACAGTATGGGCTGTAGGCAGTTTAGTTTACTCCTTCTAGTAAATGGTATCACCGTGGTTTTGCTCGGGTTGAGTCTCAGTCCCACTGTTTGACACCATCTACTAGTTACTTTGAGGCCTCTCTGAACGATTGCACAGAGCGTTCCCTCAAACTTCTCTCTTGCCATTATGACTATGTCATCGGCGTAACCTTGACATTTGATGTCTAGGTCGTTCAGCCTAGCCAGTAGTTCCTTAACTGCCAGGCTCCACATTAGTGGTGATAGCACACCTCCCTGTGGGCACCCTCGAGTTGTGGAGGTTCTGGTTCTCAGCGTTTCGCCCATCCACTTTGAGATAGCGCTGTCGATATTCCTTCTTTCGAAGGCCGCATTGAAAGCCTCGTGTGAGGTGTTGTCAAAGGCTCCCTCTATATCCAAGAATGCACATATTACTACTTTCGTTGTCTCTAGTGCTGCTTCTATTTCGTTTGTCAGCTGATACAAGGCGGTTTCTGTGGATTTCCCTGCTCTGGATGCATGCTGACAGCTGTATAGTGGAGCACCTACCAGCACTATTGTCCTAAGGTAATTATCGATTACCTTCTCCATTGTCTTTAACATAAAAGATGTTAGACTAATGGGTCTAAATGACTTCGATTGAGTGGTGACTTTCTTCCCCACCTTCGGTATATCACCTTATGGAATACTACCTTAGCCCTTCTCCATAGCTCCGGTATGTATCCGAGCGCTAAACTACTTCAAAATATTTTTAGAAGATATGGCATTAGTTCTCTCTCCCCCTTTTGTAGGAAGGCGGGAACTAGTCCGTCCACACCTGGGGCCTTAAATGGCTGGAGGTGCCAATAGCCCATCTGATTCGGTTTTTCATACTGATGGATGCGGCCCCCCTCTAGTCAGCCCGACTTGGTCTCCGTGGTTGCATCAAGCCCTCGGCCCCTTTGTATTTTCTAGCTCTCTGCTCTTCATCCTGCGTGAAGCTCCCATCCGGTCTCTTGAGAGTGGTTGTCATTTCCACTCTATCCTTCGCTAGTGCTTTGTGCAATCTAGCTGCCACCGGGGTGGATTCTATGTTTTCGCAGAAGGTCCTAAAGTTTTTCCTTTTTGCCTTTCTGATCTCTTTGTTGTAGATTGTTGTATATGGTAAGCACCTCGGAGTATTCTAGCCAATTTCCGTATTGCTTAGCTTTGTTGAAAAGCCTACGTACTTTTGCTCTTGTAGACAAATTTTTGTTCCACCATTTTTCATCCTTATGCTCCTTCACGGTTTTTACCGGGCAGCTGGATTCAAATGCCGTGGTGATTGCTACATTTATTTCTCCTACAGCCTGCTCCAGTGCGGTGTAGTGTTTGATACTACCTCGCACTGTCACTTGCTCTAGGTTCTTTTTTAGTTGGGAACTAAACATATAGGCCACATAGTTTGTCTGCGGTTTCGAATGGGGGCGTTTTCCTCACTCGCTCCTTCCAGTTCAAATTCTATGATCTGACAATGAGGGTTCATTTGAAACTCTCCACTTTTTAATTAATTTACTTACGTTAGCGCTACCTACCATAATATCAAGTACCTCATTTCTGACCTTAGTGACAAATGTTGGTGTGTTCCCAACGTTGTACACAATTAGGTTTTTAATGAGGTATTTTGAAAGGTACTCACCTCTCTTATAAGTGTCCGTGCTGCCCCACTTCTCATTGTGTGCGTTCGCGTCACATCCCAGGATGAGTGGCAGCCTTCTCCTAATACAGTGTTCCACCAGCTTTTGTACTTTTTTGGTGGTATGCTGTTACCATCGCCAGGAAAATATGCTGATGCGCACACTACTTCGCGGTGGAGGCCCTCGGTCTTGATGAGGGCCTGAATAGGAATCAAATCCCGCGTTAAAAACTCTGAAAGACATACGAAATTTATGCCCTTCCTTACCATAATGCAAGTTCTAGGGGAGACCTCACGACCTTACATTCCCTGTTTCTGTGATTTTTCTCTCTTCCCAATTGAGCATTGAAGTCCCCAAACAGTATGACACGGTATGCCTCTCTGGAAGGTTAGAGATATCTTCTAAGTCTTCCCAGAATTTATCAGTTCTGTCTGGATTGCGTCTGTTGTCCTGGTTGATTGGGGCATGTACATTGACTACACTGTAGCCCTTGTTTGCGCATTTGAGAGAGAGGATGGATACACGACTGCTCGGGGAGGTAAAGTCGGTGACTGAATCCAGTATCCTGTGACTGATTATAAATCCTGTACGTAAGTGGCGTACGTTCTTCATTACCCGATGTCCCACTTTTCCTTTGTGGATTCTGTAGCCCTGGGACTCGAAGGCATGTTCGTCCGTAAATCTGTTTTCCTGAAGTGCTGTCAGTATTATGTTGTGTTGTGTTAGTCAATACATATACTACATATTTTTGTATTACTAGGTCCAGATCTGTTTTCTCTACAAAAAAACACCTACAAGAAAATGGACGTGGAAGAGTCCAGATGGTATTACGTGTAACGAAATAGACTATATACTGGCTTCGGAAATTAAAATATGCTCGGACGTATCTGTCCTAAACCGTTTTAACACGGGCAGTGACCACAGGTTAGTGAGAGCAAGAATAGAAATTAACACTCATCTCGAACGAAAGAAGTTGATTAGAAAAACGATAAAACCATTTATAAAAGAGTTGACAGAAAGGAAAGAAGAATACAATAAGCAAATAGAAAGGAAGCTCCAATCAACTGAGGCTCTTAAACAGCTTAACATAAACGAAATAAACACCAAAATTACGAACACGATCAGAGAAACCACACAGAAAGTTTGCGCTCTTAAGACAAAGAAAAACAACAAACTCAGTGGCAACACAGCCCAGGTAATAAAGGAGCGTCGGAACACACACACAGGGATGCACCACAATATAAAACATTGAACAAGCAAGTAAAAACAGCGATACGAATGGATATTCGGGCGCACAACACACAACAGATTCTCGATGCCATCTAAGATAATTTGAACATGAAAGTATTACGCTCAAAGAGAGCCAAAGGAAAGATGGTCATTCATAAGATGAAGAACAATCTGGGAGAAACAGTTACAGACAAAACAGACATAGTGACTGCGATACAGGACTTCTACCAGACCCTGTACAGCCAGTCAGTCCATCAGCTAAACCAAATAAAACAAAAATCGACCATCTTGAAGGAGGGCTCAGAAGAAATTCCCGAAATAGATGTCCCTGAGCTCAGAGCAGCGCTAAACTCGATGAAAAACCATAAAACACATGGAGAGGACCGCGTAGCTAGCGAAATGCTAAAAGCTGAATCGGAAACACTGGAAAAATCAATGCTTATATTGCTGAACAAATGTCTCGAAGAGGGCAAGAACCCCAAAATGTGGCAAAATGCCGACGTAATAATTACCTAAAAAAAAAATTCTTTGTCTTCTATTCAAGAAAGGTGACCGTACAAGCGTCGAAAATTACCGCCCAATCAGCTTACTAACTACATTGTACAAACTGCTGACGAAGATACTAACAAATCGCCTGGACAGAAAATTCGACTTCCACCAACCTATAGAGCAGGCCGCTTTTAGGAAAGGGTGCAGCACAGTCGACCATATCCAAGCAGTCCGCACACTAATAGACTAATGTACGGAATATAACGTACATCTTCATATGGCATTCGTTGACTATCAAAAGGCCTTCGACTCTATTGAGATAGGGGCAGTGCTGGATGCCAAGAACAGGGCAAGAATCAATTCTAGATAATCGGACTTAATCGAACATATTTGTAAAAATGCAACGTTCCAAGTTAACATCAAGGAAGATCTACAAACCGAAAAAAATAACATCCAAAGAGGCGTGCGGCAGAGCGACACGATTTCCCCAAAACTTTTCACTGTGACACTAGAGGACATATTCAAAAACCTGAGGTGGGAACAAAAAGGTGTGTGTATAGTGTATAGTATATAGTGTGGATAGGAAATTACCTGAATCATTTACGATGAGACATCGCAGACGACATTGTAATTATGAGCCAAGATATAAGCGAACTGGAAGAAATGATAAACGAACTTAAGCAACCTTCACAAGATTTTGGCTTGCAGATGAACTTCAAGAAGACAAAAAACCTCTCTCATGAAAATGTCCAAATAACATTAGATAACCACCACTTGGAAACCGTGGAGCAGTACAGCTATCTGGGACATAATATTAAATTGGGCAGGGACAACCAAACAGCGGAAGTCACAAGGCGAATCGGCTTGACTTGGGCTGCCTTTGGAAAACTACTCCCCGTTGCAGCTTATTATGGCCTAGAGATCACCACTCTCACGGTAAACACCATAGGCCGTTTAAGAGTCTGCCAGAGAGCAATGGAGAGAGCGATGCTGGGTTTCAGCCTGAGAGATAAAATACGCAAAACGGAAATTCGCAAACGCACTAAAGTATCGGATGTCATAGAACGAATTGCAAGATTGAGGTGGCGATGGGCAGGTCACGTTGCCCGAGATGACGTGAAATGGACCAAGAAAATAATGCAGTGGAGACCCAGAGAGACAAAATGAAGTGTTGGTACACCCCAGGCGAGATGGCGGGATGACCTACAGCTGCTAGCCGAGAAGAACTGGATGCACACCGCTCAAAATAGATCGACCTGGAAAAAGATGAAGGAGGCCTACGTTCAGCAGTGGACGTTTAAAGGCTGAAGAAGAATAAGAAGAAGATCTGTATTAGATTTTTTTTCTGTTTATTCATAAATTCTGTGATTAAACCTGTTTGCACCACATTAACAATTTTCGATCAAGACAGTCATCCTGTGCATTTTAGAGGTTGTAATCAGGTTTATTCAGTTAATAAACAGATTTGAACATTTAGTAAACAGATTTAATCAGCTAGTAAACAGGTTGAACAGGTAGTAAACAGGTTTACATCACCTGATAAACTGGTTTAATCAGCTAATAAAAATGTTTTCTGAGAAACAAGGTAGTTGATCCAGAATATAGGATCTTTCCGTACTCCAGTTGGTCACAATCTTTCTCTTAGTCTTTAGATACTTGTCTCTGGTCACAACCATAGTGCAAGACATTTTGAGGGCTAGGCGAATAAATTAGTTAATGAATTTAAGACCAATCCCTAAGCTTCAACTCGTCTTACTACGGTAAATGGTATGGCTAAAGCATCAGGTATCCATATAACTTTGCTGTGTTTTTGTTTCTTGAATTAGTTATTTTAATTTGTTATAGCAGTTATGTATTATAATTTCCTGTTTAAGGATGGATCAATCGTAATTACAATATTATAATATGTACTTCAATTTTTAAGTTGACAGTAGTATTCTCATTTATGGTAAATATGTACGTATGATGTACAATACGATTTATCCAGGGGTAAAAAATCGTATCAACACCTCTACGTGGTTTACCCTGGGTAATGCTAATGCTGAACCTAAAATATTTTGTTGAATTATAATTTCCTGTATTTATGAACAATTAATTTGTATTTATCAATACAAGGATAATAAATATCATCTAAGAATATAAATTTCTTTTTATTTGCAGAATAGTTGTTTCTGCTGAAAGCAACTATTCCATGAATAATTTTTCTTTAAGGAAACCAGAAGCAGCAAGCATTAACAGAATTTCAGCGTTTAATAAAACAGAGTTACAGTTGTTCTATAAGCTGTTCTATCTCTTAGGAGAACTGATGAAAAAGCCTAGATGTATTCCAAAAAAAATCTATAATTCTGACGAAACAGGGAATTCAACTGTACAGACTCCATGAAAAATCTATCATAGTTGGGAAAGAAGGAAAAACATCATTTTCATGTGTACCATGAACGCTGCCGGCGGATTCATCTCACCAATGTTTATCTTTCCTAGGACTCGACTACTCGAGAAGGATGACCCAACAAGCTAACGGATGGATCAAGGAAGATCTCTTTCTTGAATGGCTCTTATACTTTAAACAGAACGCTAAGCCATTTGCGTTTGAACCCGTACTTTTGATGTTAGATAACCCTGCTAGTCACATTTCATCCCGTCTATGAATTTGCAAGAGTAACCATATCCATGTGCTGTCTTTATTTTATCTTTACTTGGTCGCACTTCTTCTCCTTAGTCGTGACTTCATAGCTGAAGTATCGTTACATTATTGGATCGTATCCCTGTTCAGTTGGCTTGGCAGACCCGATTTTTCCATTTCTGTCGGTCTTCTGCTTTTCTGAGGCTCTTGTGCATTGGCTGTTCTGTGATATGGTTTATTTGTCCAAGCCAGCATGAATTATATCTGCCTCTCGCTCTTTTCCCCTCGATTTTCCCCTGGAGGATCAGTTTTTCCAGGTTATCTAGTCCTCTTCGTGTGATGTGGCCGAAATATTGAAAAATGCATTTGCTGTTATCTAGTCCTCTTCGTGTGATGTGGCCGAAATATTGAAAAATGCATTTGCTGTATATAGTGGACAATATTGAGTTCGTTTAGTATTGATATATTATACCAATATGCTGTCCAATATACCAATACGCAGCATCCTTCTCCAGTACCACATTTAAAAAGCGTCTATTCGATGTGTACCTGATGTTTTTTTTTGTTCCAGGATTCAGTGCCATACGAGAATATAAAAAATACTAGCGTCCTTTTAGTATTGTTGGTTATCTCTCTGTCTCTTCAGATCTTTCTAAGATTTGTCATTGCTGTTCATGCGATTGCAATGCGTCTCTTTATTTCTGGTCCGCATGCTCCATGGTTAGTAATTAACGATCCTAGATATGTAAAGCTCTCGACTGTTTCAAAGAAATTAAGCAGATCCGTGATTTGTATTGTGTTGGCCCTATCCACTACCACGATTTTAGTTTTGTCTGCGTTTATTTCTAGTTCCACAGCTCGGCTCTTACTTATGGAGAGATTCAGTAGGGTAATCATTTCGTCTTCGTTCTTGGTTATTAGTGTGGTATCGTCGGCATACCTTAGATTGTTTATTGTTTTACCATTGATTGTTACCCCTCCCTCGAAGTGCTCTAATGCCCGTCTCATTATGTGTTCTCCATATTCGTTGAACAATGTATGTGCAAGGATGCACCCTGGAGCACTCCTTTCTGGCGTGAAGTACTTTGTTCAAGTTTGATAAACGCTTCGCTGCAGGTGTACAGGTTAGCTATCATTGACGTTAGCAATATCTTGCTTGCGTGCGATGTTAAGGATATTTGTTCGGTAATTTTTGCATATTTGTGAATTTGGACGAATATTGATGGACACCCATCCTTTGGCCAATATCCAGTTAGCCAGATCTTGTTGCATATGTTCAGTATTATTTCTACGCCGCTGTCTCCTAGCGACTATAGCATTTCAGCAGTAATGCCGTCCGTTTCTGGACTTTTATTCAATTTCAGATACTTTATGGCTTCCTTTCACACAAAATGCAGCCTTTGGATGTTTCCTTTTTTGGACCAATAAAATTCGCACACCAAAAGAATGTGACTTATTTAGGAAAAGCCATCTCGTAGAATATATAACACCTTATGACGTAGCATCCTTGGTGAGGAAAGCATTTAATAATGTTGTGTCTATTAGTAAGTGTCAGAATTTGGAGGTATTTTCCCAATAAATCCAGTACATTATTGTTTAATAATAAATATTTTTTTACAGAACAAGATTTTATTGCTGCCGAAATCCTCCAACGTGAGTCTATTCCAGTTAAAGATTGTGATGACTCTGTTTTAACTGCTGATACAACGTCAAAAAAATTAACTTATCGGTAGCACATCAATACAAGCGGACGCACTAATTCTTGGCACAACAAAACAAGCAGACCAACCAATTTCTAAATCAAATTGTATCAATACCTCAAACCACCGAAATGTCACCTAAGGTATCTACATTCGAAGATGTAATTAAGTTACCAGAAAGAGAACCCATACTTAATACAAGACAGGGCTGAAAGAAATTGCACGCTATAATTTTAGAATAGGTCGAAAAAGAAAATTGAAAAATTTCAAGACAAAGGAAAAAATAAGGAAAGGAAAGCGCCAACGCAAGAAAATTGAAGTGCAGTAGCTGGGCCCTGAATGAGCAAAGAAACAAATTCTCCAAAAGTCAAATAATGCTTCCGTACTAGGTACTGATGAATTATGTCAAGATGATGAGAATTCAGCAGAAACAATGAGTTGTGGTACAGATTTGAGATGAGCATGGGAGTTTCTCGTTCCAGATCCCATCCGGTGGGACGGATCCCTCTCACTGTCCCATCCCATCACATTTTATCACATTTCATCACAAACCTAAAATTTTCGTCCCATCCCATTCATCCCAGTCCATTTTTGCCATACAGTAGACTTTATTTTCGGTTCAGACTTCCTTAACGATAATTCGCTTGAATTTAATTTTTCCGTAATTTCTTTATTTGACCATGCTGTAATCCTTTTTTGTCGCAAACGGATCGTAAGATTTTTCAGGAACTACATCATTATCACAGAAATCTCCTGGGCTGGACATATTATGGAAAATTTGCGTATTGGCACGATAAGCAATTAATTATGCACGAACTAGATTTACTAGATTATCAAAACTCGGCCTACTCCATTCCATACAAAATTGTCGCCCCGTCCCACGCGACGTTCATACCACTCATTCCTTTCTATAGCAATGGAATGGGATAGGATGGGTCGATGGGAGCCTATGCTCATCTCTAGTACATTTGTAGTTTGTGTGGGCTATGTGCTCACAAGGACTGTACTGGTTTGGACTAAGGAGAAGGTTATGCTGCGATATATGCTAAGTTTTTTGACTTTGATTGTCCACCATTGCCCCCACCTCGGTGCAATGGGGGTCAAATCTATATTTTTTGTAACAATTATTATATCCATAGTGGCCTCAATTAATAGTTAATTAAGTAAATTTATATTGTTATAAAGATTTTATTGTTAAATAAGCTTTTATTTTCGCTTATGTGACTCCCTTTACCTTCTTCTTATTCTTATTCTTATATTTCTTTCAACATATTTCAAATTTAGTCTCAATCCATGACATAGA
The DNA here is from genome assembly GCA_944588485.1 of Phosphuga atrata. Lineage (NCBI taxonomy): Eukaryota > Metazoa > Arthropoda > Insecta > Coleoptera > Silphidae > Phosphuga > Phosphuga atrata. The sequence continues at coordinate 1,899,334 of OX155907.1, read as the reverse complement.
AAAATGGCTTAAGCTGGACATACACAATGATCAATTACAGTCATTTCGACTTAAAAATAAAAAAATATCTTTCATGGGTCAATTCATCTTGACAACAAATTCTTTTAAAAGTAGGTAGGTAAATATAAAAGTAGGTAGTAAAAACCTAGCTTATATTTTTAAATGTTATATAATGTTGATTTGCTAGGCCTTGCTGTTTAATGGAATATAAAAACGAACAAGCGAGTTTTAAAAAAAATCTTCCCAGCATCCATTTAACGACAGCTAGGGAATACATTCCCACATATTTTTTCCATTTTAATTTATGGTTGTAACGATATTCGATTCGTTCATTTTCCTACCATATTCGTATTTTACTCGGTCATGGATTAAAACTACATTCGAGTCAATTTTTGAACAATCCTGGCTAATAAACACCGCTGTGTAAACAAAAATGAATTTCTCCGAAATCGAGAACCTCTTAGATCAGATACGCATGTGTGTGAGATCCATTAAACGAAAACATTGGAGTGTACGGAATACCAGCTAATCTGAACCAAGGACGAGACTGAGAGCGTCTCGTATCGAGCTCTTTTTGAGATTCGTTGGATCGGAAAATCGGCGTCCTTCGAAAGAGTGAAGGTTCATTGAAGCCAACTTGCGTATCGTTTTACCGGTTCCATCGTTCGTTCATTTCCATTGATTCGTTCACACATGACACTTCTTGTATTACAATTTATTGCATATTGTTTTCTTATAACTTTTTTTTTTTAATCAAATCTAATTAAATCACAACAAAAATATCTTAAGATACCAAATGTTTAATAATATTTAAAAATATTAGCTAGTTTTAAAATGTGTTGCCAACATGAATTGTCTCATGAAATATATATTTTTTTCGTTTTATTCTAAAATATCTTTGAGGTCGAAATGACTGTGTGTAGCTGTAATGTTGGAACAAAGACTTTTTTATTATTATTTCCTAATAACGCTTAATTAAACAATATAATTTTATATAGAATTAAAATAAACAATATTTTAAGGAATTTTAGTTAGGGAACAAATTGCCCCACTCAGTCCTTTACGCTCGGGTTAACATTTTTTATTTTGTGACCAATAATGAATATACACTGATAGTTTATTTTGTTTATAAAGTATTTTCATTTTTCTTTGATAAATATTAAAAATTTAATAATTTTTGGCTATAATTTCTAGATGTTTGTTATTAATTGTTTAAGTTTTTGTTAATTTACAATAATAATTAAACATATTATTTATAAATCTTAATTTATTAAAAACTAGATATACAAATTAAACGAGAAAAAAAAATGTATAAAGACAAATTTTAAAATATTTCTTTGGAATGAAAAAGAATTTGGAAAAATACAACACATACAAGGAAGGAACCTTCAACTTTCTATTACCCTAACGGTTTTTATTTCTTCTTCAATTCAAGAAAATACTCGAAACTATTTAAATAAAAGTAAAATAAATTAAAACTATTCCTGTAACACGATAGATATTCAAATGTTTCGATAAAAACCGAAATAAATAAATGTTTATCTCAATTCCATTTCATTTTAACCAGTTTACCTGAGTGAGATTAGGGCGACCTATTTGGGGTGGGCCTATAATCCGCTCAAAGCGGCACTTACATTGACGCCGAAACCCTTTGTAAAAAATCTATTATCTCCAAGAAAAAGGTACATGGCGCTTACAAAACAGAATAATCCTTTTATAATAGAACACAATAAATAACATAGGAATATGGCGGGGAAATTTATTTTATATGTTTATTCATAAATCAATAGAGATTGGTATTGGATGTAAATAGTTACAGAAGATCAAGTAAATCGAAAACAAGAAAGAAATAAAATGGTTTTTGGAATAAATTTTTTTTTGTAGATTATTTTTGTCAAAATATTTGGGTTTTTCATTTTTGAAAATTGAACCAATTCCAGTATTATAATAATACATATTGGTGGTGTTGTTCGTTAACGTTTGTTTGTACATACGGGGAGTCCCGTATGCGTCGACATAAATTTATAACTAAATAGTGGCAATAAACACAGATAAAAAAATTAATTTATTGAGTTTCATTTCTAAAAATGTTTCTGTAATTTTGAAACAAAAATTCCTCGAGTGAATGTTTTTCGCGCAACCATCCTGGCCTGCATAGTTTTAAACTAAAATCTGCGTTATGTAACACATGTCGTTAAAAAAAAGTTACATAATACGGCTGTGTAAATTCATGAACGTTTTGTAATAATATTTTTGTTTTGTTTTTGTTTGCAAGGAACTTTCTTAATCGAGAAAAATTTAGACCATTTTTGGCTTATTAAACCTTATGAAATTTTTTAGAGAATTTTAAATGCTAGGAGGAACAAGAATAAGTATTTCAAAAAGAAAATAAATATTTAAAAACATGATAAATATATATATATATATATATATATATATATATATATATATATAAATATATGATAAAAATAATAATATTTATTTAAGTTATTAATCACGCTATATTGGTGCAGTTTGGTGTGTTGGCCTTTGATGATTGATGACACCACATAGGCGCCAAGCTTATTGCGCTGGTAAATTTAATGTTTAGAATAATATTAGTGAAAAAAAAAATAAAAAAAAGAGATTGGAAAGGTTTAAACAAATACGGTTTAATATATGTTAAAATATGAGGTAGAAAACGTTATAATATTGGCGTGACTTGGTGTGCTGATCATAAACGTTCGATGACACCATATAGGCGTTATTTTTGTCGCGGTAGTAGCTTTCAACAGAAAAATAAACATAATCAGAAAAAATAAATTGAAGAGAATTAAATTTTGGTTGTAAAATAATGAGAATTAAAAAAAATATATTAAGTTTTAAAATGAAATATTATAACTTATTCGAAAAAAATGAGGTAAAGGCGTTTAATAATAATTAAAAAATACATTTGTTTTTATTTACAAGTTGAATATAAATATATATGTAATTGGCATAATATTGTAAAAGAAACAATAACTGTGGCAAGAAAATAAATACAAATACAAATTTAGGACAGTCTGAATTTGTATATTTTGTACTTGTATTGATCTGTTCCTACATTAATAACCTTGACAAGAATATGACTGGTTTTATAAATATAATTTAAACAAATAATAAAAATAATAACAATTTATAATCCACAAATAACTGCGGAGATAAAATGACAAGAGTATTGGTCACACTAATGTAGATAATTCATGTGGAGAGTTAGTAGTAGCGACACTACTTAGGTCCAAAGTGGCAGTTGGCATACCAGGACTAACACTACCACTAGCTTCGCGCGGATGTGAGAACTTTAAATTGTCAGTAGTTGGTGGAGTGGTAGTGGATGGCCTTAAAATATATGGCCCATTCGCAAGAATTGTTGCCGGTGGCGAACCCGCGGCTGTTGAATGAAGAAATCCCACGCTGTAATTACTAACGTGCGACTGATTCAGTGGCGCTACTGGTGCTGATATATTATGAAATGAATTATGTGTGGACTGTTCTTGTTGTAAAGCCAGTTCTTTAACGGCATTCGTCTTTTCTCTTTGCCAAATGAAAACATTATGCACCATAGCACAGCCACAAAATACAATCCCCAGACCAATAAATACACTAGTCACAATGGCTGGTGTTGAATGGAATTGGATGAACGTGTATAATATTATACCTGGAATTTGCCGCAGTTTTTTATTGTTATTCTAATATGGCTACACAACTTTCTTCTACTTTTATTTCTTATATTTTAATATACGCACCTGTTAAAAATACAGGTATCGAAATAAAGAATCCCCCGACTGCACACACTCTGCTCACCGAAGATTTTTGTAAATATTTGTTCGTTCTAAAAGAAATTTGCAAAAAACACCTTTTGTTTTATTCAATTCATATTATTTTTTTGAAGTGCTGTTCATTTAAATCCATTCACGATTCTTTCCTTTAATACACAACACTAAATACTACATTCATCTGAAATTATCTTATTAGTCACGATTCTAAATTAAAAGAAAAACTACTTCATTTGTTGCAATAAAATATACTAGTTTAACGCTAAATATAGATCATTTAGATTTAATATTCCGATAATCTTAATGTAATTTGAATGAAATATAGATATTTGAGATAAAATGTACATAACAATAACAACACATTGAAGAATAATAATTTAAAAGGTATAATTATACGGTTAGGTTTATCTAATAATAAGAAATATCTATGTAGATAATAGTATTAAGAAATATTTGAAGGTGTTTAAAGTATAAAAGATAATATTGTTAAAGAAATTAAAAGGATGCTTTTATGAAGTATTTATCTAAATTGGATACATGCGTGATATGATTCAACAAATAAAACTAAAAGGATATAAATTGTCTACCTACTCACGTCTGTCTAGTTTTCTTTTTTTAAGTCTTGTTAGTCAGTTCAATATAAAATATTTAGTTTTGCTTTTTAAATTAAATCTAGTTTAAGTTTAGGTGTGTTTTTAATTTTATGTTGCGATAGTAATATTGTGGGTAACGTTGTTTAGTCTTGTATGTCTGTTTAATTGGATTTGGTGTTTATCAAGAGAGTGAAGATGATTAAGTGTGTGCGATAGTTAGGGTAGAGTAGTCAAGTAAAACGTATAATATAAATAGAAACAGTTAGTTTGTTAGGTAGAGCGATTATTGAGTAAAAATTATTTAGAAAGTCAGGAATGAGATTATAAAATTTGTATCCGGTGTGAGATAATATTTACCTATCGTTTCCGCCGTGTGGACTCTTGACCAGTTTGACGGCAAATAAAAATTGTATGGCGCAAACCAAAAGGCAACAGAGATTCAATGAAAGTGTCAGAGCACACAATGCTAAAGTCACTTCATACACGACGACATACTCTTCAGCGGTAATTACAGTTAGTTGTTCAGCTCGCAACAGCTCCCGTATATCGCTAGCAGTAACTGGTGATATTTTCAAAAGAAATATTAGAGATAATAAGGCTAGAAGTAAACTAACTAAACATAGTAATCCCAAACTAACTAACATTTCCTTGACGCCTACTTGTTTTGACTTTGCAATAAACTTGTTGACGGGGCCCTGAGGACGAGGCCTAGAGATGTTGAGGCCACCATTCGCAGCCTTGGCGTATACTGAATGTTTTGATGTGTCTAAGCTCGGTAATTGTGATACGTTCAATGGGTATTGCCGTATGGATGAGACGTTATTCGCCGTTGAGGGTATTCGGTATCTGTGCGATGATTGTTCATGTCGCGGTTCCATCACCATAGAGCTATCTGGTCGACAACCGCGAGTACCGACCCCTCCATTGGCATTCAACATGTGCTTCAGCATCTCCACGCCAATTTATTACATGCATTTGCACGTAACTGTTACTAAATACATTTGTACCGATGATTCGTATCAGTTACATATTCTTTCCACATATTTATATTCATACATTGTCACTATATTAACAGTTAAATTACCGAGGAATTTTTAATGTCTGATTTACTACTGACTGATTTCGCAGTATCATTGTGTTAATTTGTTCATCATTCCTTCTCTTATTAATATTCTTCAAATTAAACCTAAAACAATTGATTAAACTACTTAGTTCAACTAATTTCTTCTTTAAAAAAAAATAGAAAAAAACTTTTACACACAACTACAATAAACAGGAAATAAAAAGCAACTGCCGTAAAACGGAATGAATGCACCTGCTATTTTCAAAATATCTCTCGGTTTTTTTAACGGCAAGGTGATTATTTCGAGCGGGAATTTACTTACAACTTATTCTAATTTACATCTTTAAAAAACTACTTCCGAATAACCGCTTATTTAAACTACGATTTATAAATAGATTTTGTTATTGATTATTCCAACATGACGACAAATAATAATAAATATTACACTAAACTAAATACTACGCGCTTGAACACGCTTTTTTAATATTAATAAACACTTTCTGATTTCCGGATTTTTTTAAATTTAATTTTTGAAATAACGCGAAAATAGATGAATGAAAATTTTGAAGAATTGAATAGTAAAAAAAAGTTTGATATGGTATCAGTAAAAAAAAGATGATGAGAAAGGGTCATAAAAACAGAGGTCTCCCAGAGAGTTTGTTTACCTGAGCAGGTAGATAAATATGATACGTGGCTGATGTACTATTCCGTTCAAACAGATTTTAGCACTTGCACTTGAAAACAACTTGTCACGTTATCAGTGATATGCACCCCTTCCACCAAGACACTACCAAAACATTAAAAACTTGCCACTTTTGGTTAAGTGTGCGTACGCACTGTTTGGGTCTGGGAGTAGAACACTCGTTACCAAACCAACAAATTTACTCACATTTTTGTAACGGCGAGTACGAGGGCAACGCGTAGTCAGTCTACCGATTCCAGCGCGCCCAATGGACTACTTCAAGAACCATCACTGGTTCCCTCCACCCAATAGACTCTCACAGAATAACCGCCAAACCCAAAGGAATTTTAATTAAATCAAACCAATATGTATTACGGTGCTCGTCGCAGAGTACCGGCACACCTGAAACAAGTCGGTACTACATTAAACCCGCGCGCATGAAAGTGAAACTAATGAAACACGCTCGTTTTTTTTTTATTCATTTATTTTCCTTTTATTATGTAAAGTGGAATGCTACACATTTTATTAAGAAAAAACACTTTAACAAATCATGATGTTTATTTAAATAACTCAAAAATCAATATATTTAGTGCTTAAATAATGTTTTTCTTTTGCTTGTACACGCGTTAAAATCTCTATATACAACTGAATATTTTTTTAGTAGAAGGGCCAATCTAATTCACTTAATAAAATTAGAAAAAACGCTATTATGGAAAATTCTTACAGTGACTATCTTATTCAACACTAAAATTAATATATTTTTTTTGTGTACAAATCTCTCTACACATTCACTCACCCACAAACACCTCTTAAAATGTTAAAATATTACAAATTTATGGATATACAGAATGCATTTTCTTTAATTTTTTTCTTCAAATTAGGATAAAACATAATCCACGTTTTTTCTTCTTTACAGTAAAAATAAGAAAATCAATATATTATTCAATTCATTAATACATGCAAGTAATTCCAAATTCCACATAAAGCGAAACATGCAAAAAGCAAAATTAATAATCCTTTTCCAATTATTTTTCTCAATTAATATCATCCACAAAAAACGTCGCTGAAAAAAACTTCCTGTGCATTTGGAATGTTTATTTTTGCACATTAATGAATTAATAAAGTAAAATTAAAAATTGAAACATTAAATATATATAAAAAAATGTTTATAACAAATTTCTCTTCACCACATAATTACGCGAATTTTTTCTTTTTCTTCATTTGTCAGGAACTAAAACTTCGTTTAGATTTTCAATAAGCTCTAAAAATAGATAATAACACAAATAAAATTCTAATGAAAATCTAAACAGCAAGTTTTATTAACTAGTGATCTACCACCCTTAAAACGAGAAATGGTTGATTAAAGGACACTGGGAGGAAAAGGTTAGCTCATAGACAACTGTCCTAATGCCAACAGCCTCTCAACTGCTGCATTTATATCCCCAAACGTTGCAATTAGTGCTTGTAAATTAGCATCCCTATTAACGAATCCCATTGCTGTTAACTGCTCTAATTGGGCTTGGTATCTTGTTTCTGGTGGCACACTTGAATCTTGTCCTTGTCCCAAACCAGCTACCATACGTGCCATAAACTATAAATAGAAACAAAACTATTAATTAAAACTATCAACTTTACGACTATCAAGGATAATGTATACAATTTTTTTTAGAAAAAAATTCAATAACCAAAATAAATTTCTACTTTACTACCTTTTATAACATTTAAAAAACAAATGTGTTCCTTTTCTATATAATCTTGTTATAAAACGAAATTTGTCAAGTTAAATAATTTAAAGGGGAAAACGTAATAATGGAGTCTGTTAATTATGTTCTTTAATAAATTGTGATATATAAGGACTCAGAAAATGTTGTTAAAATAATTACTTCAGAAAATGCGGCGTTGGATGGTTGGATGGTTGCAGTTGTTGGTGTAGTACCTGTACCAGTAGCAGGTGTAGATGTAGGTGGAACGCCCAATGGGGGCGGTGGTGTTCCTAAAGTGTTTACCAAACTAGGGGCAGTTGCCCTTAATGTTTCCATTCCTTGTTGAATTTGAAGTATGGCGTTTATTGCTTGTGGATTAGACATAACGTTTTGTATTTCAGGATTTTGCATTTGTTGCAATAAACTTGGCATCATATTACGCATCTGTTCTTGCATGGCGGGGTTACTTTGGAGAAGAGGGTTATCTGCAAGAATTGAATTAGCCATATTTGGATCAGCAGCCATAGCTTGCATTAAGGATTGGGTGTATGGGGCAGATAGCATGTTTTGTAACAAACTAGGGTTTTCGGACATTTGCTGTAAGAGACTTTGCATGGGTGGATTATTTAGAACTCCAGGTCTGGGGCGAGTTGGCTGTTCAGAATTGGATGAAGGGGAACTGGACCAAGGATTTGGTAAAGGTTCTCTATTTTCTGTTCCTTGTTGAGGATTAGCACCTGTAGCATTATTATCAACTAAACCAGCAAAAGGATTTCTAGTGAATTGCTCAGATGCAGCAGTGAGCATTGGTTCCTGGATGTCTCTATACATTCGTTGCAGGGCATTATAACCTCCAGGAATGCTTTCTAAATTGCTTATAGCTCTATCATGACTTCTCATTAATTCTTGCAACATTGACGGATTGCGAGCCAATTCCATAGTTTGGCGCAATAAATCTGGATTGTTGAGCATATGATTAACCTCAGGATTCCTTTCCATTAATTCCTGCATTTGAGGGTTGCTAGTTATTAAGCTTCTCATATTTTCTGGATCATTCATCAATCGTTGCACCAGCGGGTTGTCAAGCACCTGTCGTAACATATCTGGGTTGCCTAATAATTCTGATTGCATACGATTTTGCAGATCCATGAAATTTGGTGTGTTCATTCCAAGAGACTCCAAGCCTGATAAACCACCAATTCCTCCTAATCCAAATGGTGTTGCATTCACATCAGCTAAAACATAATAAATATTACTTTTCAAATAAAATGATTTATAAACTTGTGTTAAACTAAAAATATCTATACACTCAATTTGAATTGTAATTTGAATAATAATAGAACACAAGTTGCTCTTTTTCTATCTTGATAATTTAGAAGAATATTAAAATTTCTGAGTATATAAAAAATGTAGTTTAGAAAATAATAAGAAGTACAATTTCCTGTATTTTAAATAAAATATATTCTCCTGGGATAAGCAATTTTCATTTTCCTTTAATAATTTTTGAAAAAGCAGCAGCACTTTTTTGTTCAATCACATGCTGTCTCAAAATATATCCTCCTACAAAAAAGCATATCTTACTTCACAATCTCAATATTGGTTTTCCCATTGCGACAAACAAACAAAACTAATAATTTATATATAATTGACAATTTATAAAATTCTAATAAACAGTTACAGTCATTCATCAACTGTGGCACTTCATTGAGTTGTAAAGTTACCCATTCACATAATGGATTAAAAATGGAAATAGCACTAGTGAACCATAGTTTTAATAGTCGGCTTTATGTCTTAGCTATTGTACAGCAGTACAATAAGAGAATCAGAATCAATAAACGCATGTAAACACTGATTATTAAGCTTCAGTTCGGTTTTGTAAAGATCAGTTGTCAAGTGAGAAATTTTGCCCATTAATGAAGCAATCAATGGTGGTTTTTGTTAAACCATTGTTTGAAATGAACTATTAGGTGACATTACCACTAATTTATGACTACAGTTGTTATCAGACTGTTATAACTATAGATATTTAATAGTATATTAAAGAACGAGTTCAATAAGCCCGATTTTTCAGCACGCGTCCATGTTTGGTGCCATGGATAAGTGCGAATAACGCCTTATGAACGAGATTTTTAATAGTATATTAAAGGACGAGTTCAGTAAGCGCAATTTTACAGCACACGTCCTAGTTTGGAAAAGGAAGATGGTAGCGAGGAGTTTTTTAATGGACAAGTGCTGAAAAACGCCTTACGAACGAGTTTTTATTGTATTTTTTCTATTTAGCGCCATTTTTAAATAAAAAAAATCGCCGATACATATTGAGAAAATTGTATCGTACTTGGCGAGCCGTAACCGCACGCATATGAGTGCTGTTATGAGTCCATTACAGACGCAAAATAGAAAAACTATTTTTTCTTATTTGCGCCCTTTTATGCCATTTCTAAATTAAAAAAAATCGCCGATACATATTGAGAAAATTTTATAGCACTCGACGAGCCTTTAACGAACCCATATGAGTGCTTTAATGACTTCATTATTGAAGCAAAATAGAATAAAAAGAATTATAACTAGGATTACTTTTTTTTGAAACATGATTGATCCTAATTCTAGTAGGGTTAAACAAATAGCACACAATTTAAACCACTGAAATTACAAATTATAAAATAACTAATTTATAGAGGTAATAGATTAGAATGAAATACATACAATTATTATTTAATTCATGCTAAATACTATAATCTATGTTATCTTTAAATGTATGTGATGCCATACCATATATTGTAGATATAGCAAAAATGTTACCTGGTGGACGACGAGGTCCATGTGATGGCGTTTGTGGAACAGACTTGATAACTAAATGGATTGTCAATCCATCCTTAATGTTTTGCGAAATTAATGTTTCTGAGTCTTTTAGAATTCTCCCAGCGAATATAAGACAGAGCTGTTCAACATCGGATTTAAACTTTGGAGCAATCATTCCTTTAAACTGAAAATCAAAAAGAATAAAACATTTAATAAATGACAATGAGGTTTGATATTGAGTTTGATTGAGGAAAAATATATTGAAGACAATTGGTGGGTTTCACTGCAAATATTTTACTAACATAAATGGTATTTTTGAAAATAAAAATTAGAGGTAAAATAAATAATCTAGGAAAAATGTTGAAATATAATTTTATAAAAGTCGGAAGAAAGCTTGAATCAATCTTTCCGGAGCTCTATAATACTAATGAGTCTTTGAGGACTACGAAAAAGTATATATTTAAGTATATTTATTTATTCAAGCTGTGTTCTGACTTTATTAAGTTTAAATGATTATCTATAATGTTGTATGGTTTTACCAATTCAAAATTAATCTTATAAAGTATATAAAGAATGTGGTTATTCAGTATTACCAGTGGATAGTTTAATATGTGTTTCCCGTTCTTATTCACCAGTAAAAATACTTACTGCTTTATCAGTAGATGTTTGAGAATAAGAACATATCTAGGCGTATATTATCGGGATTTTATCTTGGAAGTAATTAATATTCAATCAACTGAGTGTGCTTAACGTGTGTAAAATAAATTTCTCTAAACCCAGCAATGCTAATTATATATTACATATTTATCTTCTGGTACAAATGCGGTCGACACTCGCTGCCGGGATCGTACCCGGGCCCTTCTTTTTTTAAGCTGTTCTCGCCGACTTACTACACGACTACCACAGAATTTAAGTGGGAGAAAGAATGATCGTTCGATAAAATCCGCTCGTTCATGAACTACATGACATATAATATTTAAAAAATACTTAATATTTGTTTGTGAATTTAATAACGTGTAATAAAACTATATAATACCAATAAATATTAAAGTGAAATAGTTTCGAACTATCTGTAAGATATGGTCAAGGTAGTCAGTCAACCATGGCATATTCTCAAGACGTTTTTGTTACGTTTTCAATAAATAAATAAAATAGTAGCTGGATCAAGGAAAGGATTGTTGTTATTTAAACATCATTATGATGCGCATCAGTAAACATACTTTTACAAATGGACTGAAATTTGCTTACTTACTCTAGGTCAGGAATCGTGGGTTCCTTAACCCTAGAAGCCCAATCATATTTTACTGGCCATAAAGCCCAAGGCGTTTGAGTAGGTAAAAATGACCTAGATTGGGCTTCTAGGATGTTAACATGATTATAGAGGTTTAATTTGAAATATATATTTAAGGAAATCTTTAAAATTAAATTGAAATAAAGCAGAAATATAAATAAGTTTTGGAAAATTTGGAATTTTTTTATTTAAGTTTAGGAATTCCTCAGAATCAAAATGTAGCAACAATTTTAATTCGCCATTCTCAATATTAATTATATTAATATTTAATAAATCTAACCAAAATAAATATTGATATTTTATCTTGAATTTTCCTCATCTAAAACCAAAGACTATTTCGTCTTCATTGTGTAAACTTTTAAAACTTTAATAACAAAATGATATGATCTAATTAGATTGAAGTGTATCATATTCGCTACACACTTCAATCTATTTTGTTATTAAAGTTTTAAAAGTTTATACACTAAAGACGAAATAGTCTCTAGAATAGGTTTTAGATAAGAAAAATGTAAGTCCATGAATATTTGTTTTTGATCTTCCTTGAATCAGTTGTCTTAATCTAAACTAGATGGAATAATTAATAGCAAGTTTTGATGTTATTGCAAATTTCGTTTAAAATTATTGTATTAATAAGAATACAGTTTTAAATCATTGATTTAACACTGGAGTATCCAGATTTTTGGTTTCTGTTGGCTTCATTTCAAGAAATTATGGCCCACGAGTATACCTTAAGAGCAAAAGCTTTATTTAGCACCCCTTTCTTATTCACACATTTCCAAGTATTTGAAAATATTCCCTTTCCAGTCAAAAATAAAATAAATATGTATGGCTTTGAGAAACTTCTTTATTGGTTTATGCCATTTAAATAAATGAATTATAAAAAAGTGTCGGTTTTGTTTTGGGCGGCCTACGGGTTGGACACCCTTGACTTAAATGTTTTCAAATGCATTAAATAAGATATTTTTCGGAAGAAATTTGCGATTTATAATAAATAACATAGCTTTTATTGAAAATATGCTTCACAGGAGATACAGAATGCCTTTTTTGGTAATATTTACTAGTTTTATTAGGTTTTAATACATAGGTTCTAATAACATAAGTAATATTTATATAGTAAGTGAAAACCGAAAAAAATCTTTTTATTACGAAATGCCAAGCACAATAACCTGAAAATCAAGCTATGTTGAATTGCACTTGAAAGTACAGTATAATCTCGGTAATTCGGCCGTTGAAAAATATGAGACGAGACAACCGCCAGATTATAAGAAAGACTTGTGGGAGGGAAGAGGGCAAGCGGTCTCCAGACCTCCGGATTACTGGACGTGTCGTCTGATTAACCAACGCAACGGCCGAATTACCGAGATTATACTGTAGTTAAAAAAGATCGAAGATGTAAGGTGTCGACTTAACATAAAAACAACGATTTGTTAAAAATATTTGATTTGGCACTTAACTCGGTTTTCACTTCAATTCCTCATATTTTTTTCTTTTTGGTATTATTTACGGCCTTCTGAGAAGCAACTCCTATTCTGAATGAAACACTTTTTCTCGGAATAGTAAGAAAAAAGGATGGAAACCTAATTTTTGTGAAATATCAGACCCTACAAAACTATTGGTTACACCCTACTCTACATAACTATTGGTTAGCCCCTATCCTACACTACTACTAAAGGGTTAACTCTCACAGTTTATCACCCCATTTTCAAATAAACAAAAATAATAGGGATGATATTAAAAAAAAAAACAACATATACATTATTGTTAATATACAATTTGAACCAATTAATGTTTTATCAAAGTTTTAGTATGAGACTTATATTGAATAATTTAGATTTAGATCACTATGAAATTAAGTTGGTATTTGTCCACAGTGGCGTTGTAACTTGTAATTTCATCCCAAAATTTTGATTCTAATTACCTTGAACTAATCTCACATATTATTGATGGAAAGTCTAGGACAGTCAGAACCCATACAGCTACTGAAGGGTTAACCAGCATATAATTATTTATCAACCTATTTTTCCAATAAAAAAAAGCTATATTATTATGTAAAATGCAAAACCAAAATTTTGTATATACTTATAATTTGGATCTTGCTTAGAACTTAGGATGGGATGGGATTTTTTTAAAATATTTTTGTTAGAAAGTTATATTGAATGTTTTTATATTACAGCTATTCAGTTGGTATTTTGTAAATAGTGGTGTAATTGTGATAGTAAATTTAATCCCAATGTTTTTAAAAGTTTGATTGTTATTGAAACCAATGTATCTAGAAATGTGTTCACATTTAAGAGGAGTTTAGTTTACTTCTGTTACTAGAATGTAAAGTTGTGTTATTTCCCAAATCTAGAAATGTGTTCATTTTGAAGAGTTTAGATTTAATGCAGTGATAATGTAAACTTATTTTCCAAATTGCAATGTATTGCATCAGAAAAAAAAACATGAGAATATTTATTTAAAATGTGGAATTTCAATAATCTAATTCATTGATAGTATGTAGACTAAGAGAAAACTATTAAAATAAAAATATTTGACAGTGCTATTGACAAGTTTTACCTCTAAGACTGTAGCATTGCTGTTGACCTCAAATAAAACTTTATCTTTCGGTGTTTTGACCGTGACGGAAATCTTTTGGCTGGATGCTTCCCCATCGCTTTCGGTTTCTTGTTTTTCCGCCTCAGCTTTCTGCTGCTCGTCCGCCATGATACTAATGAGAATGACTAAGTTACTTTTCTGAACAGAAATTTCATAATACGTAAATACCATTTCTCGACAAAATACTACGAATTCAACTCACCTTTTATTGATTAATTAGAATATAGTTTCAAAGCACTAGTAGTTGAGGTAATTTGATAGACGTTAATACACGCAAACGGAACTAAGAAACAACATAATCACGATTCAACGTTTACAGTCAAGAACGACGTAAACGCTTTGCAGCTTGAAGTTTGACGCGATTCCATTCACCTTCACTTAGTTAGCTTTTAAGAATCAAACAGAGCTGCCAACGTATTCAACGCACCATTTTTGAATGAACCTAAATGAAATTGCACCGATTTATAAATACCTCATTTTATACATTATTTTCTCTAAATACAATAAAACCACGTCATTCATAAATTCATTTGCTTCTAGAACATACTACAGCTAACATAGTTGCCTAACTTAATTTTTTTAAAGTTTCTTTTCTATCTGGTACTCAGAGAAAAATATCTGACGGTCAGTGGCGGATTTAGGACAGTTGGCGCCCCGGGCACAAAAGAAATATTGGGCCCCCCAATAAAACGACAGAAACAAGGAAAATAAAAATACGTGTTAACCATATTATTAAATAATAAGTACTACTAAAGTTTTATTTCCAATAATATTTGAATATAATATATGTGTATTAATAGTAAGTTTTATATATTATCAATTGATTGCTTGTCTTTTTCATCTAAAAATATTAAACACTGTTCCAACTCTTTTTTAGAATTACTTGAATCAATGTCATCTTTGTACATTTCTATTAAATTATTAACACACTTTTTCCTTTCTTCTACACACAAGTTAAACACGAACAAAAACTCTAAATTACCATTAAGATAATAATTAACATTTTCATAGATTTGCCCACGTCTGTTCAGTTCTGCTATTAAATGATCGCATATATAACGTACATAATGTAAAAAAAATCTTTTCTTGCGACTCCTTCAAATGATTTATTTGTAAGTTCTTTAACTTCCGATTCTATTTCGATGAAATTATGTAGATTGTAAAGATTTACTTTTTGCATTGATTCTTTGCAAAATTTTATTCCATAAGGCTGTCATAACAGTAGTCTCATAATCATTAATTTTTTAAGTAATGATTTTCTTCAATAACAAACATTTTTTCTTCTTCTGTAGAGTTGCATATTTCATCTAATGCCTCTTTAATATTTTTGTAGCCACATTTTAACGCTGAAACTGCATAAGCCCTGGCGGACCATCTTGTATCTGGCACTTTCTTTAATCTATAAGATCCTTTATCTAATTTATTGCATAACATGTTCCATCGAATCGGTGATGCAGAGAAAAAACATTTTGCACGAATAAAAAATATCTGGACGCATTACTTATTCTCTGCAGCAATATTACCAACTAAATTATGTGAATGACTAGAGCACAAAATAAACGTTGCTGATCGAGCATACTTACCCGACATATTTGCTATTGTCGTTCGATTATCCACGACAATATTTTATAGCTACTGGCAAGTTTTGTAAGATAGATAAAACTGTCTCTTCTAGATACTTCTCATCATGTATTTCCATAGGGAAGAGCTTTCAAAAATCTTTCCTTAATATTTTCATTTTCTGATAAATAGCGCACTACGAAGGTAAGTTGATCCACATGCACTACATCGGGTGTAGAATCTAAAATGATACTATAATATTTTGCGCATTTTATTTCCTCCGCAATGTGTGACATAAAAAAATCGGGAATTATTTTAAAAGTTCATCACACGTCTGATGCGATATGTAATTTACATGTCTGCTACCTTGATTACCATACTTTTGTAAGTGCATCTTTAAGAAATCGTCATATTCGCTCAAATACTCTAAACTAGTCAAATAATTGCCTTTTCTCGAAGATGTTGCACTCTCATTATGGCCTTTAAAAGCAATGCCCTTCTTTTCGAGGAATTTTATTGAGGATACAATTCTTCACAGATTTTCAACATCGATGCGATTTAATGAAGAAGAGCTCTTGTATAATGTACATATTGAAGCGACGTGCTCTTTAGACATTTCATGCTCGGAAAATTATTCCAATATGTGTCCAATTTTGGAATCCAGTAAATATCCTGGACTTTAAGCCCAAAAACATTTTGCATGGGTAACAATAAATTGATTTGGATGTTTCGGAAAAAATTAGCCACGTCCTCTCTTCTTTTTCACCATTCAAAATTTTTCGGTAAAAATGATCTTTACACAAGCCTCTGTAGTAAATGCGATCACCGTGTTTATAGACCGATTTAAGTGTAGTTATATTGCCTAAAATCATGTCGATAAAACGCTAGGCCAGACAGCAATATCTTTTAATGTAACTTCGAATGGTATGTTTTCCGTTTGCGTTTCAATGTTTTCTAAGTTTTTCACCTGATTGACTATTGACTGGATCCTCATTTTGGTCATCATTGTTGCTTTCTATACCTTGGTTTTCAACTTCAACTAACTCTTTTCGTTGACTGATGGAAGCTTCTTGTTCTTCATTTTAATTGTTGCTCGAATTATGATTGCCTGAGTGACCAGGGCCACTTATAAATTTGTCCAATATTCCTTTCTGTTGGTTGGCAGCCTGCTCGCGTTTTTTTTAAATTTGTCTTTTTTTGCTTCTGAAAGATGTCGTTTCATTTTCCAGACACCAATGAAAAATATATGAAACCCAAGTTTTTGTCAATAGAAAAAAGTGTAATGTTGGGTTTTTGCGGGGCCCCTTAGAGGTAGGGGGCCCCGGGCGCGCGCCCGCTGCGCCCGCCCTTAAATCCGCCTCTGCTGACGGTAGTGTTTCTCCCAAAGACGAATATCTAAAGTCTCTCCAATCCTGAATGCTTGGACTGGTCGTGTTTGTCTGGTCTAATCTCTTTGGTCTAGTCTGTCTGATCTAGTCTACCTAGTCTACTATGTCCAATCTAGTATGTCTGGTCTATTCGGTCTGGTCTAGTCTGTCTGGTCCTGTCTGTCTAGTCTAGTCTGTCTGGTTTAGTCTCTCTGGCCTAGTCTATCTGGTCTAGTTTGTCTTGTCTAGTATGTCTGGTCTAGTCAGTATGGTTTAGTCTGTCTGGTCTGGTTTAGTCTGTCTGGTCTGGTCTAGTCTGTCTGGTCTAGTCTAGTCTGTCTGGTCCTGTGTGTCTAGTCTGTCTGGTTTAGTATCTCTGGTCTAGTCTGCATGGTCTAGTGTGTCTGGTCTAGTCTGTCTGGTTTAGTCTGTCTGGTCTAGTTATAAATCATAATCAGGGACATACCCATTTGCCACAAGGGAAGAAACTTTTACAAATATGGTTTTGATTCTGAATTTTATTAAGAAAAAAATACAAAAATAAAGTCAAAACAGTAATATCTATCTCATATTGCAACTTTTGTTAAGACATGTTTACCTTAATGACCTTACTGTAGAGATACTGTGTATATGTATGTAGGTCAAAATATAAATATGAGTGGGGTATGGGGGATTATTATTCTGCACTACAATTTTCTTGCAATAAGATAAACGATAAATGGGGAATACCCTGTTTATGTTGTCGGTGCGGCGTGCGCCTCTTAACTTGCGCTTGAATTCTCAGTTTGTAATTTACACTTCTTAAATAAATAAATATATGCCGTTAAACGTTTACATTCTCACACTACTTTTCAGAGACAAATATCGTTTTTCGGAACAATTCCGGACAACTGCCATCAATTCGGGACCAAAAAGCAAGTTATGCACGACCCCCAGGACAAACAGCTCCGAGGAGTGTGGGGCTCACCCGGCTTGATGGTAGCGCCGGTCCTACCCACTAAAAAAAACACCCTGTACTTTAATGCTCTCGCTATTATGGAACCGCCTTTAGGAATTACTTCGTAATAGCTTCGGTCACATCTGATCTTCCAATTGCATTTAATTTTTGTCTCTTCCTCTCATCTTCTGCCTTTTCCTTCATTATATTGTGAAGCATTGTTATTATCGTCAACCAGTTTTATTCCGATTCTAGGAGGTGTTCTGCTGCATTATTTTTATCTATTGGTCCGAACACTGCGGCGGCTTTACTCCGGTGCTCCATGGTCCATTTTGTACATTGGAAAATTGTATGTTCTGGGGAGTCTATATTTTCGCAGTATCGACATATTTCGTCGATTTGTTTTCCAATTTTGTAAAGATATGTGCCAGAAGAGCCATGCCCAAACAATACTTGTGTGGCATAGAATCCTACCTCTTCCCACTTTCTTTCATACCATTTTATTACATTGGTAATGAAAGTTTTTGTTCATCCCTGGTATGCTTCCCATTGCGTCTGCCACTTATTGGGTGTCTCGCTCCTAGCCTACGATTTATGTTAAACTCATTTTCAGTGCAACGCTACTCTCTCTTCTACCCGTTGTCGGACTGGGGGTAGCGTGGCTATTGTTCTGTAACCGGAGATAATACGCTATACCATTTTCCTGTTCACCATCTCATAATTTATACCTTAGAACAGTAGCCCATACTGGTGCGGCATACAATATTATTGCCCGCACTGCTGAGGTTAGAATAACTCTTCTCTTTTGCTGCAGCTATTTTGATCTCCATTCCCTTTAACTTTGTGATTACTGCGTTTGCAACATTCTGTGCAGCTTCTTCTAGCATCGTAGGGGTCCTTGCCTTGACCACTATTGCAAAGTCGTCTGCGAAAGCCACAAGAATAACCTCCGCTTCTCAGTCCAGTCGTAGAATCTTATTGTAGTAGAAGTTCCACAATGTCGGTCCAAGCACTGAGCCCTATTGGGACCCCGCTTGTCACTTCGTCTATTGCTGAGATTCTATTTTATTATCTCTGTTAGGTATGTGCTTACTTTGGCCTTTTCCAATGCTTTTATTATTTTTGTCCACGACGCCGAAATGAATGCGTTTTCTATGGATATCAGTATAGCTACACAGAACTTTATCTTTTTGTGTGCGTTTTTTGATATGTTATTGAGTACTTCCATAACTTTATTTAGAGCATCTATCGTGGATCTCCTTTTTCGGAAGCCAAGCAGGTTCTCATGTATGGCTTTTTTCGTCTAGTTTGTTTTCCAGTCGGTTTTTTATTATGGCTTCTAGTAATTTTGCCCCTGCGTCTAGGAGACATATTGGTCTGTATGCCACCGGTTTGGTAACATCTTTTTTCTGCTTCTCTATTAGTCTTGCAATTTTCCATTTCTGGGGAAAGTTGCCTAGTTTAAGGCATTCGTTAAAGACTGTAGCGACTATTTCTGGGCAAGCGATAGCTGCATATTTTAGGGCCTCCGGTGGTTTTTGTCTATTCCGGGTGCCTTTTTCTTTCATTCGCTTTCCAGTTGCTTCTATTTCTTCTTCCATGACCATTGATACGTTTTCAGGTTTATTGTTATTTTGTACTCTAGACCCCATATGTTGTCGAGTTCCTGACATAGCTCATCCCAAGCTTTTTTCATTTGTGTAGTGATTGCCCTTTGGAGTGTCTTTTTAGATTTTTTGTAGACTATGGGTTTCTTTCTTTTGATCATTGCTGGTTGTATGTTTTTTGTTCAATCTTGCTATCGCTCTTCTTTTCCTATTACATTCCCATCTCAATTTGACAATTTATGTTGTCCACCAATAGGTGGGGATGTGCTTTTGTCTTGAGCTCTTCCTTAGGTCGAGACATTTATTGCATATTGATCTAGTCTGCCTGGTCTAGTCTGTCTGGTCTTGTCTGTCTGGTCTAGTCTGTCTGGTCTAGTCTGTCTGGTCTAGTCTGTCTGGTCTAGTCTGTCTGGTCTAGTATGTCTGGTCTAGTCTGTCTGGTCTAGTCTGTCTGGTCTAGTCTGTCTGGTCTAGTCTGTCTGGTCTAGTCTGTCTGGTCTAGTCTGTCTGGTCTAGTCTGTCTGTCTAGTCTGTCTGGTCTAGTCTGTCTGGTCTAGTCTGTCTGGTCTAGTCTGTCTGGTCTAGTCTGTCTGGTCTAGTCTGTCTGGTCTAGTCTGTCTGGTCTAGTCTGTCTGGTCTAGTCTGTCTGGTCTAGTCTGTCTGGTCTGTCTGGTCTGTCTGGTCTGTCTGGTCTGTCTGGTCTGTCTGGTCTAGTCTGTCTGGTCTAGTCTGTCTGGTCTGTGGTCTAGTCTGTCTGGTCTAAGTCTGTCTGGTCTAGTCTGTCTGGTCTAGTCTGTCTGGTCTAGTCTGTCTGGTCTAGTCTGTCTGGTCTAGTCTGTCTGGTCTAGTCTGTCTGGTCTAGTCTGTCCTGTCTAGTCTGTTTGTCTAGTCTGTCTGGTCTAGTCTGTCTGGTCTAGTCTGTCTGGTCTAGTCTGTCTGGTCTAGTCTGTCTGGTCTAGTCTGTCTGGTCTAGTCTGTCTGGTCTAGTCTGTCTGGTCTAGTCTGTCTGGTCTAGTCTGTCTGGTCTAGTCTGTCTGGTCTAGTCTTGTCTGTCTAGTCTGTCTGGTCTAGTCTGTCTGGTCTAGTCTGTCTGGTCTATCTGTCTGGTCTAGTCTGTCTGGTCTAGTCTGTCTGGTCTAGTCTGTCTGGTCTAGTCTGTCTGGTCTAGTCTGTCTGGTCTAGTCTGTCTGGTCTAGTCTGTCTGGTCTAGTCTGGTCTGGTCTAGTCTGTCCTGGTCTAGTCTGTCTGGTCTAGTCTGTCTGGTCTAGTCTGTCTGGTCTAGTCTGTCTGGTCTAGTCTGTCTGGTATAGTCTGGTCTAGTCTGTGGTCTAGTCTGTCTGGTCTAGTCTGTCTGGTCTAGTCTGTCTGGTCTAGTCTGTCTGGTCTAGTCTGTCTGGTCTTGTCTGTCTGGTCTAGTCTGTCTGGTCTAGTCTGTCTGGTCTAGTCTGTCTGGTCTAGTCCCTGTCTGGTCTAGTCCTGTCTGGTCTAGTCTGTCTGGTCTAGTCTGTCTGGTCTAGTCTGTCTGGTCTGTCTGGTCTAGTCTGTCTGGTCTAGTCTGTCTGTCTAGATGCTGGTCTAGTCTGTCTGGTCTAGTCTGTCTGGTCTAGTCTGTCTGGTCTAGTCTGTCTGGTCTAGTCTGGCTGGTCTAGTCTGTCTGGTCTAGTCTGTCTGGTCTAGTCTGTCTGGTCTAGTCTGTCTGGTCTAGTCTGTCTGGTCTAGTCTGTCTGGTCTAGTCTGTTTGGTCTAGTCTGTCTGGTCTAGTCTGTCTGGTCTACTCTGTCTGGTCTACTCTGTCTGGTCTAGTCTGTCTGGTCTAGTCTGTCTGGTCTAGTCTGTCTGGTCTAGTCTGTCTGGTCTAGTCTGTCTGGTCTAAGTCTGTCTGGTCTAGTCTGTCTGGTCTAGTCTGTCTGGTCTAGTCTGTCTGGTCTAGTCTGTCTGGTCTAGTCTGTCTGGTCTAGTCTGTCTGGTCTAGTCTGTCTGGTCTAGTCTGTCTGGTCTAGTCTGTCTGGTCTAGTCTGTCTGGTCTAGTCTGTCTGGTCTAGTCTGTCTGGTCTAGTCTGTCTGGTCTAGTCTGTATGGTCTAGTCTGTCTGGTCTAGTCTGTCTGGTCTAGTCTGTCTGGTCTAGTCTGTCTGGTCTAGTCTGTCTGGTCTAGTCTGTCTGGTCTAGTCTGTCTGGTCTGGTCTGCCTGGTCTAGTCTGTCTGGTCTAGTCTGTCTGGTCTAGTCTGTCTGGTCTAGTCTGTCTGGTCTAGTCTGTCTGGTCTAGTCTGTCTGGTCTAGTCTGTCTGGTCTAGTCTGTCTGGTCTAGTCTGTCTGGTCTAAGTCTG
>OX155907.1:1638364-1876816 GCA_944588485.1 Phosphuga atrata | reverse complement strand
GTGTTTTTTTTCTCTCTCCTTGACTTTAAAATCTTCATAGTCTAATCTCTCTAATCTTGACTTTACAGTCTTTATAGTCTTGTCTCTCTAATCTTTAATTTGTAATCTTTATAGTCTTGCCTCTCTAATCTTGACTTTGCTGTGTTTATAGTTTTCTCTCTCTAATCCTGACTGTATAGTATTGTCTCTCTAAACTTGAATTTACAGTCTTCATCGTAATCTAAACTTTACAGGCTATATCAGTGGTTTCCAACCTGTGGGGCGCACCCCCCTAGAGGGGCGCGAGATCCTTGCAAGGAGGGCGCGCAGCTGTTACCAAAATATAATTTTTGAAGCTGTCGTGTAAAAAATGTAATTCTAAATGTAGAAAATATGATCCAAAGTACTTATCATTGGGATTTACATGTAAGTTTATTAATGGTCAAGAACCATCAATGTGTTTGATCTGTATGAATATTTTGACCGCAAATAGCATGAAACCTCATAAATTAAAACGTCACATTGAAAATGTACATGTGGTTGGTAAGACAAGAGAATTTTTCCAAAGAAAATTAGAGGTTTTAAATCAACAACATAATATGTTTTTAAACACCATGTCTGTAACATCAGAAGCATTGCTTGCATCGTATAAGGTTTCTTATAAAATTGCATAATGCAAAACACATTCAATAGAAGGAACTTTCGTGCTACCAGCGGCTATTGGCATGGTAGTTACGATGCTCGGCGAATTGGTTATGCTGATCAACTTAGAATGATTTCACTTGCAGATAACACGCTGGGAAGAAAGAAGAATTTACAAAATAGCTAAAGATAAATAGCTAAATCTTCTTTCGCGTAGGAAGTAGATGAAACAGCTATTTTTATTCTGTAAACCTATTAACTACAATACTACAGCAAGTGATGTTTTCAAAATATTTATAATTTCTTTAATGAAAATGATATATTGTGGGAGAAATGTATTGAAATACCAATATCTGAAGTTATTATAACAGTTGTAAGTATTATTAAAAATAGCCCATTACGAGCACGGCTCTTCGGAAAATACTGTGATGACATGGATGCAGAATATAGACTTCTATATTATTTTGAGGCACGTTAGGTTTCTCGTTCTAAAGTACACCATTTGAAAGTTCAAACAGCTTTGGAAAGTATTTGAACTAAAAGAAGAGATCGCCATTTCTTACTGATAATAATAGAAAATGACACAACATTCTTTGCAAAACTTTAGTAGGTATTTAGTGAATATTTAAAAAGCTCAATGCAAGGACCTGAAATACATGCTCTGGTACAGAAAGAGAAGATTACTGCCGTTATGACAAAATTGGAACTCTGTTTACTAAATTTGAAAAGCAATAACTTCGACATGTTTCCCAATTTTAAAATCACTATCCTGCAGATGAAATAAAATAAACTAAAGTTATTATTAATAATCATTTGACCAGTCTATAGATGCAATTCTCGGTTTACTTTAAAGATGTTGACATGTCAAAATACGAATGGAAAAGAAACCTAGTTGTGATAAAAATTGTGAATTTGGTCTTCAGCAAGAAAAAAAAAACCGGCCAAGTGCTAGTTGTGACTCGCGCACCGAGGGTTCCGTACAAACTTGTAAGTAAGGTATCTTTTTTTGTGGAGGACGTAGCAAGCACATTCAGTTAACTTGACAAGTGGCCCTCCTGAAATCACGACCATCTTGGTACCGCTGCAAGCATAACCTCAAGAAATCGCTGTCATACGATGGAATGCTACCCTATATTTTATTACCATACACTCATAGTGAATGGGGGATTCACTATGAGTGTTTAGGGGTTCTGGAACTTCACTCTTTGTTTTTACTGCTCAATTTTGCCTGTATGGCAAAAAGGCCATATAAGAAATATACCCTGTATAAAGGTACACAGGGTATTTTTTTTAAATAACGCGAATATTTTTAAACTTATAAAAAGAAAACTTTAATTTAGTATTACACTTATTTACTAACTTATATTAAGATCTAACTATTTCTAGATCTAATATAAACTAATATATTAACTATTTCTAGATCTATTTCGATACTCTTAACATTCAGTTGTTCAATTGACTGCTTTTGGGCAATTGACTACCAAAAAATATAGGGCGTACGTGATTTAAGTATATGTAGATTATAAACAAAAATTAGACGAAATATAATATATACAGGATCTTACGGGACTTGAGTATGTCGCATGTCTGTTATAAACAAGCAAAATTTAGAGATAATATATACGCTGTATATATTATGTATATAGAGCGTACGTGATGAAATGCATAACGAATATAAACAAAGAAAATTCAGAATAAACAGCTTGGTGCCGACACATAATTTTTAACCTTCGGACCTAACCGAGGAGGACCTATCTGTATGCAACCTATATGCTTCTGCAGCCTGACAATACCACGCAACACATTAGTGTATTTTCATAAGTTTCTAATAGAAAATTCGCATTTTTCTTGTAATTAAACTACATATTTACTGTTTTCAGATTTTTCCCTTTACATGTGCTGTAAGACACCGCTTCTTGCCAAATTTCATGATTCTAGGTCAACGGGAAGTATCCTATAGGTTTTGAATCCCTTGTGAAATCGCAAAATATGCGACATAAACGGTCATATCTTTTGATCGCGTTGACTTACAAGTTTGATTTTTTCACAGCTGAAAGAGACCGCAGACCCGCGTATTTGATACAAATTTCAACTTGTTACCTCTACGCGTTCCTCAGAAAAATGGTCTTGACAGACAGACAGACGGACAGATAGACAGACAGAGAGACGGACAACAAAGTGATCCTATAAGGGTTCCGTTTTCGGTACGGAACCCTAAAAAAGCAGAGCAAGAAATGATAATTGATTTATTAAAGCAAATATTTCAACAAGAAAATAATATGTTTTGGATACAAGTACAGAAAGATTCTCCTACCTTGACAAGAAATCGTTAGAAATTTGCCATTTGTAACATCTTACTTATGCGAATCTGGTTTTCCTGCAGTGGCTGTTTTAAAGACAAAATATCGATCTCGATTAGTAATTGAAAAGATTCTGAGAATAGCGATATCCTCGAAAAAGCGAAAACAAGACCTACCCTCACATTAAATTTTAATGATAATGATAAATTTTATGACGTACTAATTATGACAATCATGTATTCTGTTCTTTGTATTTTTGTAAGATTTGTCTTCAAAAATATAAATTAAGATAAACAATTAAGATTAACTATTTATTATTATTGAATATGATTTATGAAATTAAATTGTTACAAAAATTGAGGGAGGCGCAAGAAGGCGCTGGTACAGAAAGGTTGGAAACCACTGGGCTATATAGACTTTTGACTCTATTATCCTTTGCGTTATTTATCTTGAATTTATTTTTGTTTCTTTTAAAACAATTTATCAAGATATAAATGATTTGAGTCATTGAGGAAATCGTGAAAGTAACACGGTATCTCATTTAATACTCAATAAATTATTATTTTTTTAGATTATGAATCTTGATATCGTATTACATGTAGGTTATTTATTTTCCAAGAAGTGGAAGCTTGAGAAATTGGACTTAAAAGTAAATATAAGACCATTAATAACCGATCTTCGCTGCGACAGTTTCCGTAATCACCCAACTTATCATTGTAGAAAAAAAAGTGATAAATAATGAAAATAAAATGGATTTTTCAGTCGTCAGAACACTCACTGTGTAAATAGACTCGACTTGCATTCATAATCCCTTTCTGATTCTTTAGAAAAATCGTTTTGGTTACACGTTCGAGAACAAAGCATGTTTGGAAACGAAAATACGTTTTTTTGTTGTAAAATTTCAGTTTAATTACTATTAAATATTCGTGATGTCAGAACAAGAAAAACTTTTATGCAAACAAAATTTCGCTTAGATTCCGGGTAATTTGCGAATTTTTGTGACAAAAAAAATATAAAAACCAAAAACATGGTTTTGACTTTGTTCAAGGTTAATTATTACCAAATTGAGGGACTAAAAATCACTACATATTAATTTTTGGTAACATTTAATTCTCTGCAAGTTTTATTTGAAACATTTTTCGAAATTTCGCTTAGTTTCCGTGTTGTTTGCAAATTGTGGGACAGGAATATTGTGAATCCAAAATAATGTTTTAACTTTGTTCAAGGTTAATTATTACAAACTTGACAAATAAAAAATCACTAAATGCTAAGTTTTCTTATAGAAAATTTAATTTTCTTCAAATTTTATATGAAACATTTTTCTAAATTTCGTTAAGTTTAGACAAGAAAAATATAAAACTATAACAAAATTTGACTTTGTTTCAAATTTGATTACCACCAACTAGACATACAACAGTCGATATCTTATTGGCATTGAACGGAGGCCGTTTAACTCAATGCAAATCCATTTTAAATATTCTTTTAATAACAAAATATATATTTTTTAAATAAATAAACTTTTAATAACTCAATATCATTTTTTTTTAATTAATAAACTTTTTCCTTATACAGATCGATTACAATTTGTCATTGCGCCTTCGGCTGCCTCATGGACCGGTTTCGACCTTGCGACTGCATACTTACACCATGATAAATAATAAACACAAAAAAAGTAACAAAAATCTTCTCGTTTGCTAAAAACATTCTGGATTTAAATTAAAAGTTCCATCAGAAAATAAATAACTTTAAAATAATTTTAAAACAAAAATTCGCAAAAAGTGAGAATAATAGTCAACAAAAATAATTCAAAACTGTAAATATACAATTGGAAGTTTTTGCAGGCAGCTAAAACATCGATCAAAGTTAGACAGTTAGCAACACACATGATTTGGCAGATAGAAATGAAAACCTATACTGTCGGTTTTCAATTCAATGTTGATGAAACATTGATATGGTTTGTAGTAACAATAAATAGTAATAATCTGTATCAATAATATCTATTAATAATATGTAGTAATAATATCATATATTAAGTTTCTACTTGTGTCTAAGGTCTAGGCACCAAGTACAAATATACTTGTGTCTAAGATCTAGACACTAAACATAAATGTAGACAGAGGGAGGAGGCCCAGGTTCACTTAGGTCTGTAGCACCATTGGAAGAATAATATGTAGTAATAATATTATGAATTTATAATATGCTTGTGTCTAAAATCTATACAACAAGCACAAGTGTAGACAGAGTGAGGAACTCTAGGTCCACTTAGGACTTTAGTAACACTGAAAGAATAATATGTAGTAATAATCTCTCTCTCTCTCTCTACTCGTTTACTTCATGGCTGACGTGCCGTGATCCCATGCTGACGTTTTATTATGTCATAGCGGAGTTAGCGATCTTCCTCCATTTACCCCTGTCTGTCGCCGTTCTTATATTTTCTTGTAGTGACGTCCCGGTGATCTCTTGCACCTGGTCGATCCAGTGTTTTGGAGAGTGTCCCGAGGTCGCGTACTTTAAATTTTCCCTTGGATGACCAGTTTTTCGAGATTGTCACCCGTTCCACGATTGACGTGCCCAAAATATTTAAGTATTCGTCGAATGATAACGGTTGATAGTCTTATGTCA
This sequence comes from Phosphuga atrata, assembly GCA_944588485.1. NCBI lineage: Eukaryota > Metazoa > Arthropoda > Insecta > Coleoptera > Silphidae > Phosphuga > Phosphuga atrata. The sequence continues at coordinate 1,871,273 of OX155907.1, read as the reverse complement.
ATGTCGAGTTCTTTTAGTATAGATATATCAGTTCCGTGTGCTGTCCAGGGGATCCTTAGTAGCCTTCCCCACGTCCACATTTCGAAAGCGTCTATTTTCTGCCGATCTACTGCTTACAGAGTCCATGCCTCGGCAACTTATAGCACAATTGAAAACACCAGTGCTTGACAAGCCTTCGTTTTGTTTCTTTCGCGATGTAATACTCTTTCCATACTTTAGTTCGTTTCCTCATGGCTGTTTTCGCAAGTGTTATGCGTCTTCTAATTTCTGTGGACGTATTGCCGTCACTATTTATGCAGGAGTCTAGATAAATCATGTAGTCGACGTTTTCTACGTTCATTATGTGAACGTTAGGGGTGGATTTTCTCTCCTGCCACGATCTACTACCATCAGCTTTGTTTTTGACGATTTAGCTTAAGTCCGAAATAATTAAGAGCTTTCTCTCTCGACTCTTCCCAGAAGTTCGGTCATTTCTTCTTCGTTCTATGCGATGATTATGGTATCGTCGGCAAACCGTAAGTTGTTTATTTTCCTTCCCCCAATGACTATTCCGCCTTCTCAGTTCTTCAGAGCTCCTCTTGGTATAAACTCACCGCATATGTTGAATAGTAAGGGTGATAGGACGCATCCTTGCTGAACTCCTCGTCTTATCCTAAAGGGTCTAGAGTTACTCTCCTCGATCTTGATGATTCCTTTGCTGTAGTCATTTAAAGTTTTTAGCAGAACGACAAGGTGGGGAGGGGTTCCCATGTCTAAGAGAGCTTTCCATAATTGGTGCCAGTTTATACAGTCAAACGCTTTGCTGTAGTCAAGGAAGCATAGATATATGAGCTTTGCAAATTCTCTGGCTTTTTCAATAAGTTGTCTTACATTCATGATCTGCTCTCGAGTGCCTTTACCAGCCACGAATCCAGCTTGTTCCTGTGGAATTTGTCGGTCTAAGAATCTTCTGAGTCGTTGTTGCAGAATTCTGAGGCAACAGATTCTGGTGCTACAGACCTAAGTAGACCTGGGCCTCTTCCCTCTGTCTACATTTGTGCTTGGTGTCTAGATTTGAGACACACGTATATTTGTACTTGGTGCTTAGATCTTAGACACGAGTATAAACTTACAATATTATTACTACATATTATTACAACTTATGACAGTGGACCATAACAGCAAGGCAAGATAACACCCACATGACCTTGCTTGCGATAGATCTGTAATTACTGCATTTCTGGCTTGGTCCTTTTTTGTGCAGTAGAATGAAGATAGATGTATTCCAGTCAGTTGGCAATTACCCTGAGTGCCATACCTTGTTGCAGCTTGCCCATAAGAGCCTTTTGGGGACAGCTGTATTAGCATTTTTCCACTGATATCATCTTCCCCTGTACTTTTGTTGTTCTTGAGCGTGTTGGTTGCTCAACTTTAACTTTTAAAATTTCCTATTCTACTTGTGTATAGTTTTATGGGTGGGAGACGAAATGTTCCCTGACGATCACCTTAATCCGCGTAGAGATCTTCACAGTACTGTCATACCTCTACTACGTCGTCGATGTTGGTGTTTCTTTTTAAAGATAATTGCTTACGAATGTAAGCAGTAAAGATAATTGCTGACCAATGTAAGCTCCACGTTCTTTCATTCATGCATGTGCCATGTTCTTCACGGGGATCTCTTTTGCTGCAATGCACAGTGGTCTGAGTCTGAAAAAGTTGGCCAAAAATCGAAAAAATCATAGTCACCGAATGGGTTTATTCCTAAAGAATCTTGTAAAGGATACTTTGGTGTGTGTTATTCTAAAAGAAAAGTGGGGATATCTTTTTCCCTGAGACGCTACGCTCGTTCAAAGTTACCCTTGTCGGCATAGCGCGAGCATGTGTAGCGGCTCCGAAATATAATTGTTTATTCAAGTGCGTGTAACTTTTTACTAGAGAGTCCTTTTTAATTTCTGTTTGATGGGGGGTGTTAAGGAATATATGTAGAATTTTTACATATATAACGTTTTCATTAATGTATACTCGCGTGTGTTAGAAATCATGTCAAAGATGTGTCTACATAATGGTTTTTCTTGTAACAAAAATTTCGTAAATTAGCAAAATTTACGAAATTATAACCGCATTATAACGGCTATTATAACAGTATCATCGGCGAACTTGATATTGTTTATTGGGGTTCCATTGATCTAGATTGCGCCCTGAACTCCATCCAGTGCTTCTCTAAATATAGTTTCCGAGTACAGATTAAACAGGAGTGAAGACAAGACGTAACCTTGTCGAACTCCCCGTCTGATACACCCCGTCTGCATATCTTCCGATGTTGATTGTTCCATCTCTACTACCGCCGTTTGATGCAAATAAAGTTCTGATATGAAACGTAGGTCCTGTTCGTCGACTCCGGTTGTTCTGAGAATTTCGATCATCTTCTGATGATTAACACAGTCGAACGCCTTTCGATAATCTAACATACAAATACATTCACATTCATGTATGTCTCTACACCTCTGTGTCATTACATTTAGGGAAAAGAGTGCTTTACGTGTTCCGAGTCCGTTTCGGAATCCAAACTGGGTGTTGTCCATCTAATATTCGCACTTCTTGTAGATTCGCGTGTGGATGATTCTAAGAAAGGTTTTCAGGACATGGGACATAATACTTATCATCCGATAGTCATCACATTGTAAGGCGTTGGGTTTCTTTGGCAGGGTCACGAATGTTGATTTAAGCCAAACTGACGGTATCTTGCTTAAGCTATATAATCTGTTAAATAATGCTGTTATTAAGTCTAGGCCTTAGTTTTAACTAATTTTATTAATTATTAATTTATTGTTATGGATACTAAAGACCCTTGAATACTAATTAATTTCAAAATAAGTTATAACTTAAAAACTTAGGGTATTTGGGTAATATTGATTTTGGTAATAAAGATAAATTAAAGAATTTTTATAATTGGTATAACTATGTAGAATCTCTAAACGGCATTTATTCTGCAATTTATTTTGCATTGCATGTTTCGTACCCACCTATTAGTTAGTTCATATTTTCAATATGCATAATTTGCATATTCATATTTTGCATAGAATACGGTTATTGAAGTAAGATAAGCCAAACAAATCTTTCGGACTTGAAAAACTGTGTGGAACCAGCGCACTGAATATTTCTCTGCCTACTGCAAATTAGTTTTTACGCGAATAGACGTCAACTTACAAATAGATGTTAATTATATGTTAAATGTAAATGTCACAGTAAAAGCGTAAAATGTTGTAATAGCATGCACTTCCTGTTACATAAATTCATAAGTAGATTCATTTACCTCAAATTTTTACTGTTCCCTGTAAAGGTGTTGATTTATTAGACATTGCGTACAGATCTTACAACACTTTAGTAAAAGTACGATATCTTCATTTCTTACAATATTTTCATATCTGGTTATACACTCCGCTAAAAAAAATCGCATCACCTACGTTCTTCCTATTAGAACATTTGTTTATTGTGATGACATATATGTTTCTATGAATAATAAATATAACAATACCACACAAGGAATAGTCCTTCGATTTTCTTGAATTAATTGTAAGAATAATTTTATATCATTTTTTTAAACATTTAAATGGTTATTTATATGAAATTTCTAGTAGATTTGATTTCAAAATGAAAGCTCCTGCTCACAATCCTAGCAATTTAACAAGAGGCAAAATCGTTCGTGTCGTGTCCTTAGTGGACGATGGTCGAGATCAAAGATATGTTGCTGCAGCACTGGGAATTCATCAGTCCACAGTTTCAAGAATAATAAGAAGATTCAAGTCGTAAGAGGGCAACAACAGCACGAGATGATCGATTTATACGTTTAAATGCAATGCGTATCAGAACATTGTACCTCAAGGCAGTTACAAACTGAACTGTACTATGCTCGAAATGTGCGAGTTAGTAGTCAGACAATTAGGAATCGACTCCGAGATGTAGGAATACGTGCGAGAGTATCAGCAAAAGGCCCCATACTAACTAGAGAACACCTAGTGGCAAGGCTAACATTTTCTAGAACACATGCTGAATATAGTTTCAATAACTGGGCAAACGTTTTGTTTGCGGATGTATCCAGATTCTGTTTGTACTCTTCAGATAGACTACAGCCAGTGCAATTTTAGAAACATAACAAATTTTGGTGGAGGATCTATTATGTTCTGGGGTGGCATTTCTTCAAAGGCTCGCACAGAATTCGTGGTCATAGATAATGGTTCTATCACTGCTGATCGGTATATACGGGGTGTCCTAGAAGCACATGTAGTACCATATGCTCCTTCATCGGTCACAATTTCGTACTAATGCATGATAATGCTCGTTCGCATACTGCACATACAGTACAAGAGTACACGTATGATGTATGATGCGAATTTTGTATTGGCTTGCTAGAAGTCCTGTCTTAAACATAATTGAACATGTCTGGGATCGCATCAGATGAAATCTACGAACCAATCGCGTACCTTTAACTAGCCTAAATGATTTACGAAACCCAGTTATGGAAGAATGGAACGCAATAGATCAATTATTCTTTTCGAGTCATTTCCAAGGAGAATGCAGGCTGTTTTGAAAAGTAGAGGTGGCCTTAGCACTATTAATTGAATAATCATTAATTTTGGGCATCTGTATTTGTAGGGTTAGTGTTTACTTTCTGTCTACACAGTGTTGTAGCTTTATTATTTATTTTGTAAAGTTAAATAGCCCTTCATAATATCTTATGTTGTACCATAATGTACAACTAGAAATCAAAATATAAATATTACAAATTTAAAAGGTAAAATATTAGTGATGCGATATTTTTTTTGTGGAGTGTGTATCTAGGTATAATATAAAGTGATAAAGTATGATCTAGATAAAATATCGAACTATGTACCTAGGTATAATACCTATACTCGAACCGGCAAGAGAATGCAGCTGTATTTCGCCGAGGTATGACGGACAAGGGACGCGCCAAGGTACGCGCAGGTTAGTTTGAGTTAAGAGATATACGTCAGTTTTTCAAACACGGACAACTAAACACCGCGCACTCGAAATAAAGTAGGGGTATGCGCAGAACAATGCTAAACTCGTCGAGTCGAGATGCATTCTCTCGCCGGTACGAGTATAGTTATATTTCCTAGGTATAGTATATAGTTTAGTATTGCTAGTCTTATTCTATGCATACATTAATTTATATAAGATTTTGCTTATAATAAGTTTATTGGTTCCCAAAATAAAACTTACATTTGCTAGAATACATTGTCTTAAATTAAAGTCTTAATTTGTTATAACCAATTTTTTCCTTAAATTGTATTGTTATTGTATTTAATTGAATTTAATTCCTTTTAATTGAATGGGCATGATGACAGTAACCAAGAATCACAAATTTTAAGTTTATATAATGAGAAAAATAATGGATTGTGACAAATTTTCATATTTGGTACGAGATTGGTAATATTTTTAATAAAACAAAACTACAAAATACAGCAGTCCGCCGTGATAAGTTGAACACCAATCAGAGTGAATTACGTCACTTTGTAAACGATCTCTGCACTTTTTAATTGCTGTTACCTGCGTTTACAAAGTGTTTAGTGATTTGCATTGATCAGTTGCTTAGTTTTGTGTTCTCAAAACACGGAACAATGTTTTACCAAGACAAATAGCTCTAATTTGCCTAGAGTTGATTTGTTGATGTTGGTGGTGTTTTTTGGCTTCAATGACTTTTGTTCAGCAGAGTTTAGAATTGTCAAAACCGCGCACAACTTATATACTTTAGAATTTCTGTTAAGAATAATTTAGAAACAACAATTATAATAATTAGAACAACACGTAAAACAGCTGATTTCTTTCTTTGGCTCCCTAATTTCTCGGTCTATTTACATACATCTGACGTCACAATCAGACGCCATGACACCAGCGATCGTTTTCGAGCAGATTTTAAACTTCGAATTTCAATAGCTTTTTTTTCTAATAAAACTGTTTCCTGCAGAAATAATATATATTTTCGGAAATAGTAGATGCTTTAGAATATCATAGAACACATTTAAAAATCAGTCATCATGGATGATGGCACCATTGTTAACGGTTATTCAAAAGTTTTAAAATGCGAAATCCGAATTTTATTTTATAAAACATGTACAACCTTACTGAGACATAAAAGTTTGATGATTTATTAAAAAGTTGCTTCAGATTTATGTTAAACAGACTTATCGTTAATAAGCAAACAAACAACAATCGCATTAAATTTAAACGCAACCGAGTATGAGGGCGTTAGGAGATAATGGGTTATTATATTAGTTTAGCAAATCTTTAAACATCATAGATTACGATAACATTTACTAATATGTACATTTACTGAATTCATTTACGAAATTCTTGAATTATAAACAGTTCAAAAGTTTTAAAATGCGAAATCCGAATTTATAAAATATATAGCGAAAATAAACAACTTTCTGATTGTGAGACATAATTCATAAAAGGTTATTTTAGTAAAACATTTGCTTGATCCAAACAATAATCGACTTCAATTTAAACCCAACTGCAACCTATTTTGAAGACGCTAGGAGATAATGCCTTAATATTATATTACTTTAGCAAATCTTCAAACATCATAAATTACGATTACATTTACTTATGTAGTACATGTGTGTACATATACTAAATTAATTCTTTTTTACTTGCCATGTCCTACGAGGACGTCGGCGATCATCATAATGATTTAGGGTTCCGTACCGAAACGGAACCCTTATAGGATCACTTTGTTGTCCGTCTATCTGTCTGTCTGTCTGTCCGTCCGTCTGTAAAGACCATTTTTCTCAGGAACGCGTAGAGGTAACAAGTTGAAATTTGTATCAAATACTCGGGTCTGCGGTCTCTTTCAGCTGTGAAAAAATCAAACTTGTTAGTCAACGCGATCAAAAGATATGACCGTTTACGTCGCATATTTTGCGATTTCACAAGCGATTCAAAACCTATAGGGAACTTCCCGTTGACCTAGAATCATGAAATTTGGCAAGAAGCGGTGTCTTACAGCACATATATAGAGAAAAATGAAAACCGTAAATATGTAGTTTAATTACAAGGAAAATGCGAATTTACTATTAGGAACTTATGAAAATACACTAATGTGTTGCGTGGTATTGTCACGCAGCAGAAGCATATAGGTTGTATACAGTTAGGTCCTCCTCGGTTAGGTCCGAAGGTTAAAAAGTATGTGTCGGCATCAAGCTGTTTATTCTGAATTTTCTTTGTTTATATTCGTTATGCATTTCATCACGTAAGCTCAATATACATAATATATACAGGCTATATATTAGGTCTAAATTTTGCTTGTTTATAACCGACATGCGACATACTCAAGTCCCGTAACATCCTGTATATATTATATTTCGTCTAATTTTTCTTTATAATCTACATATACTTAAATCACGTACGCCCTATATTTTTTGGTAGTCAATTGCCCAAAAGCAGTCAATTGAACAACTGAATGTTAAGAGTATCGAAATAGATCTAGAAATAGTTAATATATTAGTTTATATTAGATCTAGAAATAGTTAGATCTTAATGTAAGTTAGTGAATAAGTGTAATACTAAAATAAAGTTTTCTTTTTATAAGTTTAAAAATATTCGCGTTATTTAAAAAAAATACTCTGTATACCTTTATGCAGGGTATATAGGTATACAGGCAAAATTGTGCAGTTAAAACAAATAGTGAAGTTCCAGAACCCCTAAACACTCATAGTGAATGGGGGATGTATGGTAATAAAATATAGGTTAGAATTCCATCGTACGACAGCGACATCTTGAGGTTATGCTTGCAGCGGTACTAAGATGGTGGTGATTTCAGGAAGGCCACTTGTCAAGTTAACTGAATGTGCTTGCTACGTCCTCCACAAAAAAAAAAGATACCTTACTTACAAGTTTGTACGGAACCCTCGGTGCGCGAGTCACAACTCGCACTTGGCCGGGTTTTTATTTTATCAGCAGCGGCAGCGCAAACAGGCTAGTAGAACTGACACCATACCATTCTCTCAGATTTTTTAGCCAGGACGTGCGTCTTCTTCCTGGACCTCTTCTACCTTAGATTTTGCCTTGCATGATATTCTGCAAGATACTGTACTTTCCCCCTCTCATAACATGTTCAAAATATTCCAGCTTGCGTTTTTTTATGATAAACATGACTTCTAGTTGCTTCTGAAGACGGGCAAGCACCTCGGTGTTTCGGACTCTGTCTTGCCATGATATTCCCAGCAGGCGGCGGCAGTACCACATCTCGAACCTTTCCAGTCGGTCACACATTGTCTTTGTTAAAGTCCATCCTTCCATTCCTGAGTACAAAATTGGAAATAAATAGCACCGTAGTAATCGAATACGCAGAGGTATTGACAAGTCTCGGGATGTAAGAACCTTCTTCATATTGCTAAATGCTGCTCTAGCCTGCTCGATGCGGGACCTTATTTCCTACTTGTTATCCCACTCGCTGCTTAACAAGCATTCCAGATATCTGAAGCTCGAGACTTGCTGGATCTCTTGGTTGCCTGTACTCAGGTTTGCTGGAAGCTTTCCATGTTTGCTATTAACCATAGCTTTGGGCTTGTTAATATTTAACTTGAGCAATCTTTCTTCGCTTTTAGCCGCAACCCTATTCAGTAGCGTCTGTAAATCATCAGCACTTCCTGCCAGTAGAACTGTATCGTCCGCATAACGCAAGTTATTTATTACTTCTCCGTTGGCAACAATTACGTGTGCTTCGTTCAATGCTTCGGTGAAGGTTTGCTCAGAGTATATGTTAAAGAGCAGTGGAGAAAGGACCCTTGCCTCACATCTCGCTGGATGGGAACGTACTCAGTGGTCATGTCCTCAACTTTGACAGCAGCGACTTGGTTGTAATATAGATTTTGTATATTGCGGACGTCTCTGTCAGCTCATAAGTTCATATTCAGAAAGTTTCCCGTGGTCAACACAGTCAAACGCTTTCTGGTAATCGAGAAAACACGCGTATACATCGATGAACATGTCACGGCATCTCTGTATTAAGACCTAAATATTAAGACTAAATTAATAGTCTCTTTTTTTCTTTCCTAATGTGAATGATATCGGCTATTTCGGCCCTTCATCCAACACTGCGGACATGTAGGCTATCGTATTTTTCCTCATTTTCGATGTTCATCCCTTGAATTGTGTTCTTTTACATAGAAGAAGGTGTAGTATGAGAAGTACGCTTCTCCGTACTGTTGCTTCCTCCCTTTGCATTCATAGTTCAGATTATCCCTTTTGTCATTTTTCTAATGATAAATTTGGAAGATTACTTATTTTCCCTAGTCACCGCTTTGTGATACGGCTAGGATTGTACCGCCTCTCATCCTTTGATATGGTACCATTACTGCTCCCACCCCCCCATCATTGATATAGTACCAGTACAAATATAGTACTGCCCCTTATCACTGCTAGGTTGTCGAAGGTTGCTTCCTCCCTTTTCATTGTCTTTGATATGGTACCAAGATTACATGCTCCCTATCACTGTTAGGTTCCAAAACGTTTCTGTCGTTTGTCTAGACTTGTCCACATTCTCTACAAAGGTGGGATGTTAGTAGTCACATTTTTGATTAGAACAAATGCGTTCGGACATCGGGAACGGCTTCAAATAGTAATTGAAATAAGACATAATTCTATTTGTCTGTTTATACAAAACAGACTGCAGCAGATTAGGTTTAATTTATTTACTTAATTATTCATTTATTGTTGTAGCTACTAAAAACCCTTGAAAACTAATTTATTTAACGAGAGTAGGTGCTTAAACTTAAAAACTGCTTACTAAAATTACAGATTGGGGTAATAATGACACATTTTGAGAATATTTGCTGTGGTAACACATGTAATTTAGTAAATTTGAACATTAGATTTTTCCAAGCGAAAAGTAAGCTAAAACATATTAAAGATTTTGCAATAATTGCAATACAATTTTGCATAACAATTTTCTAATTAGACATTCTTACAAAACTTTTAATTTACGTTTCATTTAATATCTTGTGTTTCTTTTTAAATTTGTACAAACAACAAATATTTGAATGTAATTTCAGCGGCAACATGAATTCATTATTGTGGAAAACCGTTAAACCGATCGTTAAAAAGTTTCGCCATTTGGTCGCCGGAATTTTAAAAAGCAATTTTGTTTGCATGTAAATTAGGCTGCGGATTTTTGCACCGACAGCCCGACATACATTTCATATGCCGAATGAAGCCGTAACTTGTTCTGCCGCGTCATATTCTTTTACTCCGTACACGGTGTGGGCTACATTGCTTTACATTCCTCAAGACCCAACTACACTCTCGTATCGATATCACCGACAACCCGTTTTATAATAATCTGTACAAGCAAATGCCGATTGTATAATTTTATAGGTCTACTTGTTTCTAGTCTTATATGCCCACTACTTTCGGACTAGTCTCGTCTAATCTCATTTAAATATTTTTGTCAATCTAATCTTTTCTATGTACCTACTCAAGTCTTATTATAATATTAAATCAATTAGTATTAAATGAAACAAACTTATCTTTAGTCAGTTATATTACTGACTAGACAAGATGAACAAAACTGGACAAAAATCGTCAAGACTTCACAAAATTAGACAAGGCTGGACAACCCGGAACAAGACTAGACAACACTAGACAAGACTAGGCAAGGCTAGATAAGACCAGACAAGACCAGAAAAGACCAAACACGACCAGACAAGACCATACAAGACTAGACAAGACTGGACAAGACATGACGACTCTGTAAAAGACTTAACAATAGAAAAATAGACTTTAATAGACAAGACTATACAAGATTATACCAGACAAGACCAGACAAGGCCATTCAGGACCGGACAAGACCAGAACATACGAGACGAGACCACACCCGACCGGACTTGACTAGACAAAACTAGACAAGACTAAACAAGACAAGACAAGACTAGACAAGACTGGACAGGACTGGGCAAGACTGGACAAGACTGGACCAGACTGGACTGGACAAGACTGGACAAAACTGGACCAGACTGGACAAGACTGGACTAGAGAAGATTATATCAATCAAGACCAGACAAGGCCATACAGAACCAGACAAGACCAGACTATACGAGACGAGGCCACACGCGCCCAGACCTGACTATACAAAACTATACAAGACTAAACAAGACAAGACTAGACAAGACTAGACAAGACAAGACTAGACAAGACTAGACAAGACAAGACAAGACAAGACAGGACAAGACAAGACAAGACAAGACTAGACAAGACAAGACTAGATAAGACAAGACTAGACAAGACAAGACTAGACAAGACTAGACAAGACAAGACTAGACAAGACAAGACTAGACAAGACTAGACAAGACTAGACAAGACTAGACAAGACTAGACAAGACTAGACAAGACTAGACAAGACTAGACAAGACTAGACAAGACTAGACAAGACTAGACAAGACTAGACAAGACTAGACAAGACTAGACAAGACTAGACAAGACTAGACAAGACTAGACAAGACTAGACAAGACTAGACAAGACTAGACAAGACTAGACAAGACTAGACAAGACAAGACTAGACAAGACAAGACTAGACAAGACTAGACAAGACTAGACAAGACTAGACAAGACTAGACAAGACTAGACAAGACTAGACAAGACTAGACAAGACTAGACAAGACTAGACAAGACTAGACAAGACTAGACAAGACTAGACAAGACTAGACAAGACTAGACAAGACTAGACAAGACTAGACAAGACTAGACAAGACTAGACAAGACTAGACAAGACTAGACAAGACTAGACAAGACTAGACAAGACTAGACAAGACTAGACAAGACTAGACAAGACTAGACAAGACTAGACAAGACTAGACAAGACTAGACAAGACTAGACAAGACTAGACAAGACTAGACAAGACTAGACAAGACTAGACAAGACTAGACAAGACTAGACAAGACTAGACAAGACTAGACAAGACTAGACAAGACTAGACAAGACTAGACAAGACTAGACAAGACTAGACAAGACTAGACAAGACTAGACAAGACTAGACAAGACTAGACAAGACTAGACAAGACTAGACAAGACTAGACAAGACTAGACAAGACTAGACAAGACTAGACAAGACTAGACAAGACTAGACAAGACTAGACAAGACTAGACAAGACTAGACAAGACTAGACAAGACTAGACAAGACTAGACAAGACTAGACAAGACTAGACAAGACTAGACAAGACTAGACAAGACTAGACAAGACTAGACAAGACTAGACAAGACTAGACAAGACTAGACAAGACTAGACAAGACTAGACAAGACTAGACAAGACTAGACAAGACTAGACAAGACTAGACAAGACTAGACAAGACTAGACAAGACTAGACAAGACTAGACAAGACTAGACAAGACTAGACAAGACTAGACAAGACTAGACAAGACTAGACAAGACTAGACAAGACTAGACAAGACTAGACAAGACTAGACAAGACTAGACAAGACTAGACAAGACTAGACAAGACTAGACAAGACTAGACAAGACTAGACAAGACTAGACAAGACTAGACAAGACTAGACAAGACTAGACAAGACTAGACAAGACTAGACAAGACTAGACAAGACTAGACAAGACTAGACAAGACTAGACAAGACTAGACAAGACTAGACAAGACTAGACAAGACTAGACAAGACTAGACAAGACTAGACAAGACTAGACAAGACTAGACAAGACTAGACAAGACTAGACAAGACTAGACAAGACTAGACAAGACTAGACAAGACTAGACAAGACTAGACAAGACTAGACAAGACTAGACAAGACTAGACAAGACTAGACAAGACTAGACAAGACTAGACAAGACTAGACAAGACTAGACAAGACTAGACAAGACTAGACAAGACTAGACAAGACTAGACAAGACTAGACAAGACTAGACAAGACTAGACAAGACTAGACAAGACTAGACAAGACTAGACAAGACTAGACAAGACTAGACAAGACTAGACAAGACTAGACAAGACTAGACAAGACTAGACAAGACTAGACAAGACTAGACAAGACTAGACAAGACTAGACAAGACTAGACAAGACTAGACAAGACTAGACAAGACTAGACAAGACTAGACAAGACTAGACAAGACTAGACAAGACTAGACAAGACTAGACAAGACTAGACAAGACTAGACAAGACTAGACAAGACTAGACAAGACTAGACAAGACTAGACAAGACTAGACAAGACTAGACAAGACTAGACAAGACTAGACAAGACTAGACAAGACTAGACAAGACTAGACAAGACTAGACAAGACTAGACAAGACTAGACAAGACTAGACAAGACTAGACAAGACAAGACTAGACAAGACTAGACAAGACTAGAAGACTAGACAAGACTAGACAAGACTAGACAAGACTAGACAAGACTAGACAAGACTAGACAAGACTAGACAAGACTAGACAAGACTAGACAAGACTAGACAAGACTAGACAAGACTAGACAAGACTAGACAAGACTAGACAAGACTAGACAAGACTAGACAAGACTAGACAAGACTAGACAAGACTAGACAAGACTAGACAAGACTAGACAAGACTAGACAAGACTAGACAAGACTAGACAAGACTAGACAAGACTAGACAAGACTAGACAAGACTAGACAAGACTAGACAAGACTAGACAAGACTAGACAAGACTAGACAAGACTAGACAAGACTAGACAAGACTAGACAAGACTAGACAAGACTAGACAAGACTAGACAAGACTAGACAAGACTAGACAAGACTAGACAAGACTAGACAAGACTAGACAAGACTAGACAAGACTAGACAAGACTAGACAAGACTAGACAAGACTAGACAAGACTAGACAAGACTAGACAAGACTAGACAAGACTAGACAAGACTAGACAAGACTAGACAAGACTAGACAAGACTAGACAAGACTAGACAAGACTAGACAAGACTAGACAAGACTAGACAAGACTAGACAAGACTAGACAAGACTAGACAAGACTAGACAAGACTAGACAAGACTAGACAAGACTAGACAAGACTAGACAAGACTAGACAAGACTAGACAAGACTAGACAAGACTAGACAAGACTAGACAAGACTAGACAAGACTAGACAAGACTAGACAAGACTAGACAAGACTAGACAAGACTAGACAAGACTAGACAAGACTAGACAAGACTAGACAAGACTAGACAAGACTAGACAAGACTAGACAAGACTAGACAAGACTAGACAAGACTAGACAAGACTAGACAAGACTAGACAAGACTAGACAAGACTAGACAAGACTAGACAAGACTAGACAAGACTAGACAAGACTAGACAAGACTAGACAAGACTAGACAAGACTAGACAAGACTAGACAAGACTAGACAAGACTAGACAAGACTAGACAAGACTAGACAAGACTAGACAAGACTAGACAAGACTAGACAAGACTAGACAAGACTAGACAAGACTAGACAAGACTAGACAAGACTAGACAAGACTAGACAAGACTAGACAAGACTAGACAAGACTAGACAAGACTAGACAAGACTAGACAAGACTAGACAAGACTAGACAAGACTAGACAAGACTAGACAAGACTAGACAAGACTAGACAAGACTAGACAAGACTAGACAAGACTAGACAAGACTAGACAAGACTAGACAAGACTAGACAAGACTAGACAAGACTAGACAAGACTAGACAAGACTAGACAAGACTAGACAAGACTAGACAAGACTAGACAAGACTAGACAAGACTAGACAAGACTAGACAAGACTAGACAAGACTAGACAAGACTAGACAAGACTAGACAAGACTAGACAAGACTAGACAAGACTAGACAAGACTAGACAAGACTAGACAAGACTAGACAAGACTAGACAAGACTAGACAAGACTAGACAAGACTAGACAAGACTAGACAAGACTAGACAAGACTAGACAAGACTAGACAAGACTAGACAAGACTAGACAAGACTAGACAAGACTAGACAAGACTAGACAAGACTAGACAAGACTAGACAAGACTAGACAAGACTAGACAAGACTAGACAAGACTAGACAAGACTAGACAAGACTAGACAAGACTAGACAAGACTAGACAGTAGACTAGACAAGACTAGACAAGACTAGACAAGACTAGACAAGACTAGACAAGACTAGACAAGACTAGACAAGACTAGACAAGACTAGACAAGACTAGACAAGACTAGACAAGACTAGACAAGACTAGACAAGACTAGACAAGACTAGACAAGACTAGACAAGACTAGACAAGACTAGACAAGACTAGACAAGACTAGACAAGACTAGACAAGACTAGACAAGACTAGACAAGACTAGACAAGACTAGACAAGACTAGACAAGACTAGACAAGACTAGACAAGACTAGACAAGACTAGACAAGACTAGACAAGACTAGACAAGACTAGACAAGACTAGACAAGACTAGACAAGACTAGACAAGACTAGACAAGACTAGACAAGACTAGACAAGACTAGACAAGACTAGACAAGACTAGACAAGACTAGACAAGACTAGACAAGACTAGACAAGACTAGACAAGACTAGACAAGACTAGACAAGACTAGACAAGACTAGACAAGACTAGACAAGACTAGACAAGACTAGACAAGACTAGACAAGACTAGACAAGACTAGACAAGACTAGACAAGACTAGACAAGACTAGACAAGACTAGACAAGACTAGACAAGACTAGACAAGACTAGACAAGACTAGACAAGACTAGACAAGACTAGACAAGACTAGACAAGACTAGACAAGACTAGACAAGACTAGACAAGACTAGACAAGACTAGACAAGACTAGACAAGACTAGACAAGACTAGACAAGACTAGACAAGACTAGACAAGACTAGACAAGACTAGACAAGACTAGACAAGACTAGACAAGACTAGACAAGACTAGACAAGACTAGACAAGACTAGACAAGACTAGACAAGACTAGACAAGACTAGACAAGACTAGACAAGACTAGACAAGACTAGACAAGACTAGACAAGACTAGACAAGACTAGACAAGACTAGACAAGACTAGACAAGACTAGACAAGACTAGACAAGACTAGACAAGACTAGACAAGACTAGACAAGACTAGACAAGACTAGACAAGACTAGACAAGACTAGACAAGACTAGACAAGACTAGACAAGACTAGACAAGACTAGACAAGACTAGACAAGACTAGACAAGACTAGACAAGACTAGACAAGACTAGACAAGACTAGACAAGACTAGACAAGACTAGACAAGACTAGACAAGACTAGACAAGACTAGACAAGACTAGACAAGACTAGACAAGACTAGACAAGACTAGACAAGACTAGACAAGACTAGACAAGACTAGACAAGACTAGACAAGACTAGACAAGACTAGACAAGACTAGACAAGACTAGACAAGACTAGACAAGACTAGACAAGACTAGACAAGACTAGACAAGACTAGACAAGACTAGACAAGACTAGACAAGACTAGACAAGACTAGACAAGACTAGACAAGACTAGACAAGACTAGACAAGACTAGACAAGACTAGACAAGACTAGACAAGACTAGACAAGACTAGACAAGACTAGACAAGACTAGACAAGACTAGACAAGACTAGACAAGACTAGACAAGACTAGACAAGACTAGACAAGACTAGACAAGACTAGACAAGACTAGACAAGACTAGACAAGACTAGACAAGACTAGACAAGACTAGACAAGACTAGACAAGACTAGACAAGACTAGACAAGACTAGACAAGACTAGACAAGACTAGACAAGACTAGACAAGACTAGACAAGACTAGACAAGACTAGACAAGACTAGACAAGACTAGACAAGACTAGACAAGACTAGACAAGACTAGACAAGACTAGACAAGACTAGACAAGACTAGACAAGACTAGACAAGACTAGACAAGACTAGACAAGACTAGACAAGACTAGACAAGACTAGACAAGACTAGACAAGACTAGACAAGACTAGACAAGACTAGACAAGACTAGACAAGACTAGACAAGACTAGACAAGACTAGACAAGACTAGACAAGACTAGACAAGACTAGACAAGACTAGACAAGACTAGACAAGACTAGACAAGACTAGACAAGACTAGACAAGACTAGACAAGACTAGACAAGACTAGACAAGACTAGACAAGACTAGACAAGACTAGACAAGACTAGACAAGACTAGACAAGACTAGACAAGACTAGACAAGACTAGACAAGACTAGACAAGACTAGACAAGACTAGACAAGACTAGACAAGACTAGACAAGACTAGACAAGACTAGACAAGACTAGACAAGACTAGACAAGACTAGACAAGACTAGACAAGACTAGACAAGACTAGACAAGACTAGACAAGACTAGACAAGACTAGACAAGACTAGACAAGACTAGACAAGACTAGACAAGACTAGACAAGACTAGAC
Organism: Phosphuga atrata; assembly: GCA_944588485.1. Classification (NCBI taxonomy): domain Eukaryota; kingdom Metazoa; phylum Arthropoda; class Insecta; order Coleoptera; family Silphidae; genus Phosphuga; species Phosphuga atrata. The sequence continues at coordinate 1,853,832 of OX155907.1, read as the reverse complement.
AAGACTAGACAAGACTAGACAAGACTAGACAAGACTAGACAAGACTAGACAAGACTAGACAAGACTAGACAAGACTAGACAAGACTAGACAAGACTAGACAAGACTAGACAAGACTAGACAAGACTAGACAAGACCAGACAGACAAGACCAGACAGACAAGACCAGACAGACAAGACCAGACAGACAAGACCAGACAGACAAGACCAGACAGACAAGACCAGACAGACAAGACCAGACAGACAAGACCAGACAGACAAGACCAGACAGACAAGACCAGACAGACAAGACCAGACAGACAAGACCAGACAGACAAGACCAGACAGACAAGACCAGACAGACAAGACCAGACAGACAAGACCAGACAGACAAGACCAGACAGACAAGACCAGACAGACAAGACCAGACAGACAAGACCAGACAGACAAGACCAGACAGACAAGACCAGACAGACAAGACCAGACAGACAAGACCAGACAGACAAGACCAGACAGACAAGACCAGACAGACAAGACCAGACAGACAAGACCAGACAGACAAGACCAGACAGACAAGACCAGACAGACAAGACCAGACAGACAAGACCAGACAGACAAGACCAGACAGACAAGACCAGACAGACAAGACCAGACAGACAAGACCAGACAGACAAGACCAGACAGACAAGACCAGACAGACAAGACCAGACAGACAAGACCAGACAGACAAGACCAGACAGACAAGACCAGACAGACAAGACCAGACAGACAAGACCAGACAGACAAGACCAGACAGACAAGACCAGACAGACAAGACCAGACAGACAAGACCAGACAGACAAGACCAGACAGACAAGACCAGACAGACAAGACCAGACAGACAAGACCAGACAGACAAGACCAGACAGACAAGACCAGACAGACAAGACCAGACAGACAAGACCAGACAGACAAGACCAGACAGACAAGACCAGACAGACAAGACCAGACAGACAAGACCAGACAGACAAGACCAGACAGACAAGACCAGACAGACAAGACCAGACAGACAAGACCAGACAGACAAGACCAGACAGACAAGACCAGACAGACAAGACCAGACAGACAAGACCAGACAGACAAGACCAGACAGACAAGACCAGACAGACAAGACCAGACAGACAAGACCAGACAGACAAGACCAGACAGACAAGACCAGACAGACAAGACCAGACAGACAAGACCAGACAGACAAGACCAGACAGACAAGACCAGACAGACAAGACCAGACAGACAAGACCAGACAGACAAGACCAGACAGACAAGACCAGACAGACAAGACCAGACAGACAAGACCAGACAGACAAGACCAGACAGACAAGACCAGACAGACAAGACCAGACAGACAAGACCAGACAGACAAGACCAGACAGACAAGACCAGACAGACAAGACCAGACAGACAAGACCAGACAGACAAGACCAGACAGACAAGACCAGACAGACAAGACCAGACAGACAAGACCAGACAGACAAGACCAGACAGACAAGACCAGACAGACAAGACCAGACAGACAAGACCAGACAGACAAGACCAGACAGACAAGACCAGACAGACAAGACCAGACAGACAAGACCAGACAGACAAGACCAGACAGACAAGACCAGACAGACAAGACCAGACAGACAAGACCAGACAGACAAGACCAGACAGACAAGACCAGACAGACAAGACCAGACAGACAAGACCAGACAGACAAGACCAGACAGACAAGACCAGACAGACAAGACCAGACAGACAAGACCAGACAGACAAGACCAGACAGACAAGACCAGACAGACAAGACCAGACAGACAAGACCAGACAGACAAGACCAGACAGACAAGACCAGACAGACAAGACCAGACAGACAAGACCAGACAGACAAGACCAGACAGACAAGACCAGACAGACAAGACCAGACAGACAAGACCAGACAGACAAGACCAGACAGACAAGACCAGACAGACAAGACCAGACAGACAAGACCAGACAGACAAGACCAGACAGACAAGACCAGACAGACAAGACCAGACAGACAAGACCAGACAGACAAGACCAGACAGACAAGACCAGACAGACAAGACCAGACAGACAAGACCAGACAGACAAGACCAGACAGACAAGACCAGACAGACAAGACCAGACAGACAAGACCAGACAGACAAGACCAGACAGACAAGACCAGACAGACAAGACCAGACAGACAAGACCAGACAGACAAGACCAGACAGACAAGACCAGACAGACAAGACCAGACAGACAAGACTAGACAGACAAGACTAGACAGACAAGACTGGATAGACAAGACTGGATAGACAAGACTAGACGGACAAGGCTATACAGACGAGACTAGGACAGACAGGATTGAGCTATACAAGACTAGACGAACAAGACTATACAGACGAGACTAGGACAAACAGGATTGAGCTATACAAGACTAGGACAAACAAGAGTAGGACAAACAAGGCTAGGACATACAAGACTAGGACAGACAAGACTAAGACAGACAAGAGTAGAGATTGTAGATTTGGTGGTGACGACTTGTACTGCGACCTTTATAGATCTATTGTACCCCACCCTCCTCCTCCAAGCGTTGGAGTACTTACCCATTTAGAGCGCCTCCTCTAATCCTGATTCCTTTAGGAATTTCAGGATCTGGGTTGGATTCGAGGCCTGCAGCTCCTCTGTGTTCTAGCATTGAGCCCCAAGGTACATCTGTGTCTTGCGGAGTAATGCTCCGTTGTCTTTGAGCAGATGTATGGGGGTTTCCTCTGCTGAGCCACAGAATCTGCATCCGGCATCCTCCTCTAGGCCTAGGGCCTTGAGATGTTTCCTAAGTTTGCAGTGTCCCGTCAGGACTCCTGTCAGAATTCTAAGCTAGTTCCTGCTTAATATCAGGCAAGCTTTTGTTCTCTTCTAGTTAAAAGATCCCAGCATCACTTTGGACTGCCTTAGCCCTGAAAGTTCTTTACAGGTTTTCATCCATTTCCCTCTTGTTTCTTCATCTAAACTTTTGTGGATGCTGTTCACACTCATGCCGCAAAAGGGTTCCGGACCTATAAAGGGGCTACTGGATCCCTTCTTTGCTAGGTGATCTTCTTTGTTTCCGTCTATACCAGTGTGTCCTAGTATAGCGTTATTTTGTTATCTTTGCCAAGCTTGTTTAGCTTCCCCACACAGTCCCATACCAGTTTGGATCTGATAGTGTATGAGCTAATGGCCTTAATGGGTGCTTGGCTGTCTGACAGGATAGCATTTCGTTTTTTGCGATAATTCCTGTCGAGTTTAAACTGCACATCTTTCGATTGCGTGTACTTCAGCTTGGAAGATACTTGGGGATGTTCCAATGGATTCGAAGTACTTGGTACGAGGTCCAAACACTCCTGCACCAGTCGAACTATCTGCATACCACTTGATAGCATTTTGCTCTATGTGGTGTGCTGAGGATTCGTCGCTCCAATCGGTTTTACTACTACAATTGCTGTGTAGTGTTTCTCGAAGTGGTATTTGCATATCATTTCGTCTTTTGGTATTTCCAGCCAGGGGATCTTGGCAGCGAGGCTGTTTCGGTCTCTGCTCCCGATTATTTTACCTCTGCCCATTCCTTCCTTGCTGAACCTTACAATCGCCGATCTGGCGGTCCTTTCCACCACAAGGTGCAGCGGAGTCAGATCCAGCAGCAGCTGCAATGCTGCTGTTGGACACGACCCCATCGCTCCCGTGATGCAGACACACGCCAGTCTTTGAATCTTCTAAAGCTGTTTCCTCATAGAGACCGACCAGCTTGATTTTACTTCCCCTCACAACTGCCCCATAAGTGATTGCAGATCCCACTATCACGGTGTACATCCATCGCAGGATTGTGGGGTTACAACCTCACCTGCCAGATTTCTGCACACCATTAGGGCGCGTTTGGCTTTACCTACTGCTGCCTCAGCGTGTCTATTCCATAGGAGTTTGCTATCTAGTGTGATACCCAGATACCTTATCTCCTGTTTGTATTCTACTTCCTTCTCATCTAAGAGTATGGGCTGTAGGTAGTTTAGTTTTCCCCTTCTAGTAAATGGTATCACCGTGGTTTTGCTCGGGTTGAGTCTCAGTCCCACTGTTTGACACCATCTACTAGTTACTTTGAGGCCTCTCCGAACAATTTCACAGTGTTCCCTCAAACTTCCCTCTGGCCATTATGACTATGTCGTTTAGCGTAACTAGTAATTCATCAACTACCAGGTGATAGTACACATTACTCCACATTAGCGGTGATAGTACACCTCCCTGTGGGCACCCTCGAGTTGTGGAGATCTTAATGGTGTCTCTTCTCACTTGTGTCTCCTCTGTTCTAGTTCTCAGCATTGCTCCCGTTCACTTTGAGATAGTGCTGCCGATACTCCTTGTTTCGAGGGCCGCCTTGACAGCCTCGTGTGAGGTGTTGTCAAAAGCTCCCTCTATATCCAAGAAGGCACATATCGCTACTTCTTTTGTCTCTAGTGCTGCTTCTATTTCGTTTGTCAGCTGATACAGGGCGGTTTCTGTGGATTTACCTGCTCTGTATGCATGCTGACTGCTGTGTAGTGGTGTACCTACCATCACTATAGTCCTAAGGTAATTATCAATTACCTTCTCCATTGTCTTTAACATAAAAGATATTAGACTAATGGGTCTAAATGACTTCGGTTGAGTGGTCTCTTTCTTCCCCACCTTCGGTATTAATACCACCTTAGCCCTTCTCCATAGCTCCGGTATATATCCGAGCCCTAAACTACTTCTAAAGATATTTAGAAGAAACGACATTAGTTCTCTCTCCCTTTTGTAGGAAGGCAGGAACTAGACCGTCCACACCTGAGGCCTTAAAAGGCTGGAAAGTGCCGATAGCCCATCTGATTTGGTTTTCCGTACAGATGGACGCTCCCCTCTTCCAGTCAGCCCGACTTGGTTTCCGTGGTTGTTTCCGTCACTCGCTCATTCCAGCTCGAACTCTATGATCCTATGATCTGACATTGAGGGTTCACTTGAAACTCTCCATTTTTTAGTTTACTTACGTTAGCGCTACCTACCTTAATATTCAGTAGCTCATTTCTGACTTTAGTGACAAATGTTGGTGTGTTCCCAACGTTGTACACAATTGAGTTTTCTTTAATTAGGTATTCTAAAAGGTACTCACCTCTCTTATTAGTGTCCGTGCTGCCCCAGATCTCATTGTGTGCGCTCGCTTCACATCCCAGGATGAGTGGTAGCCTTCTCCTAATACAGTGTTCCACCTGCTTTTGTGCTTCAATGGGTGGTATGCTGTTACCATCGCTAGGGAAGTACGCTGATGAGATTCACTACTCAATAAACTAAATCCCGCGTTAAAAATTCTGAAAGACATAAGTAATTTATGCCCTTAAACCTTACCATAATGCAAATTCTAGGGGAGACCTCACGGCTGTCCCATACCAACTTACATTCCCTGTTGCTAAGGCCTCTGATCTTACCTCCGTAGGTCCAGGGTTCTTGCAGCAGCGCTAGCCCTAGGTGCTGCTTAGTGAACTTCCTAGCCATCACAGCTGAGGCTGATTTGGCATGGTGGATGTTCACTTGGGCTATTTTGGTGCGCCTGCTGGTCATTCTTGTTTTGTTACAGGAGGGTCCAAGGCAAGTCCTCCTCTGTCCCTACATGAACATCTTCCTCTGCCTCCGTAGACATGGCTGGACTGCTCATGGCTACGAGTGTGAGGTCAAGGTCGTCTTCCCGGTAATCCGGGCTGACTTCCTTGTTCTCTGTGTCGGTTAGGTCCCGGACACATGAATTATATTTACTTTTGGAATTCATATAAATTCCACGAGTGGCAAGGGAACTAAAGGTCCGCCACGTCAGAGCCCCGCTTGACATGGTAAGGCTTGATACCCTCTGAGGTCGCCAGGTATCAGAGGGCTCCGTTAGCGATAGTCGGTTGCCCTTGGTCACCAACCAGTCCTTTTGGCACGGGTCGCATGACACCTTGGATTAAGGGTTTGGAAGTACTTGGTTGTTTGCTCTCCGCGGACCGCTCCGACCGGAGTTGTACTCTGATCGGTAACGTCTAACGGTTTGTTGCGAAACTAAGACCTCACACCGCGACAAGGTGACTTCCAGAGTGAGGGACAAGACTAGGACAGACAAGACTAGTGCAGACAAGGCAAGCACAGGCAAGATTGGGACATACAAGACAAGGACATACAAGACTACAAACGAGACTAGGACAGACAGGATGGAGCTATACAAGCCTAGACGGACAAGACTAAACAGACAAGACTAGGACAGACAGGATTGAGCTATACAAGCCTAGGACAAACAAGACTGGGACATACAAGACTAGGACATGCAAGACTAGGACAAACAAGACTAGGGCATACAAGACTAGGACAGAGAAGAATAGGACAAATAAGACTAGGACAAATAAAACTACGACATATAAGACTAAGACAGACAAGACTAGACAGACTACACTTGACAGACTAGACTAGACAGACAAGGCTAGACAGACAATACTAGACAGATAAGACTAGACAGACAAGGCTAGACGGACGAGACAAGACTAGACTTGCAAATTATTTTGTTGTTTTCTTTCAATTTTGACATAAAATATTAGAATTTTGCAAAGTGTGTCCACTTAAATCAACAAAAAACAAAATTTGCTTCGAATAGAGAATTTGGTTTTTGAAAATTTGGCAATTTTTTAAAATTATTTTGACGTTTTTATCCAATTTTGACATTATCCAAGTAGTTCGCAAAGTTTGTCCACTCAACAAAAAGAACAGATTTTGCATCGTATAGAGATTTTGGTGTTTGAGAATTTGGCAATATTTGCCAATCACTTTGACATTTTCGTGCAATTTAGCCATAAAACAAAATAATTTTGCAAACTTTGTCCACTCAGGTCAACAAAAAAAAAAAAAAAATTGCTTCGAATAGAGCTTTTGTTTTTTTGAAAATTTTCCAATATTGGCAAATTATTGCAAATAAAACAAATAAAAAAATTATAAAAGTATTCCGCACGGGCTATATGTTGGTAATGTTCAGAATATTGAGCACACAATCACATCAGTTTAAAAAAATAATTCGCAGCTAAAGGATTAATTGAATGGAATAAGGATATTAAAAAAAGTCTAGAATAGCAATTTATTATAATTAATAATAATTATTAATATTTAATAATAAATATAATTTACTATAAATATTAGCAAATTATAATAAAACATATATTTGTGTATATTGTGTTGCAAGCTCGTATTGCAATTACAAGTTCGAATTAAAAATGCATCCAATTAAACAAATGTTTAGCGATTATTAGTTTTAATTTGTGGATTTAAAATTGTTTTTAAAGTGGACAATGAAAAAAAGTTTCACGGTATTAGCTTTTAAACTAATTAATTGAAATATTGATAATTTTTCGTAAATTTGATTTGTGTCAAAATTTAAATAAAACCTATTTTCAATCGAATCATTTATATCATGTACAAAATGAAAGGTTAAATTATATATTTAAAACAATATTTTTTAAGAAAATAGAGTTAATGACTCTTGGAAAGTGAAACTAGGTAATTAGCATATTGAATATTTGTTTACAACAAATAAACTTTGGGGTGTATTGGGTTGCATAAAAGTTTCAAATCAAATGTAATTTAAATCAACAGATTTTAATGGTTTTATGGATTGAAAATAATGTTTGTTTATATTATTTTATCTATTTAAAAAATGCTTGTTTATTTTGAGTAGAAAGTGTTTTAAAAGTGGGTTTAAAGAAGGAAAAAGGAATAAAAAATGTGAGATAAGATTATAGGATGTCGCCATGTTAGCGACATGAGCGCCCCTACCTACCATCCTGAGTCATAGGATGCATCAAAGGCGATGTCCTATATATACGATCAATCATTTGTTAAAGAGAGAGAAAATATGTTGTAGTTGAAAAAATCGCAGGAATTTAGTATAAAACAAACGGGTGGGAGTGGTACGTGAGGTTGACGCATTGATATGAATCACACATAGAAAAAATCAAAGGAAAAATATAAATTTTATACAATCCAAGCTCAGTAATACAACATAAGAAATAGCTAATATTTAAGTGAACAACCTTTTATACAATATCCTTTACATTGTGCCAATTGAAAGGTAACGAAAAACACAAATTTCACACAAAATATTCCACTGTTAACTGTTTTTTTCTAAGTATTCTTATTGTTGTAGCTCAAACATTGCTGTAACTATGGCTGACCATTTTGGTCTGAAATGGGACCCCAAGAATCTAGAGATAAGGACAATGTCTGTTGAGAAAACATTGGAACCACTTGTTCTGCAGGTGACCACCCTGGTCAACACAAAAGGCCCGAGCAAAAAGAAGAAAGGCAAATCCAAGCGGGCCAATGCACTTGTCAGCACTGTCGAGAAAGCCACAGAGAATTTCATTCAGAAAGGTGAACAGATCGCTTATGAAAACAAAGACATTACTCAGGAAATGTTATCAGCTGTCGATGAAGTTAGAAAAACTGGTAAGTCTTGTTATTATTATTATCACAATGACATTATAACTGTCACTTTATCATCACAATAAGAATGTTTACAATCTTCAATAACATCTGTTTTAACAAAATTTCATACAATATTTTCGCAAATCTGACAAATATTCTTATGAGATTTCCATATATTATTTAATTGGATTTTCATTTGTTATAATGACATTTATTTATATCTTTATAATCAGATCTCACTTTATCCAAGACCTAATTGAAAAGCAGTGGTGATAGACTGTCAGCTTAGCTAAAATAATATTAACACTAAAACTTTTAATCCAATATTAAAAATCTAGAATTTATTTCTTCATTATTAACCTTTGACTGGTGACATGGTTTTTGTGTAACGTAACTGGTGGCGACCTGAAAGGCCACTGCTGTATCTGGTCTATAGCATAGAAATTAGGTAGTGTAGCTTACTGCAGTCTTTAAAAACAGTTTAATAACATATAAAAGGATAAAATAAAATTAAAATCTAAATGTAATTTTGAATTAAGAACTTGCTATATACTTACAAGGTATGTACAAGGTATCCTTTAAGAAGACTAGAGATCAGATCAACAATTACAAACAAAAAATTATTTTTACAAATTTAAAAAAATATTAAATAAACGTAATATATATACACCGTGGACAGGCCGACAAGGACCATGCAAATATCACTTCTTTATAGGTCTAGTTTCCTTCTTTCTCTTCCAGAAGTCTTTCATCTTGGTCAACCGAGCAGCTCTTGTTTCAGCAGTCCATTCTCCTCTGTTGTGATTCTTCTTCTCCCCGACAAGAATTTTGAGGTCAATTTTTTTTTTTCTGTACTCTATTCGGTTTAGACAATCTTCTTCAGTAATTTTGAATTTTTGAAATTCTTCTTTCATTTGTTTTACATAGCCTCCTTGCCCTTTATAGTTCCAGATTTTATCAAGGCCCATATGTCCATATGAGGCCCATATGTCCATAGAACTGAAGTCGTCGTTTTCTGATCATCACTTCAAGGTTGTCAATTTTACTATAAATTTCTGCATTGGATCTCAGTCTATAACCTTCTTGTGTTTTCCTAGGACCATAAATCCTTCTTAAAATTCTTCTTTCTATCTTGAGCAAATACTCCATTCCCCTTATATTTGTAGTTTCCATGCTGTACAAGATGACTGGTCTAACAGTTGTATTAAAATGTCGTAATTTTGCATTAATAGACAGGTCCTTTTTATTTTATATATTTTTTGTGCAAAAACTTAATCTTTCCAATTTCTCTTTTTTGTCCTCAATTGCCAATTTATCCTTCCCATTGCTAGTAATTATTTCTCCAAGATATTTAAATCGGTCAGTGACTCTGATGCTCCCATGATTTGTTTTTACCATTTTCTTAGTATATTTCTGATCACTTGTCATCATCTCTGTTTTTACCAACGAAATCTGTAAGTCCGCTTTTTCCCCCGTTTCTTTTAACTGATCAATTTGGTTAATAACTTGTTCTGATTCAGCAAACAGGGCTATGTCGTCAGCAAATGCTAAACCTTTGTCTTTGAGATTCTGATTCTTTGTACCAATGTTAGCACTTGAATCGTTCTACTCCCAAAACGCCCTCAGAACTTTATTCAAGCCCTCAAGACCAAATTGAAAAGCAGTGGTGATAGTGATAGACTGTCCCCTTGTCTTAGCCCTGTTCGAGGTTAACGAAGGGCTCGCTAAAACGAAATAAACATAATATTATAACAAACATACTTTTTTCCATGTAGTTAATATACTAATCAGTACAAAAAGAAACAATGCTATATTCACAGGTATCATTTTACAAAACTGGCAATGGTCAAACTTTGATTATTTTTATTGGCAGTCAGGGCATAATTGTTTCTCACACTACAAGCACACATGTTTTTTACACGAATTACATTGATAATTAGATTTGCGATTTAATTTAGGACAACTGCCACAGGTTTTACTATTTGGCTTGTTTTCGGAGTTTTTGGTTCAGGTTGCAAATCAGAACCCAAAATACGCGCTACGTTGATTCGTGTATCGCGTGGAATGTGAGTATTATAAACTCGGCGGCGCTGCATGTGTTGTAATACTGCGTTTCTGGCCAATATTTTTATTGGCGATAGTCCGCGATCAATGGCATTGGCACCATCAGCTTGATATAAAACATTTGAAAAAATTATCACCATAGGCCACCTTCGCGTTCTGCGATTGCAGGTGTAAATAGAACATTTTTTATCTATATCTTAACCGTTCCTTTTATCGAGTTGTAATAGGCAATAATTTCAGATTTGCCTGTACAGTATAATCTTGGTAATTCGGCGGTTGGTTAGTCGGACACGTTCAGTAATCCGGAGGTCTGGAGAAACACGTGTTTTCCTTGTCGCCACGCCGCACCGGATACATAAGTATACATGCCCGCTCGTGCACTTCCCTCCTACCACTATTTTTCTATCTACTCATTCTGTTTGCCGCTCCATCACATCTTGTTTTGTTATTTGTTTGTCGTTTATCGAGTGTATTTAGTGTATGTAGTTAGTACCGTGAAAGACCGAAATTTGGGAAATGTCGACTTTCACCGGTGAATGTCAACATTCACATAGTCGCTTGGTGTATGTATAAATATTTGCTAAATACTAACCAGGGGACCCGCCGGACGCGTCATCACCGATTTAGCCCAAATTTACAGTATCTTTAGGGCTTGACAATAAAGGGCCAGATGGCCAAGCGTTAAAAAAATAACTCGCTTTTTACGCGGACCGGTAAGTTACCGACAACTTATAAGACCGCTATGTTAGCATAAATTTCAATGGCCGGTTAGCGCATCGGTAAGAGCCCGGCTTTATAGTACGAGGATCGCTGGTTCGATTCCCCGTGGGGACGCTTGTTTTTTCTTACAATTTTTAAAAAGACTTTAATTAATATTATTATTTTTTATTGTTTAACTTTTTAATTGTAATTATTAATTTGTCAATTTAATTATTTTATAAGCATTAATATTTATTATTTGTTTCTTTATAACTTCAACGGTCAATTAATAAAATTGCTTTCTTTTATTATTACTATTATTGTTATTATTCTTTATTTTATTTTTTCGATACTTGCGCCACAAATGAACCGTAGTTACATTATGAATATGTAGTATTCTTACTTATAATTTTACAAAGGTATTTCCAGAGGTATTGTAATTAAAGCGTACACGAGGAATTGGTATATAAAATTAGATATGAATAGGATGGTTGCGACAGTTACTACGTGGTAATCCATACTTACATGGAATTGAAAAATTCACTTTGTTTTTTACCACACTTATATTATGTAAAAATGTTATATAACTTATTATTCACAGTTATATAAATTTCTACACATATCTCGACTCGAGTTTCGACGTGTGACGGCACTTGAAAATGACCGTCACACGTCGAAACTCGAGTCGAGATATGTGTAGAAATTTATATAACTGTGAATAATAAGTTATATAATATTTTTACATAATATAAGTGTGGTAAAAAACAAAGTGAATTTTTCAATTCAATGTAAAATTAGATATTTTTATTATTGTACAGGTGAATCACATGTGCTGGAGCGATAATTATCGTAAAAACAAGGGAAAAAGTAATTGTGTCGGCACCTTGCACACGTTACAAAAGCCGCATTTCTACAGCTACATGGTTTTTTTAAATTATCCATAGAAAAACAAGCTTGATTTACATTCATAAAAGTTTCTCTGTCGTCGCAGAGTTTGGCAGCAAACCACGCTTAATGCAACATGTCGCGGAATATTGGCGAGGATAGCTGGTGATGCAGGATGCATTTATTAGGTGAATGTATTTTGATGCAGTCGTCTCGGGATGTGATTTCTCGTTCTCTCTCGATGAGATAAGAGCAGTTTTGGATCTTCCTGATAAAATTCTTTACCTGACGATAAAAATAATAAATACAAATAATAAATATTAATACTAATAAAATAATTAAATTGACAAATTAATAATTACAATTAAAAAGTTAAACAATAATAAATAATAATAATAATTAAAGAAAGTCATTTTAAAAATTGTAAGAAAAAAAAAGCGTCCCTACGGGAAATCGAACCAGCGATCCTCGTACTATAAAGCCGAGCTCTTATCGATGCGCTAACCGGCCATTGAAATTTACGCTAACATAGCGGGCTTATGAGTTGTCGGTAACTTACCGGTCCGCGTAAAAAGTGAGTTATTTTTGGCTTGGCCATCTGGCCCTCCCGCTTGCGTCACTTTCATTTATAGTCAAGCCTTACATATACTGTAAATTTGAGCCAAATCGGTGATGATGCGTCCGGGGGGTCCCCTTGTAAATACCAATTTCTGACTTAGATGAAGATCGACATTCACCATACACTAATGGTGAATGTTGAACATGTCGGAGATTTATACTTTCTTCTGCGTAATTCAGTCGCTATAAAACGTCACAAGGGTGACGTAACTTTTTCGCCGCTCCTTCTGAGAGGAGTGACCAATAATTTAAAACCCACAGTACATTCTAAATGAGAAACGAAAATAATGGTAATAAAAAAATACTTAATTATGTGATTCAAATCTTATTTATTGCAACATAAGACTGATAAAGCTGATTGACTCCCAGCAGAACAAAGGATTTGGCGGGAGAGAGCCAGTCGCCTCTCTGCCAGCATCTTCATTTTGGACCTCCACCAGAGTGTATCTGTGATTGTCGACATACACCGGTGAGGGTCCGTATGTACAAACAAGTAATGAAATATTCGATCTTTCACCGACGTATTTGGTATGTATTGATATTCACCGGTGAAAGTCGACATTCTCCAATTTCGGTCATTCACGGTAACATAGTTATATAGTGTACAATGTCAACCAAACGGAAAAACGTCATTTTAAGTTTGTATCAAAAACAGGAGATCATCAATAATCTTGATAAAGGAGAACCCACGGCAAACCTCGCACCCACTTATGGCGTTGGAAGATCCACGATCCAAGATCTGGCGGCATCAAAGTCAACCGCGAGAAAATCCTCCAATTCGTCAGGACTGCTGAGGGGGATTTGAAGGAAAGAAAGACAGTTAAAACAGGTGATTGTCTTGAAATGGAAAATGCTTTTAGTTGTTTTATGGAAGAGCGCGCCCGGCATACGCCATTATCGGGAGAAATCCTCCATTGAAATGCAAAACAATTTTACGAAAAAATAACCAAGGAAAATGATTTTCGAGCTAGCGGAATACAGTCAAAAGCGACACCATTCAGTTTTCTTGGAACACACACTCTGCTTTTAATTTAATTTAATAGATTTATTGCTCAACAGTGTCAAGACCAATTACAGAGCATTACATAAATTGCTACATTTAAATCTAAAGAGATGTAAAACATGTCAAAACGTAAATCAAAATATATACAAACAATTTTGGACTAATAAAATAAAAACAGTAATACAGGAATTTCTTGATAAGTATAGTCAAAGGCAAAAAACATAAGCAGAGAAAAAAAGCAAATCAAAAGTACAAGGTCAAAATATAAAACAATGGCAATACTAAAAAAATAATAAATATGAATATATACAGTTTAAAATTTTATAAAAAACACATACAGATTGCAATGGAAGAGGGTGCTAATTTGTAAGGCCTTTGATAGCACTTGATTTAAAATCTTTATACGAACCAAAAATGTCACAATCGGAGCTGATTGAGTTGTAGGTTGAGCAAATGTTATACAGGGGTGGTATCAAGGCCATAGGGCCACCATATGAATGATTATAAAATGAGTCTGTCTGACGACTAGCATCTCTGGGCACCAGAAAATTCAAATTATTGACGATCTCAGGAGAGTCAAGGACGGTATGAACGGCCTTGAACAAAAAGACCAGACCCGCCAGTGATCGTCCAGTCTTTAGTGACAAAAACCCAAACTCAACCAGCAACAATGAGTGGTCGACGTGAAGAGGAGGAGGACCACCGGACGATTTGAACCAGAGGAATTTTAAAAATTTTCTCTGAATCATCTCCAACGCAGTAACATATTTTTTAAAATGGGGGTCCCAAATAATTGAGCCATACTCTAAAATGGATCTAACGAAACTGTGGTAGAGTACCCTGAGCGCCAAATTATTATTAAAATTGCGTGAATTGCGTATTATGAATCCAAGAGCCCTTACAGCCTTGGACACTGTTGACAGGATGTGTTGCACAAACGAAAGATGCCAATCAAATATAACACGAAGATCCTTGACTGACTCGCAGCGATCAAGACAAACATTAAACAGAGTATACCTGAACTCAAGCGGTTGTTGAAGCCGAGTGAAAGTAACAATTTTGCACTTGCTAAGGTTTAGATCTAACTTATTGTCATCACACCATCTCTCCAAAATATTAAGGTTGGCTTGTAAAATGGAACAGTCAACAGGGTGCTTTATAGCCATGAAAATCTTAAGATCATCAGCAAATAATAAATGAGGAGAGGTTAGAGAAGCACTCAAGTCATTAATGAATAAATTAAATAACATCGGCCCAAGGTTGGATCCCTGAGGAACACCAGAGGTGGTTACGAATTCAGCAGAAGAAAATCCGCCGTGAAAAACGAACTGCATTCTATCCGCTAGGTAGGAAGATAATAATATAACAAGATTGTTGTCAAAGCCAAAAGAATGCAGCTTATTAATAACGACTGCATGATCTATGCAGTCGAATGCTTTAGCAAAGTCTGTATAGATGCAATCTACCTGCCCCCTTGCAGTAATGACTGGAGTAACATAATGAGTGAAGGCTACCAAGTTTGACACCGTTGAACGACCCTTCATGAATCCATGTTGTTTAGTGGAGATAAGATGTTTGATACGAGGGAAGATGGAGTTAAAAAGGATAGATTCAAAGATTTTGAAAAAATTGGAAATTATGGCGATGGGACGATAGTTCTTAATATCAGACTGTAAGCCAGATTTGAGGATTGGACAAATCTTTGTGGCTTTCCAAATAGCTGGAAACGTGCCTTCATGCAGGATCTTGTTACAAAGTTTGGTGAGTGGAGGCGCAAAAATATGCGCACAGTCCAGAAGTAAGAATGCTGGAATCAGATCAGCACCGCTGGTCAAGTTACATTTGGCTCGCTTGAGAGTTGATAACACCTCATCTTCAGTAACCTTAGTAAAGCTGTTCAGTGGAAGATTCAGACCGGAGACATCCGAATAGCTAGTATTGGGAGAGGAGGGTCTAAACACTCCCTTAAAGTAGCTGGGAAAACCGTCAACAATAGACTGAGGAGTGTTAAAGGTGCAACTTTCCAAAAACATTTCCCCCGGTATCCGGCTTTGACGCTTTTTTTGATCTAATAAATGTCCAGAAACGTTTGGGATCAGCGGAAATATTATTGGCTGACTCCGATATGAAGTTAGAGAAGGCGGTCCTTATTTGTAACTTAACCAACGTTCTGATATGCTTGAACCTTGAGTAGTCAAGTAAAGATTTACATTTTTTATAAGCATGGTGAACAGCACGTTTCCTACGCAGAGTATCAATAATGGAGGGTGAAAACCACGTAGGATAGGTGGATCTAGAAGAGGATCGAGGCGGAACAAATTTATCTAGAATAGAATAAAGGCAGGAGTAAAATGTATCTAAGAGTTCACTTGATGACTTGTTGGACTCTTCAATTACAGTAAAGTCAGTATTACTGAGGGTCAGGTAGAGCACCGGAAGATCGGCACGGCGGAAATTGTATGACTTGCTGTTGGGATGTAACCGATTATTTTGCGTAAAATTAGACGTGCCTTGACTGGCATGGATCGTAAAAGATGCCAATAAGGCGGGATGATAGGGATCCTCAGGGACAACAGGGCAATGTTCCTTAATAACGTCTGCGCTCAAATTACTAAAAACCAGATCTAGCATATTATCGCCAGAATTCGTGATAGTATTCACTTGCTTAAGGCTACACAGAGAAATAAAATTGTCGATCGAGGTGGATTTTCTAGGGGCTAGGTTACACTGTGAAAGATTAAAGTCACCGGCTATAACAATGTTATCATAAGTGCATGACATAATGAAGACTTCGAGATGTTCAAAAAAGGACTCGAAATTCAAAATCGAGGTATTGAGAGGGATATAAATGCATACCATCAAGCATTTCAAAGAACCAATAAAACAGGTGCAAGCAACCATATCGATAGTATGGAATAAGTTCGAGATTAGTACAGTGTCAACAGGGTTCGAGTTAAAACGCTTGTTGTTGGTAGCAATAAGAACTACACCTCCTCTAGTGAGACCTGATTTAGAGAAGTTACGATCAGACCTAAATATCGTAAATGATGGTGGCATCAACTCATTGTTCAGCATGTTATCGTGAAGCCAAGTTTCAGTGCAGAAGATAAAGTCAATATCATAGTCATACATTGCTGGACATATTAAGTCGAACTAAGTGTTGAGACCTCGGACATTTTGATAATACACAATGAATTTCAGACCAGTCAAGAGAGATTTTAACTCTGGAAACCTGATCAACAATTCTTAAATTTTTTTACAAGAGCTTTCCAGCAAATGTGAAATGGATGTTACCCTGACAAACGATGACATAAAACATTGGCTTCAAGACACAAGCGAGGAAAATTTGCAGTCCCTTTCTGACGAAGAAATCCTCAGGAAAATTTGTGTATATATATATATATATATATATATATATATATAATAATAATACTATATATAATACATACCACATCTTACTTGTTACTATATATGTATATATTTTATATGTACACATTTACCTATGTAAAATTTTTATTTTTTCGTTTAATTCTCGATATTCCGGAATTTTCTGATGATCCGGCGGTTGTCTGGTCTGGTCGGATGTGTCGGACTATCAAGATTATACAATATTTTCATCAATACACTCACACTGATGCATTGAAGAATCTAAACACATAGTTTTATTTTTCTTTGGCACGTGAGAAATCAAAGTCAATGGATTGGTAAATTCATAGAGTGTAGATCCCACATCTCTTGATTTAGATGGCAAGAAGCCTTTGGGAATTTTTCTTTCTTTGGGAGTACCTACACCTAGTTTCGTCAAGCGAATCACTGCTTGTGATGAACCAAAAACTTATTTTCTTCGTTTGTCAAACTTTCACCATCAGATCCTTTTCCACAGTAAATATAGCCATTATAGAAATAATTGGTCTTAGCAGTGCACATACACATCTTCATACCATACATGGATGGTTTGTTTGGCATATACATGACGAAATAAGAGACTTGTGAAAGCTATCAACATTTCATCAATAGTAGCACGCTCTGCGATGTTGTATAGAATTTGGCAGTTATTCACTATGTTGGAAATCGCAGCTAACTTATCACTCCATTTTCTTCTCAGTCTGTCAATATCAAACCATAAGCATAATAACAGATTCAGAATTTTTTTCTGTGACATAACTGATCTAAAAATGTCTCTACTGTCCCATCGGTTGCAAATAGGTACTGACAACCTTTGTGCTTGGATTTGAACACAGCTGTATACATAATAAGACCAAGGAATGCAAGCAATTCTATCATATCTACATCTTGTAGGACGATTTTCTCTGCTGTACTTTAATTTGAATTCAGGAATTTTCACATTTGTCCACTTAAACATTTCTTCTAAGATACCTGCAGTCATTATTTTCTTCCACAGAGAAAGGGAATACTTTACATTCAAGGAGAAGGGGAAAGAAATACATTCTTACTTATACGAGCGGCATACGAGCTATAATGTTATGTAGGCTTATTCGCACAGCTGTGTTTGGCGGATCTTTTTCCCACTTCATCCGTTTTTTGCCATAGAAACATCTAACTACTCTTGATAAAGGTTCATCATCAATGTTACTTTCTGAAGGCTGATTCTCCTGAATTAATTCTTCATCTTCAGAAGCACTTTCCGAGTCATGATCACTTTGCTTCGGGAAGTTTTCGGGAACATTTTTGGCTTCCGATCCACTCGAGTCTTCCTATGCCAACCATTATTCAATTTAAGAATTTTCAAGCCATTTGCTAGTGTTTTCCCATACATTCCTGACTCCCGAATTCCTACGCTTCTTTTTTGGAGGTCCGGAATTATTCTGTAAAATGACTGTAGAAAAACGACAAAAACAATATAGCAAAATTACCTTAAAAAGTTACGTAAGTAGTGACATAGGGTCTGAGAGACCGTTGCTGAACTTTAAATCGTTGTAACTTGCTGTTTTGGGACTACCATTTAAACTTTAAACGGTCGTAACTAAGAAGCGGTGTAATGGACTAAATGTCCTTGAATTTAATTTGTACTGTTTCTAAATCGAATTAAACTTTTCTTGTTTAACCTATTCTAATTTTGTTTTAAAAAGCTTTTATTTGTTCTTACTCATCAGTACTCTTCTGCTTCCTCATCGGCCTTTGTTCTTCCACTGCTGGATATAGTCCTCTTTAAACAAATCTTTTGATTTTGCTGTTTACGACTATTCCTTGTTTATTTCTCATTTTACAGATTTTCACCCTACCCTTTGATAGTTTCGATCGCAGTATCTTCATGTTCTTGTTATCTTCTATTGTGCCCTGCATTAATTTGTTATGTGCTCATATCCAAATAATTTTGTTTAATTGTATTCAAAATTTTTCACACTTTTCTTTTAGCTTGATCGTGTCCGGTTTAATTTTAGATGTTTTCTGTTTTAATCTCGTGAATAACTGTTCGGTAGCTGTTTGAATGCTTTCTATAATTTTCTGTGATAAGGTGTTTATTTTCATGTCCTTCTATAGTCCATTTGTTTTAAGAATGCAGTAACTAGAAACCTGATTTACACTATGACAAATGTTCAATCTAGTTACAAAATTTGGCGCTAAATTCAAATATAGTTACTTGAATATAAAATTGGTAATTTATTAATGGTTTCATTGAATATCTTATTATTATTGATTAAATACTCCAAATGGCGACAATAGTAACAAAATACAAACAAATAAATGGAGAAAAACGCAAAAAATCTAAATGATACAAACAGATCAGATGATAATTGTGAATTGACTTCAGCCATTGACAACTAACAGCTGCAAATATATGTGAAAAGAAAGAGAGAAAGGAGAAAGTAAATATCGAAGTAAATATCGGCGGTGTGAACTTCTCCACGATTTAAGCCAATCAGAGAACAAGGTCAAATAAGCCCTATCTTCCCTGTACTGCATTCTTAAAAAAATGGACTATAGTGACGTAGTTGCTAATTTCTTATTTAGTTTCTCTTTTTCCTTTTCATCAACCAATGTGGATCCAGTGGCGTTAGTCTTTAAAACACTGCGGCCTATTGTATTTCCCCACATTGTTCCATTCATGCAAATAGGTTCAGCCCCTGTATTAGGTCTAGGATAAAGTGACCACATGTCCAGATTTTGGCTGGACAGTCCCGCTTTTTGGAGGAAAGTCCCGCGTCCCGCCGATTTTTAAGAATGTCCCGCTTTTTAGAAAATATCTGCATTTCTTATTTTAAATGTATTGAATACATAATATAAGATTTTTCCACATATTCCCATAAAATCTCTTTTTTTATGTCACCCAATGAATTTTTTTGATATACTCGAATTGAACCGTCCATTCTTCAAGATATCCCAAGCAATTATTATAAAAATTTCTGACTTCTTCCAAAAAATCCGGTCGTTTAATTGCACCTTGTTCTGAAATTTTCATAGGCTGACATTAAAAAAGAAGATTTTATGGGAATATATGGAAAAATATTTTGAAAAAAGATACCGCTTTTGGTAAAAAGATACCGATGAAAAAATTAAATGTTGGTTGTCTGCAAATGTGGAAACAGACAAAACAATGGAAGGAGTTATTGCTTCATTTTAAACAGAATAATATTCCCTATCAAAATATTTTGAAAATTGTAGAATACGCGTTCTCCCTTCCAGGAACAAATGCGGCAACAGAAAGTGTTTTTTAGTATCAATAAAATATGGACAACTGAAAAAAACGCAGTTGAACATTAAACTTTAAAATCTATATTAAGCGAAAAAAATAATTTGACCAATTCACGTGAGAAATTTCACGACATTTTAAAAAATGATCCGAATCTGATCCGGTCAGCAAAGTATTCACTTGGATCAAAAATATCACCGTGAAAGAAAATCATAATTTTTTTTATATAAAAAATTTAAATTAATTAATAACCATAATGTTCAAATTATTGTTTTTTACAAATATTTTTATATTCACCAATAATCAGTAATAAATACATTTTTGTATTATTATAGACATGTATATAATAGTGTATTTTGGAACTTGGGCGGAAAGTTGTCAATTTCACGCGAGATCAAAATTGGGCTCACATTTCGCTCATATTATTTATTACTCATGCTCACTTCGTTCGTGTGCTCAATTTCGCTCTCGCGTGAAAATTACAACTTTCCTCCCTAGTTACAAAATATACCATTATTGAATTTTTGGTCTGCTTTCATAACTAAATTATAATTCTCATTTCATCCCATTTGTCCCGCTTTGTCTCAATGGTCACTTTATTCTATGAATCAATCTCAAATGTTAACTAACTCAGATGTTCTCGTAGAGGGTAATGTACAGGATGAGCAAAACTCGATGTCTCAGCTCTATTATAAGAAAACTAAAAACGATAGAAAAAATCTGAAAAGAGGTTCTTAAATGGGATTGAGTAAGAACCATTTTAAGCCAAATTTACATATTTTTCCATATTTGGAAACTGGAGTAATGACGTCATCGAATTTTGTTTTCCCAGAACCATACCTATATTTTTGCATATTTGAAAAAAGCTAATTTTTCTGAACAAATTTTGTAAAGAAAAAAATTTGCTATCTTTTTCCGTTAAAAAAATATAAGCAAATTTGTATAAAGTAATTAAATAAGTAAAAAGTACTGACACTGTTTTAGCTCTTACTTGGTGAAATTTTGACATAATGTAATGTTTGAGAAAAAAGTACACTTTTCACATATAATTTATTAATGATGACTATAGTTTCGCTATTATCATAGCATCTTCAGATCACAGTGATACAGCAAAATACAAACTATATATATATATATATATATATATATATATATATATATATATATATATATATATATATATATATATATATACACATATATATATACATGAAATCAAACTTGTAAGTCAACGCGATCAAAAGATGTGTCCGTTTATGCCGCATATTTTGCGATTTCACAAAGGAATCAAAACCTATAGGGTACTTCCCGTTGACCTAGAATCATGAAATTTGGCAAGAAGCGGTGTCTTACAGCACATGTAAAGGGCAAAATCTGAAAACCGTAAATATGTAGTTTAATTACAAGAAAAATTCGAATTTACTATTAAAAGCTTATGAAAATACACTAATGTTGCCGTAGTGGTATTGTCAGGCTCCAAAAGCATACGGGTTGCATACAGTAAGGTCCTCCTCGGTTAGGTCCGAAGGTTAAAAAGTATGTGTTGGCACCAAGCTGTTTATTCTGAATTTTCTTTGTTTATATGCGTTATGCATTTCATCACGTACGCTCTATATACATAATATATACAGGGTATATATTATGTCTAAATTTTGCTTGTTTATAACCGACATGCGACATACTCAAGTCCCTTAACATCCTGTATATATTATATTTCGTCTAATTTTTCTTTATAATCTACATATACTTAAATCACGTACGCTCTATATTTTTTGGTAATCAATTGCCCAAAAGCAGTCAATTGAACAACTGAATGTTAAGATTATCGAAATGGATCTAGAAATAGTTAATATATTAGTTTATATTAGATCTAGAAATAGTTAGATCTTAATATAAGTTAGTGAATAAGTGTAATACTAAAATAAAGTTTTCTTTTTATAAGTTTACAAATATTCTCGTTATTTAAAAAAAAATACCCTGTATACCTTTATACAGGGTATATTGGTATACAGGCAAAATTGAGCAGTAAAAACAAATAGTGAAGTTCCAGAACCCCTAAACACTCATAGTGAATGGGGGATGTATGGTAATAAAATATAGGGTAGAATTCCATCGTACGACAGCGACATCTTGAGGTTATGCTTGCAGCGGTACTAAGATGGTCGTGATTTGAGGAGGGCCACTTGTCAAGTTAACTGAATGTGCTTGCTACCTCCACACAAAAAAGATACCTTACTTACAAGTTTGTACGGAACCCTCGGTGCACGAGTCTCAACTCGCACTTGGCCGGTTTTCTTCTCTTTGGTTTTCTTTTCTCTGATAATGGTACATTGAGTAATCTATGAATCATAGAGTAAAAGGCTGAGAATTTATGTGATGTGGGATGTAGTGACGAGAAGGGGATTATGGTATCGGTATGTGTGGGCTTGCGATAAATGCTGAAATCGTGTTTGTTATTTATGTTGGTAATTGTCGAGAAAACAAGATTTACAAAACTATCCCATATTATGGTACCATATCGGAAAAAATAGCGAGAATATTAAACTCACAATCAGACGATTTTAAGATCTCTTTCAAGACGGATAATAATACCCTAGGTCTTCTCCTTAGAAATGTTAAAGAAAAAACAGACATCAACTCAAAATTAGGAGTATACATTACATTACATTAAGTAAAAAGTAATATCACAAAGTCGCAATCATCAAGATTTAAACAAGTAGCCTTTGGAAACAAATGGCAAAGTCGTATCTGTCAATAATTAGAAATTATTAATTAGTATTATTTATTAATTTATCATTACAAAACACATTATATTCGCAAGGGGTTGCCTAAGCTCTCTGAAAGTACGGCACCTTAAGAAGATAACTAATTTTACAAATGAAAACTTAAGATTATATATACCAACGTATATTGATAATCTGTGGTTAAATGCGTTTTTAATTTTTTTTTTAGTTGGGAATACCGGTAATTGAGAGGATCTAATGTATTTCTAATGGAATTAGGGATAATAGGGGATTCATGCGGGAATTTTTGATAATACTTTATTTTTACAAATTTGCTTATAATTTTTTAACGGGACAAAATAGCAATTTTTTTTCTTTACAAAATTTGTTCAGAAAAATAGCTTTTTTCAAATATGCAAAAATATTTGTATGGTTCTGGGAAAACAAAATTCGATGACGTCAGTACTCCAGTTTCCAAATATGGAAAAATATGTAAATTTGGCTTAAAATGGTCCTTACTCAATCCCATTTTTCAGATTTTTTCTATCGTTTTTCGTTTTCTTATAATAGAGCTGAGACATCGAGTTTTGCTCACCCTGTACAGTGAGTAGGCCTGCCACAATTGTAATCTGCTTCCTTGACAGTTGCAGGATTTAAGCAGTTAAAGCGTCGGATAAATTTTCTAGCATTCGTTTGTTGTGTTTGGGACTATGGTTTTTACAAAAACCGACTTTTTGAAAAACCGGTTTTTGAATTCCAGATTTCCAAAAAAACGGTTTTAGCCGGTTTTCGAGTTTCTGTCAAAAAAGTAGAATAAGGAAAAATATTTTATTAAATTTATATAAAATAATAAAAATACCATATCAATATCAAAGTCTAAACAAAAAGAAAAATTTTAGCATAACACATTACTTATATAAAATAACGAAAATTCAAACAAAAGTTTCAAATGGAATTTATTTTTATTTCAACTTTTAACTTTAATTTCTCACAAGAAAATAGGATTTTAAAGAAGTTAAAATATCCACTGAACGGTGGCTAAGTCTTGTTCTTATTTTGGACTCAAAATTGCCTGAAATTGAAAATACTCGTTTATTAGCTCCTGAACTTGTTTTTTTAGTTTTCAGGGTATCAAATAAGAAAGTTTTTGTTTCTTTTATGCTTTGCATCAAATAATGAAAGTTCGGCTTTCAGTGTCTTTGCATTTGTAAGTTTTTCTTGATTTTTCCATGACTTCCTTTAAAAAAGCATTACACTAATGAGTAGTTTATATGATTTGCTCCTCATCAGATTCTGTTTCCACATACCAATTTCGAAATATTCTAGACAATATCTTTCCAAATAACTCAATAATTTCAGTTTTTGAAGCTAAAGAAAGTACACTAGATTTCCTTGCTGAACTAGACATGTTTTGTGGATTTTGTACTGGACATATTTTGTGGATTTTTATGGAGATACAGCAAAAGAGTTGCTCATTCTACTTGTCTTCTTTCTTGAATTTAATAATTTCAAACCTATTTCAGTGTTTAAATTTTCTAGATCATTTAACAGAAATTCAAATATACCTTTACTTGTTAATAAATTGGCATCTCGTCGCCATAAGCCTACAACTGCTATACGAATCGGTCCTAAAACTTTATGAAGTTCAAAAAGTTTAGTATATCGAGCTTGGTTCCACTTATAAGAAGAACCAATATTATTCAATGATAAAACAACACATTGTACATATGTACTAACATAAAATAAGTCGGTTAGGCAAGTGTTTTCCTCGTGCGCAGTGCACAATGCACAAGCACTGGGCAGCGCAACTTGAAACATCGTAAAAATATGTGTGCTGCCCGTTGCATAGAATGAATAGCAAATTAAATAAGTTATGAAAAAATTAATTGTTACGTAATTTGAATTCTTTCAAACTTTTCTTTCGTTTTCTTCATTTAAAAACCGGTTTTTAAATGTGAAAATTTATTTTAAAAACCGGATTTTAAAAAGCGGGCTTGAAATACCGTTAAACCCTATTTCTGGCCATTTATTTTGTACCACTGTAACCGGTGTATCAATTTATAGATTTTGTTTCGGGCCATGGGTTTAGTAATCTAGGAGTCCCTGTTAGCACTGATGTTTGCTTTGTTAGCTCAATATTTTGTTAACTTGTCCGCCATTTCGTACCATACCAGTACACTGGTAGGAAATAATGTCTCCTGGTACTTATTCCTTTCGTTCGCGATTTCTTCTATTGTTGCGTAGCCGCATTTTAATTTATTGCGTTCAATTTAAGTGTTAATTTGAAAAGTAGCTCTAACCATTATATGACGTATATGTACGTCTGTACATATATCTTTTTAGTTGGTGAGAATATAATCAATTCGTTTTTTGACATAGCCATCAGTACTATAAATTCAACAAGATTAAATTACTGCGTTTGTTTGCATGTGTTGAATGTGTCATTTTGAGATATTACTCATTAAATTGTATTAATATGAAATGACTAATATGCAATCAATGTTAGTTTTAAACACTAAATTTAAGCTTATTCTAAGATTGCTAACAACATTGTTTACTTATTGACAACTGGAATTTGTTTACATTAATAGGTTGAATATTTAGAAATCTTAGTCTCTCCGCATCTAGATCTTTGTTATCTTATCATTGATATACATTGGGTGTATTTTTCTTAGCTTCCTGGAAAGCTTCTTTTGGGGTATTTATAGAGTTGTACAAGGGAATATTTAAAAATAAACTTTGGTTTCCAAACTTTGTGGCCTCCTACTGATGCGGAGTTAGTTGCCTGTGGAAAGAAATACCTGAAATTTTAAGGAATAGATGCACTAGGATTATTTAAAGGTTTTTTAATTTAGCTTTTCAGATTTCATTTTGTTTTTTGCAAAATGAAAGATATTAATGCGGTATTTTCCACAAAGATTTTCCCTCAACGATTTCACAATCAATATGAATGAAGTATCCAAAAAGACCAATAATATATTGCATTCCAATAATATAAAATTTTTTAGTTTTATATCAAATTGCATTTCTAAACCAGAATAAGTTTTCCAACGCGAGTGAAATTTCGTTGTATTCATGTATCTATTTTTCATTAAAGTAATTATGATTTGATTTTGATATTAGGTACAGCGATGAGTATTGCAGCTCGAGAATTTTCGGAAGATCCTTGTTCATCCTTAAAGCGTGGCAATATGGTCAGAGCAGCTAGAAACTTACTTTCAGCTGTAACACGTCTACTAATACTAGCAGATATGGTGGACGTACATTTATTGCTCAAATCTTTACGCGTAGTTGAAGATGATTTACAAAAATTACGCGACGCCTCCAGCCAGGGAGAATTGTTGGACAACATCAAAGCTTTCGGCCACAACGCCAACGAGCTTATGAACCAGGCAGCTAAACGCCAACTTGAACTAAAAGACCCTCAATTGAGGGATGACTTAGCTGCTGCAAGAGCTGTACTTAAAAAACATTCCACTATGCTTTTAACGGCTTCAAAGGTATATGTACGTCATCCTGAACTAGCTGCTGCCAAAGCTAACAGAGATTATGTTTTGAAACAAGTTTGTGAAGCTGTTACTACTATCAGCGATGTTGCTCAAGGTAGAACACCTCAACCCACACAAGGTCCTTATGATGGACCTGGAGAACTTGCTGCGGCCCTTGATGATTTCGATGTAAATATATATATATATTTTTTATTGACTTTTTTATTTTGTTAAAAATCTTTATGTCTTAGTTAAAGCCTGACAAAGAATTTTGTCCTTCTGATGTATGTTTCACTACTATTATGAAAATTTGGGGTATAGTTGTCATTTGAATCTAACAAGTGTGAATTTGGTTGTTGTTTCTAATCAAATGATTTTATTTTTATTTTTTAAACTAATTGGTTTTCTGGGCCATATTCTCTTGAAACTAAAGAATTTCACAGTCTAATTTAAAAGCAATATTTTTGTTTCTAGTTGTGTAATTTTTGTGTTTTATTTTGTTTAGGAACGCATGGAAATGGAACCCTTGGCATATAATGAGGTTCACACTCGTCCTTCTTTGGAGGAACGTTTGGAGAGTATTATAAGTGGAGCGGCTTTAATGGCAGATTCGAGTTGCACGCGTGACGAACGACGTGAACGAATTGTTGCTGAATGCAATGCTGTCAGGCAAGCCCTTCAAGACCTATTATCAGAATACATGTCAAATGTAAGTTGTTGAAAATATCTTTATAGAAATTATATATACAGTATAATCTCGCTAATTCGGCCGTTGGTTAATCGGACGACACGTCTAGTAATCCAGCGGTCTGGGGACCGCTCGCGCTCTTCCCTCCCAACACTCTTTCTTATAATCTGGCGGTTGTCTGGTCCCATATGTGCCGGATTATGGAGATTATACAGTATTTCATTCGTGACCATCATATATGTTTGCGTGATAAATATTCATATTAGCTGATATTTTGTTTTATATTTGCTCAGCAAATGCAAGTTTTACGGGGAGGTACAAGGGTAAATATTATCCAATTCAATGTTTTATATATGTGCACCTTCACTTTCGCAGTATATTTCAGATTTACTCCTGAAATATGCTAATATCTATAAAGCTTGAACTTTCCACGAGTTTCGCCTATTATACGAAATCCTCTAAACACTCGACAATCCAATTAATTATTTCCAATTAGATATCATATTAGTAACACCAATACTAATATTATACGTTTCTAGAAAATCAATGCTACTGCAAGTCATTGTTTATTCACTTCTCTGCATCATTTTTATGGTTTTTATCATATGGATTGGATTGCTGATCGGTGTTTTCTATTGGCCAAACTCGGCTTTAAGGGCCCATTTCAGAAAGTTATAGTCCATAAACCAACCTGTGCAATAACAGATAAACGCACCTTGATTTAAGCTCAACCTTTCTACTGAAATGGCCCTATTAACAATTAATAAAGAGCACTTCTAAAATTTATACGAAGCATAGTTTTAGAAGGTATATATATTTTTTTAACAAGAGCCGTATATAATATTTCAAAAGACTTTTGAAATATTAAAACAAGTTTTTTTTATTTGATCACTTTGCATGCTGTTTAATATTAAAACCAAAAACAATTCTACAAAGGCTGCTTCAAGTAACGCGGACTGTGATGTTCCTTTTTTCGTAAAACTTTCTTTTCCTTTGAACTCCTTATTTTGGGTGATGTCTCTGTCCTTTGATGTCCCTTATTTCAACTAGGCTTAACTGACTTTTACTTCGAAAATATTTGCAACCTTTTCATGGCAGCACATTTGCGTTTTGCAGATTGGCAACAAAGAACAAAGCGATGGTTTGGGTCGTGCTATTAATAATATGGGTAGAAAGACTCGAGATTTGAGACGACAATTACGTAAAGCTGTTGTTGATCACGTATCTGACAGGTAAACAAATATTAGAGATGAAGAAAGTTTGGGATTGTAAATTCTTGATTTTAGTTTCTTGGAGACCAATGTACCTTTATTGGTTTTGATAAAGGCAGCACAAAATGGTAATGAGAAAGAAGTAGAAGAATATGCAGTGGTATTTACGGAGCATTCCAATAAGTTAGTAGAAGTAGCGAATTTAGTGTGTAGCATGTCGAACAATGAAGACGGGGTCAAAATGGTTCGTTATGCGGCAGCTCAAATAGACAATCTATGTCCAGAAGTGATAAATGCAGCTCATATCTTGGCCGCTCGTCCACGTAGTAAAGTGGCCCAAGAAAACATGGAAGCTTTCAAACAGGCTTGGGAGAACCAAGTCCGTATTCTAACAGAAGCTGTGGACGACATTACTACTATTGACGACTTCCTTGCCGTCTCTGAAAACCACATCCTCGAAGATGTTAACAAATGTGTATTAGCTTTGCAAGAAGGAGACGGAGACACCTTGGAACGTACTGCTGGCGGTATCCGAGGCAGATCCGCCCGTGTTTGTAACGTCGTCACTGCCGAAATGGACAACTACGAACCTTGTGTTTATACCAAAAGAGTTTTGGAAGCCGTTAAAGTCCTCAACGAACAAGTTATGCCTAAATTTGGACAACGTGCTTCAGTCGGAGTATCCGCATTATCCAGCAACCCACCCAAAGAAGTTGACGAAAATGACTTTATTGATGCTGCTAGGCTCGTTTATGATGGCGTACGTGAAATTAGACGAGCTGTATTAATGAACAGAGTAAGTTATTTACTAATTCACATTAATAGAACCATTAATATAAAATCATCGGATTCAAACAATTAAGAACGCATGTTTTCAGGCCGACGAGGATCTTGATCCCGAAGATGTTGAAATTGATGAAAATTACACACTAGAAACTCGCAGCAAATGTAAGTATAAAGTCTCTAAGGTATTTTTCTTCTTAAACCTAATAACAATATAAAAGTATTGCCAATTTCATACTACTATTTTCTCATATTAGTTTTTTTTAACCTTTTCGCTACGACGTCCTTTTCTAAAAGTCGTGCCCTGTGCCCGGCATGCTGAGGGTAGTGCGGATTCGTACGGTTCCCGTAGTTAGGTACTTACTCCTTGCGTTTGTTTCATGTTATTTTCTTAATGGGTAACCAAAATAATACGCAATTCAGTTCTTGGCATTCTTCAGTTCTTTCAGTTCTTTAGCATACGTCCGGAATTATAAATGAAAGACTGGTCCTGGTTGATGCGTTTTTTTAGGGTCTGCAGTGAAATGATGGAAGCGGATTTGTACGGTTCACGTATAGGGATTGCAATCCAGGAAACCGGATCCGATAGTCCGGCAGATCCGGCATCAGTAAATGTTTGCCGGATCCAATATACCGTACCAATATACCGGATCCGGTGATGCTAATTTTTTGTAAAATAATCACGCTGTTCCATGAGTAGGTACTTTAAATGCGTGGTGCGCATGGTGGCACATGGTTTTTTCAAAACCAAAATTGATTTTGTGCTAAATAATGTATACTTACTAAATAATTACCGTATTTGCCAGTGTATAACGCGCACCTTTTTTCCAACAAAATTGCCTCAAAAACATAGGTCCGCGTTGTAGGCGCACAAAAAGTAGATTGAATTTTAGGGTGCATCTTATACACCGGCACATACGGTATTTATAGTATTAATTAAATTAAATAGTCATTATCAATACTCATT
This sequence comes from Phosphuga atrata, assembly GCA_944588485.1. NCBI lineage: Eukaryota > Metazoa > Arthropoda > Insecta > Coleoptera > Silphidae > Phosphuga > Phosphuga atrata. The sequence goes on along the minus strand of OX155907.1, from coordinate 1,823,567 downwards.
ATTGTGAAAATTGTGCCATTCATTAGACAGATTCATCATGATGTCTCTCAAAAAGAATAAGACTTGTTAGCGTGCTCAAATACTTAATTGTTGTAATCTCAGCAGATTGAGTAAACATTTAATAAAGTTAAATACTAAAATTCTATCGGTGAAATTTAAATAGTTCCTATATTGTATTTGATTTTTAACTGTTTGTCTAATTATAAATGTGTGTGTATACTACCAATATAATACATTCACTCGATTATCTTGTTCATTTTGGAACGAAAAGGGAAATTTATCCTGATCGGATCAATCGAATTTATATCGATCCGGATCCGGCCGGATCGATGTAAACTTGGCCGGATCCGGCCGGATTGAAAAAGACACCGGATTGCAATCCCTATTCCCGTAATTTGGGCCGAAAAAATTGATTACACTGAAATCAAGTTTTGATATGTCTATAACATTTTTATTAGTGTATATGATAATTATAATACAGCGATGAGTTGATTTCCCATATTAAGTACAGAAAAAACACTTGCGTATTAATCCCGTTCCCGTACGGGACAGAAAAATATTTTACGGCTTTATCCGGTTCCCGTAGCGAAAGGGTTAAATAAAATAGAAAAGGAAACTATTATTTATTTGAACTGACAATGTACTCTAAAGTATTTTATTTTGTTATCTATTATAGCAAGTGCACATACCGGTGAGCATGGAGTTGATGAATACCCTGAAATCAGTGGTATTACCACAGCTAGGGTAAAAATATCAATATCACATTTATGGTCTTTTTATTGATATTACGTTTCTTTTATAGGAAGCTATGGGTAAAATGCCAGAAGAAGATAAACAAAAGATTCTCCAGCAAGTAGAATATTTCCGCAGCGAGAAATTGAAATTCGATCGCGAAGTTGCTAAATGGGACGACACAGGAAATGATATAATAGTGTTGGCTAAACACATGTGCATGATTATGATGGAAATGACAGATTTCACTCGGTGATTACAATTCTAATTTAAATTTGCCTTGGTTCTAATTATAGTTTGCAGCGGTCGCGGGCCTTTGAAGACAACGATGGATGTTATTAATGCAGCTAAGAAGATATCCGAAGCAGGAACGAAGTTAGATAAGTTGACCAGGCAAATTGCCGAGCAATGTCCGGAGAGTTCAACCAAAAAAGATTTGCTTGCGTATTTGCAACGCATCGCTTTATATTGCCATCAAATGAATATTACATCAAAAGTTAAAGCTGATGTACAAAATATCAGTGGAGAACTAATAGTTTCTGGGGTACGCCATTTAAAATTATTCGCTAGGAATTTTTTTAAACTAATTTGTTTCCTTTAGCTCGACAGTGCAACATCATTAATTCAAGCAGCCAAGAATTTGATGAACGCTGTAGTTTTAACTGTGAAATCTTCATATGTTGCTTCTACGAAATACCCTAGACAAGGAACAGTAACGGTAATCTCTGAAAAACATTTTTTTTCTGTTTATTTAGGATTTTTTTTATAGTCTCCGATTGTTGTTTGGAAGATGAAGGCTCCAGAAAAGAAACCGTTAGTGCGTCCGGAGAAGCCGGAAGAAGTTCGTGCCAAAGTTCGTAAAGGTTCCCAAAAGAAAGTTCAAAATCCAATTCACGCTCTCTCCGAATTCCAAAGTCCTACTGAGTCTGTTTAGAGTAAACAATAAGGAAAAAGTTGGGTGGATTGTGGTGAAAGTCAATGCATTTTTCTATAATTTGACAGTATTTATATTTTTATTTCTTAACACATAAAAAAAGAAAAATATATTGAAGAAAAAAAAATCACGGTTTTATATATTCTAACAATTTTATTTTGACGTATCGATAAAAAGGATCGTAAAACATATTCATACTCTTTATTTCATAGCTTCATATAGTAGTAGATTGTATTTAAACTTACATATCTAAAAATTTATATATTCAGTATTTCATCAGCTGCCGATTTCCTAAACAGGGGAAAAAGTTTCATAATATTGTATTAGTTTCAATGTGTTTATATTTATAGATGTCGACTTTTTTATTATATATTGTAACTTTTTATTTGCTGCATTACGAGAATATTTTTTATTCTATTTGATGTATTCAATAAATTATATTTAAATAATTGTTAAAGGTGACCCAAAAAAAAACAAATTCCCATTTTACCTATAGGAGAACTATTGATTTTTATATTGTTCAAGGTCTGTTTTGATTATTCACGTTCTATCCTCGCATGTTTACTTGGTTTTAGGGGTGCAATTATCCATTGTTTGCTTTTTCACATACAAACAACCCGAATCACGAATGATTTCCCAAACTGAAGTTTCCCTATCAAAATATTATTACCACGTTAGATATCTATTTCTAAAATTATACAATCGCCTACTAATTTTAATCATAAAATCTATATTCGTAGGGTATTCAATAGGAACTTTATTTCTATAAAATTGAATGGGAAAACTACGTGCTTGTTGTAACCAATATGAAATTCTAATCTCGTTGCTTAATATTCACTTAAATTATCCTAAAAATTGTTATATAATAATGTAGTTTGGTGTATGTTGAAATATAACACCAATAAGTGACATACAATTTGGTGAAACTACGTGCTTGTTATGACAATTATAGGGTTTGTTTATTCTCTTATCAATCTTGGTTTATCTAACTTAAGGGTAGCGAAGTTTCACTGTAATAAAGTTACCACTATTTATTTTTTCTTATCTTAACGTCATCTATTTCATTTATAGATTTTTATGCATTATCTAGTTTTGTAAGTAAGCAAAATTATTTTTGTATCCTTTATAATAACATTATTAATTTACCTGGCTTATAGTTTCTATATACCTTATCTAGTTTTCTAACAAGGGTATCAAAATTGGATTTTAATCCTTTCTCATTTCTTTGTTTTTTTTTTGTTTCGTTGTTAAATAATTCATAGCATATACGCCTTATTTACATTTTCTCCGCATTGTCGGGAAGGGGTGGTTTCATATCAAATATAAATTATCAAATATTTATTTTTAAAGTTATATTTTGTATAAATTAAAGAGTATTTATGCACAGGGTAACGTTATTATAAAGCACGGGTCTCGAGAATGGGGTCTTTTTGAGAATGGGGCCGGATTGGGGCGTATGACGAAAAATATTGAAACCTTATTTGAATATTAGGAGACCTGTGAAAACGTACCCGGGCGCAGATGTCAATTCCGATCACAACCCAGTTGCCGATTTTAAAAGGTCACGTTTGAGAACAGTAAGAATGGACAAACCACGAAAAAGAGTAGACGTACAAAACCTGCATGACACTCATCTTAAAAACCTTGTAATTGAGGCTCTAAAAGAGGAACTAAGAAATGTAGAATGCCCAAAACCGCAGGAGGTAGAAACAGCATGGAGCACAATTAAGCCAAGACTGAATGTCATACAAGTAAACCAGATATGCCTCACTGAAAATAACAAGAAGCAAGAGTGTATTACTATTAGATTCTGGAGTTAATGAGGGAAAGGAGGAAGCACAAGGAAAAAGACCTGGTAAAATACAAAGATATAAACAGATTATTACGGAGACAAAGAGAGGTGGACTCAATATTTGGAGAAACTATTCCAATATGATCGACCACTACCGCCGCTTCTGACAGATGTAAGCGAATTGGAGTCCGAAATAACCAAAAAAGAGTTCACACGTGCAATAAATGTGCAGAAAAATAGAAAATGTAGAAATAGAAAATGACATCACTAATTAACGAATTATACACCTCTGGCGAAATCCCCTCAAGCTGGCTAAAATCCACCTTTATCACCCATCCTAAGAAAAACAACTTGTCCCAATGCGATGATTACATAATGATTACAGAATACAGCAACATCAAAATATCGAACGGAACGTCTCCCCACGAGCGCCTGCAGCGGTGGAGAAATTTATTCTATCAACTGTACAACCACGATCCGCTACCCCAGCCAGCGTTGAATGTTGCAGCAATGTTCTGAAGGCTGCACAATATTCCGAATGTTGGAGCAACATTCCTGAACATTCCAGTGGCAACGTTACAATGTGAATGTTGCAGCAACATTCCAGTTGCAATATTACAATGTGAATGTTGCAGCAACATTCCTGAACCTTCCAGTGGCAACGTTGCAATGTAAATGTTGCAGCAACATTGCTGCAACATTCCAGTTGCAATATTACAATGTGAATGTTGCACCAACATTCCTGAACATTCCAGTGGCAACATTACAATGTGAATGTTGTAGCAACATTCCTACAACTTTCCAGTAAGGATTGCGCCAATTATTTTTTCATTATTAATATTATCATTTATTTTTACTGTGATTATTTTTACTCGTCTCACTATTTTTTATTCTTACACTCAAAAATGTATTATATTTTTAGTTATTTTTCCGATCGGCGCGGGTATTTTCCGCCGATCGGAATTTGCATACACATTGCGTGTATATACTCAATGAAACGTTGCTGTATTTATCTACGCTCTCTCCTCTTTCTGTACTCCTCTCTTCCAATTTTATGTAGTGTATGAAGCAGGTATGAACGCTGAGTCCCTCTTAAACGCCTTTACATAACCTACTTGTACAACAAACACGTTGCCTTAAAATTCAGTTGACAAGGTCGTTCGAATGAGAAACGATGTTTAAGTCAATTAATGATGGCGACATTACTCTGCAGTAAGTTTATTTCTTTAAAAGTGAACATTTTTATATTTTTGCCAGATATTTTTACTTATATTTTATATTGTCCTAAAATTTTACATAGACTTGCCGGAGAGAAATGGTCGGAAATAGATATAGAAGAGACTCTGGCGAAATGGCTTATTCAAACTCCAACAAGAGTGAGTCGAGCCAAAAAAGCAAATGCGGAAGTTTCCTCCGATGAGAATAACAATAACAGTACATAAATTTAAAAAAAATATTAAAAGTGAAAGTGAAAGAAGTAAATAAAAGAGAAGAATAAAAGAGAATAAAACTAAAAATATAATTTTCTATTTTTCAATATTCAATATATTCCTTTAACATTCCTGCAACATTAATGCAACATTCGCAATATTTCCGCAACGTTCCTGCAATGTTCGTAATGTTCCCGGAATGTTCGTAATGTTCCCGCAACGTTCGTAATGTTCCCGCAACGTTCCTGCAATGTTCGTAATGGTTCCGCAACGTTCCTGCAATGTTCCTAATGTTCCCGCAACGTTCGTAATGTTCCCGCAACCTTCCTGCAATGTTCGCAACATTCCTGCAATGTTCCGTGCAACGTTCCCACAACATTTCTGAACGTTGCAGAGAGGCGGACATAGGAATGTTGTAGGAATGTTGCAGAAATGTTGCAGCAATGTTTAACGTTGCGAAAGTAACATTTCTGCAACATTCCTGCAACATTCAACGCTCTCTGGGACATGATCCAGCGCCCAATCCACCGATTATCGAGCAGCCTATGAATCAGTTCCCCGACACGGAACCGAAAATTGCCGAGGCGAAAACGGCAATAAAATCGCTGAAAAACGGTAAAGCACCGGGAGGAGACCAGTTAACGACCGATATAATAAAAGCCGGAGAAGACGTCTTATTGCAACAACTTCACATTTTCATAGCGAATATATGGCATTCGGATCGTATCCCGTCGGCGTGGAAGAAAGCGATTGTTGTGTGTATTCTCAAGAAAGGAGACAGTGCAAGAACTACTTGCACAGAAGACGACTTCCATGTGATATTAGGCTCTTCTCGATCGTCGGTAAAGTATTTATGAATATCATACTATAGAGGCTAAAGAAACATCGAGAGCAAAGAGCCGGGAAGAACAAGCTGGATTTAGACCACACCGAGGATGCATCGATCAGATATTCGCTCTCCGTCAGCTAACGGAAGAAAGAATTCGATGCAGCAAACTTTGATTGCATCGACTGGGCCAGTTTGTGGAGAGACCTGGAGACCGACCACGTGAAAATCATTCTTCTTCTCAAACTTCTTCAGGCATCGTACGACGGTTCAACCAACAAGTGTTCGTATCCAAAAAGAATTATCCGAGGAGTTTCCGATCCAAACTGGAGTACGACAAGGAGACGTCGCCTCGCCACTACTTTTTAACGTTGGTTCACGTGATTATGCCGAAAGCACGATTATGCGAGGACAATTTCATAACCGATCTGATGTTCGCCGACGACACGGATGCCGAAGCAACAGACATTTTGTACGACATTTCCCCCAGCGCCCAACCATACGGATTAAAGATCAATGCGGATAAAACCAAAGTGCTCACAACGGACGGATCGAAAGCGAGGGCTTACCTCAATAAAACTCAAATCGAAAATTGAACTGTGGTGCCTACAGTTCAAGTATTTGGAATCGCTTGTGGCAAACAAGGAATTGGCGTCGAAGGCCGATGTTCATTGCCGGATCGGTCAAGCAACAGCAACATTCGCCTCGCTCAAGTGGTGCATATGGAAGCGGACGAATATCACAATCAAAAACAAAATACGCCTATACCGAACATTAATCCTTCCTATTCTTCTTTATTGATCGGAAACGTAGACACTGCTCAAATCGGACCTAAACAACCTCGAGGTCTTCCAAATGCGATTCTTGAGGCAAATACTATGTGCCTCTATCCGTAACCGACTCAGAAACGCGATCAAAAGACACCGATCGAAGAAGAAATACAAAAACGAAGACTATGTTAGTTTGGCCACGTCTGCCGGATGAATAACACCCGGCTTCCATGAAACTCCTTTGGCAGCAGCGACTGCTAGACAGCAGAATACAAAGAAACGCGCCAAAGAAGGCATGGTTGAAACAAGTGGAAGAAGATCTGAGATACCAAAGTCTGTATACCCATCCAGATAAGGACGTCGCAATCGATCCGTAAGAGTGGAAACGTATCGTGAATGGAGCAAGAAATCCTGCGGCACCGATAGCAGCGTATTGGTTGCGAGGACAACCCCCTCCTCAATCGCCTGACGCGAAAAAAAATACAAAATGATAAGTTTATTGACACATGTACTGAAAGTGTTTCTACGTATAATCCACACAAGAATCTACCAGAAGTGTGAGAATGAGACGGGCCAAACACAATTTGGCTTTCGCAATGGAGTGAAGCGTGAAGCTTTGTTCTCCCTGAATGTCTTGGTCCAAAGATGCCGAGCTATCAATTGCGACCTGTACGCCTGCTATATAGACTACCAAATGGCATTTGATTGGGTTCAACATGAGAAAATGATAAACACACTGAAATCAATAGGCATAGATAGGAGAGACATACAGATTATCACGGAATTATACTGGAATTAAACGACTCAAGTATCAGTGGTTTATGTACTCACAGATGCTATACATATTAAGAAAGGTGTCTTGCAGGTGGGCGTGCTGTCACATCTTCTATTCAATCTATACTCGGAAGAAATATTCAACGAAGCACTTGATGAAACTTCAGGCGGAATCACGGTAAATTGACGCATAATACATAACTTGAGATACGCCGACAACACGGTCATCATTGCACAATACACAAGCTGAACTACAGAAAATGGTAGATAACGTGATGCCGCATAGTGAAAGGGCAGGATTGTTTATAAACATACTGAAAAAAAAACCATGATCTACACAAAAATCAGAAAACGTTTCCATAACCATCAACATGGAATCCATACAGCAGGTTGTCAGCTTTAAATAACATACCACGTCAACTAGCACTGTGACATAACGAAAGAAAAAGTAGAGAATAGAACACGCCTGCAGAACATTTATGACCAAGTAAAATTTCTTTATTAGACCTGACCTAAGTCTGGAAATGAAGGTCCGCATGTTGAGATGCTAAGTGTTTCCAAAGTTTCTGTGCGGATTCGAAAGCTGGACTCTAAACCCCGTTATGGAAACAAGATTGAAGCCTTTGAAATGTACCTGTACAGGCGCATACTGAGAATATTTTGGGTACAAAGATGTAATTACCCGTATGAAAAAGTCAAATTACTACTTCATACTATGATGAGAAGAAAGTCCGAATACCTGGAATACCCATCATGAGAGGGACGATACGAATTCCTACGATTAATTATTGAGGGAAAAATACATAGAAAGAAGTCTATTGTCAGACGACAGAACTCATGGCTGAAAGACCTACGCCGTTGGTTCAATTGTACGATCACTGGTGTCTTCCGAGCATCCGTCTCAAGAACGATAATTGACAATTGGATCGCCAACCTTCGGAAGGAAGCGGCACAAGAAGAAGAAGAAGCAAGTAAAGTCGAAGATTATATATAACTATAAAGTAACTCGAGCTTAGTCTGCCTTATCGGTGTACAAAGACAAAATTATCAAAAGCAGCCCTTAAAAATGAAAAAATGTTTGTTCTTAAATCGGTTCAGTAGTAACTATGCCGTTTCAGATCATTTGTTATTCACAAATGGATATTACTCCAGTAACATCGGACCCCAATCGGTTCAGTAGTACTGGAAATCAATGGGAGATATGGCAAGGTGGGAGATATGGTGGTATATCAGCGCACTGCACGTAACCTAAACCAAATTTGTCTGTTACCCTCCGAAATGCTTCGATGAGTCCTCAAATCAAGCATCTGAAACGGATCTCAACACCAGACTAGTAAATCAATATTGTTTTAAAAAGCAGCTTCCCAACCCATTCACTCTCCAGCTCACAAACAAAGGCGGCGTTAACGAAATAATAAACAGTGTACGAACCAAAGCAAAGGTATTGATGCCATAGACGTCATGATGATAAGATTCCGTTCACCAACTATATTCGATCCGAGGGCAATAGCACTAGCGCCAAAGGTGATACTTTTAAGAACTTCATGTGTAGTTATATATTGACATGTATTTTGTAATATATTGACATTTTGCTCATCAGAAGTCTTCGATTCACTATATAGTGTCCTTGTTAATAAAATCAATCAGTGCATGCTTGAGAAACGGATGTGTCTTGCACTTTGAATAACATCGTTTATCATTCAACTAACAAAATTGTAGATTATAATTAAATCTTCATAATATATATTGACATTAGTTATTTCTTAAATAATCTCAACATACTTGGAATCGTACTTTATATGGAGCTTCAGTAACATTAGTTTGCCGAAAAACCTTACATTTAATTGTAGTTCCTTGATTTTCAATTCTAAACTCTTCAACATCAACAACGGTAATCTCACTTAGTTTTACAATGTTTCATTCACAATTTTTTGTTAATTAAAATCAAGAGTGGAAAAAAATTTCAAAGCCAGTTTTAATAGTTTAATCCAATATCAATTTAATTTATAATTATTATCTCGGTGGTATCTTATTACAGAATTGACGTATTAAAAAACCTATAATTTTTTTGCTGTCAAATATCGTATATTTTTTGTTTTTGCTTGTTGCTTTTATACACTATTATTCCACACGAAGTTGTCTTTTTGGCCACGGGTGGCGCTAAGCGCGGTTGTGCACGGAGCGAATAGTCTCCTTCAGACCGGCAGCGGCAGCGAAATGGACATACCCACATCAAAACGCGATTTTTAGGTGTAAAGTAATGTGTTCCCCAGAGGAAGAAGCTCTGCGAATATTAGCATCGACCGCAGAAGAAGAAAATCGGTGAGTTATTTTTTATTTGTTTTTAAATACCTAAAACACTTTTGCTTTGCTAGCGGTGCGGCAGCGAAATGGCCATGTCCACATCAAAACGAATTTTTTAGGTGTAGTCATGAATTCCTCAGAGGAAGAAGCAGCTCTGCTAATATTAGCATCGACCGCAGAAGACGAAAATCGGAAAAATTTGCTTTTAATTTCTTAAAAACCTAAAACTCATTTCAGAAATAAAAAGAAAGAACGTGGGTTCAGAAAATCAACTAAATTACGTCCTTATTCCTGATGTTTTTATAGTCTTCCTTTGCCAGGTAGGTCATAGAATACAGGATGTTTTTTTAATATTCTCAATCAACTTCTCTGTAATCGCCATTTCAAAACACAGCGGCAGCGAAACTAACCACGCATGCAGCATTCTTATCGTGCAACGATGCACTACTGCGGCTTTGGCGGAAATCGCGCCTGTTGATCTAAATATGACCCGATGACGCAGTTGTTGTGGCAGCGAAACTTCCGCGTGACCTGTAAGCTTCTTATTACCAATCATTAGGGACATCATTAGCGCAACTGCCTCTTACACCCCTATTTCCCAAAAAGTTGGAAAAAGGCAATCATCACACCAGTTCCTAAAACTACTAATCCAAAAGAAATGTCTGACTGCAGACCGATCTCCATTTTACGCATCTTATCGAAACTTTTTGAAAAGACAGCTGAAAACAACTCCGGAATTTAATAGAGGCTAACAGACTACTGTCGGAGACCCAATCCGGATTCCATTGTGGCCACAGCTGTGTTATCGTTCTATTCGATATGATCGATGATATTACCCATGCTCTTGATAAAAGATCTATCTTAGTAATGGCATTCAGCAAGTTAAGATGTACAACAGCAGGTAAAACCTGAAAGATATTGAAGAAATAACGTGTTTGAGAGCGTCAATGGCGGCTAAAACTATCAAAGTGACTGGAGCCAAATTCACCTGGTTTTGTGAAGAATGCAGGAAAGAAAAGAAAAAGCTGAAATAGGTAATAAACAGATGGAGAGAAGGAAAGGCAGTCAAAGAGGATACCCAGCCAGCGTTGAATATTGCAGGAATGTTGCAGCAATGTTACTTTCGCAACGTTAAACATTGCTGCAACATTCCTACAACATTCCTATGTCCGCCTCTCTGCAACGTTCAGAAATGTTGTGGGAACGTTGCACGGAACATTGCAGGAACGTTGCGGGAATGTTGCGAACATTGCAGGAAGGTTGCGGGAACATTACGAACGTTGCGGGAACATTACGAACGTTGCGGGAACATTACGAACGTTGCGGGAACATTACGAACATTGCAGGAACGTTGCGGGAACATTACGAACGTTGCGGGAACATTACGAACATTGCTGGAACGTTGCGGGAACATTACGAACATTGCAGGAACGTTGCGGGAATATTGCGAATGTTGCAGGAATGTTAAAGGAATATATTGAATATTGAAGAATAGAAAATTATATTTTTAGTTTTATTCTCTTTTATTCTTCTTTTTTATTTACATCTTTCACTTTCACTTTTAATATTTTTTTTTAATTTATGTACTGTTATTGTTATTCTCATCGGAGGAAACTTCCGCATTTGCTTTTTTGGCTCGACTCACTCTTGTTGGAGTTTGAATAAGCCATTTCGCCAGAGTCTCTTCTATTATCTATTTATAAATAAAAGTATAAATTAATTTATTAAAGTATAAATCTATTTCCGACCATTTCTCTCCGCCAAGTCTCTGTAAAATTGTAGGACAATATAAAATATAAGTAAAAATATCTGGCAAAAATATAAAAATGTTCACTTTTAATGAAATAAACTTACTGCAGAGTAATTTCGCCATCATCAATTGGCTTAAACATCGTTTCTCATTCGAACGACCTTGCCAACTGAATTTTGAGGCAACGTGTTTGTTGTACAAGTAGGTTATGTAAACGCGTTTAAGTGCAACATTCCTGCAACATTCAACGCTGGCTGGGATATTAAGAAACAAAAACTGCAGCTAGAGATCCTCACCATACCATGAATCAAGGAATCAAAAGCCGGCAGTTTTTCTGGCGATATTATTCGGTAAAAATTAAAGAAAATACGATTGAAGATTTTTCCAAAGTCCACTTTCTTTGTCTATTCCAACAAAATAGTGCTCTATCAAGATAATAGGGGCCCCATTATACTAATGTGCCCAGGGCCTCCAATAGGTTAAAGATGGCGCTAGCTAGAGAGAGTTATGGGGACAAAAAAGGAGGATGGGTAAGAGAAAAGTGTGGAATACATAACAAACATTAATAATGAAGCGGAGCTGTGGCAGTTTCTAAGGAACAAGGGGCATAGCCGGGAAAGGGGGGGTGGTAGGAAGTGGTTCAAGGAAGTTGAACTGCAAGAACGTCAAAGGAAGATAATGGAGATTAAATATAGTAAGGACTATATGGACGTACAAGTATTTGAAGAACTCCCTAAATACTTAAAATCATCAATGGGCCTGAATACCCAGTTATAAATTGCCAGGTTTAGATGCGGGTGTGATGAAATCGCCCTCTTTCTTAGTATTCGATGGATGACAAGTATAAAAGTTGTGAAGATGTGGGGTGCGGAAGGCCGTGAAAGATAGTATTACCTTAAGAGACAGTACATAAATGTGGATGGTAGTGGTTTGGTAATGATGGAAAGAATAAAAGGATGGATGGTGAATGGGGCTTTAACAGACGAAACAGAGGAATAGTCCACTTTACTTTTAAACTTTATTTTTATGGTTTGTAAAGTATATTGATTTTGGATTTTGTATAAGCAGCTTTTAAGTTGAAAAGTTCATGTGTAGTAAATTTTATTTTATGTTTTATGCCAATAAATTATGCCAAATAGAAGTTATTATATAAAGGTTAATATCTAAAGAGGTACTAGAGGGTTTCGTACTGTCCCCTCTGCTATCACATTATACATGGTCAATCTGGGGACTTACATAAAAGGAAACAGCACCAATATGCTGATGACACCCAAATTAAAATACCATCATCCCCAAGAACTAAGGCTGGTACAAGTAAGAATAAATTCTGACCTATCTATATCCGGATTTTCATTATGGCATTCCGTTAATATTAATCCCGAAAAGGCGCAAGAAATTATATTTGCACCCAAACATAAACGAGAAGAGATTAAGGAAAAACTGGCAATAGCAATTGATCTAAAAGTAATGCAAATAAATCGCAGAGTGAAAAACCTGGGACTGTTGATTGATGAGAACCTCTTTAGAAAAGAGGTTGTAAGAGGATAGTAAATATTAGTGATGTAGGTAAAGAGTCTTTACCTACATTACTCGAACAACTAAATTGGCCATGTCTATATTGAAACTTTTGTACTCTTCGAGGAAAGTGCAATATTTTTCTTCATTCGTAATATCGCTGTATAGTTATGCTGACATGGTATATGGTAACTATTTAGATTACGAAACATCCAGGCGAATACAAAGGATGTAGAACTGGTGCATTAGGTTCGCGTATAATTTAATACTAAAGCAGAGTATACTGCGTAATATACGTAACCAGTGGCGGCTCGTGAATGATGTTTGTGGGAGGGCTGGAAAAAAATATAATAAAAGTATTTATATGAGTTGAAAAACCCGCATTTTCATTGAAATATACAGAAACATATTGAATTTTTTAATTCAGTGACAACATGTTAACCAATTATGCTTCATTTAAATGTTGAAATTAAATTTTCGGTCATAATTATTTGAACGACTTTTTGACACTGGACAAATATTTAAATCTGGATTTAACTGTCTTAATGATTTAATTTCAATTTTTTCTTGAAATTTCAGTCGTGCAAAGTTGATCTTTTGCAAATGCACAACTGAATTTTTGGCTTCGTTCATTTCTATAAAAATGTAATTAAAATTAAATTCAATAATTAAATTAAAAAATAACACTATCTTACTTTCTATGTGTATAGCTAAGAACTACTTATTTATTAATACTTTAAAAATTGTCATAATTGTTTTAAATTGTCCACTTTTCAATTGTCCATCAATTAATTGTCCACTTAAGATTCTTTGACTTTGCCGAAACTCGAGTTCTTAGAAACAAACTCATAAAACGTCTAAAATACAGAGTGCGGGCTACAATGTTTGCAGCCCACGATATACATATTACAAAAACGTATATCATGGGTGGGGGTAACCAGATCAATACACTAACTACGCGGAGAGACTTGGGCTGCACTGACTGCAGCCCGGATAAGTATATTGCGTATACGACCGCAATAAATTGCACAATACACACATACAGAGTGCCTATCGAGGTATTTACAAACTACAATTCAAAAAATAAATGTTCTACGAAGGGAAAAATATGTTTTTGTAAAATAATTGTATACTAATGTAATAGTTTATAACAATTAAAAAAATACATTTTCACCGCCGTTAAAGAGATGTTCATGTTAAAGCCGAAATATCAATCAGTTTCTTAATTAATTGTTTTGCACCATGAAAGAAAATGCATGGGCTTTTGGGCAAATGGGCTTTTACACTAGTTTTTTCAAAACTAATAAATGTTTCGAAACATCCCGTATTTGAACGGTTTTATTCATGTTTTACACTAAATAAATATAATTCCCTTATTTATATATTCGTTAAAGTGCACCCTTTAAAACTTGTTGAACCATAATTAAATAAATATATTCCCTTCCAGATCCGCAAATAATGTTTGATAAGGTTAGGGGTGTATTTGTTATTTTTTTACATCAAGCATTATCTTTGAATCAGGGAAACGCAAAGAAAAGTATCTGTATAATTAAACAAGCCATCCCTAAATTGATGCATTTGGTTTGGCTTTTGTCCTATAAATTATTCATTGCCTGCGTCGTAGATTTACATTTTTACCATTTTTTGTATAGGGTAGCTAAATTAATAATCAATCAGTTTCTGCATTATAAGGTCTGTTTAAACTCACCATATTAAAAAATAAAAATTAAATTAACAAGATTTTTATTCTTTTCATTTTTTAAATTGTAAAGTAATTATTTTTCTTGTTTTAGTTGAGCTCTATAAAATGTAAGTTATAAATGAATTAAGGGTAGCGCGAATTAAGTTATAGAAAAAAAATAATGGAAATTGTACCAGTAATTTACATCATTTACAATTTCCATCTGTCAATTAAGCAATTTTCCTTTTAAATTATTCATAGCACACGATGTCAATTTAAATTTGCAACACATTTAACAGAGAAGGGGTAGATCAAATAAGCGGAAATCAAACAATGCTTCATTAAAACATTCATAATCTCCCATTTACTCCAAAAATCCAATTAAGACCATTTTTAAATCAATATCTTTCTAAAGAATTAATTTCTTGTTGAATGAATATATTTTAAGACGGGGATGAAAGGTCCCCTGGAGCTTAACAATTACACGTTTTCAAATGGCCCGAGACAGATAAGGGTGACTTGTTGTTAGATGAATCCAAAGGGAAATGATTTGGGTGACCTAGTAACCTACTGTGCATGAACAAGGGGATGAATTAATGGAAGCTAGGACACGATTCTCCTATATAGAATTACCCCTCATCTCCTACCCGTCAAATAGAATTTTGACGGGTAGAAACTGTATAATTCGAGTTGTTATATTTATTTTGACACAGAAATTTGGAATTGTAATTGGGGTTTTCTTCTGTTTTCTGTTTTCCCTGGGGGATTGTCTGGAAATATGTAATTTTATTATGTAATTTTTTTTATTAGCAATTCAGATTTTCTGTCGGGGTTTTAAGATTTTGGTAACGTAATTTTCCGACAATGATGCATGAGATTTTTATGAAAATATAATTAGCCATAAGGTTGTAATATCACGTCTTTTGTAATAATTTTTATATAAAATTTTAGATTAGCGGTATTTTAGATAGGAAAAGGGAAATGACTTAATTAGTATAGTTAAGAATAATAATTTACACGAACATTTATAGTTTTCTGATGTATTCGAATATATATTCTAGGTACTTATATTATCCATTAAAGTTTTGGTTAAAAGTTATTCAGATTTAAGGAGATTACGGATAAGTAAGGGAAAGATTTTTCCTTAAAAATATATTCCTGCAGTAATTTAAATAATAGATGGTCATAAATTCTAGAGAAAATGAAGAGACTTAACGCGAATTAAATTTATGTCTTCTAACAGGAAACTTTCGTAATAATTATTTTATGAAACGTAAAAGTTATCCAGGTTTTGTATGAAACAGTATATTTCATCAGAACAAAAAGAAAGTGTGGATTAAATTAAAAATACAAAGCAATATTCATATAGATGTTGAGATAGGATTGTTGATGAAATTATTTCTAGATTGGAAAACGATAAAAAGTAATGGATTAGTTTTCTTGTCGGAAAATGCTTTTCTTTCTTGAAAAAAATTGAATACGATGTAGATTTGCTGTTGGGAGATTTGTTCAAAGCAGAATAAGTTAAAAAATAAAGCACATTGAGTTTTATAGAACATATCTTTCTATTTATATTGATAAATTTATTCCCAGCCAGCTTTGAATGTTGCAGGAATGTTGCAGCAATGTTACTTTCGCAACGTTAAACATTGCTGCAACATTCCAATTGTCAATTCAAATCAACACAATCAAGCCAACACAATCAAATGCCAATTTCGCCAGCATCAATTGGCTGAAACATCGTTTCTTATTCGAACGACCTTGCCAACTAAATTTTAAGGCAACGTGTTTGTTGTACAAGTAGGTTATGTACACGCGTTTAGGAGGGACTCAGCGTTCATACACTAATACACTACATAAAAGTGGAAGAGAGGAGTACAGAAAGAAGAGAGAGCGTAGATAAATACAGCAACGTTTCATTGAGTATATACACGCAATGTGTATGCAAATTCCGATCGGCGGAAAATACACGCGCCGATCGGAAAAATAACTAAAAATATAATACATTTTTGAGTATAAGAATAAAAAAAGTGAGACGAGTGAAAATAATCACAGCAAAAATAAATAAGAATATTAATAATGAAAAAAATAATTGGCGCAGCCTTACTGGAATGTTGTAGGAATGTTGCTACAACATTCACATTGTAATATTGCAACTGGAATGTTGCAGGAATGTTGCTGCAACATTCACATTGCAATGTTGCCACTGGAATGTTCAGGAATGTTGTTGCAACATTAAAAATGTTGTGCAGCCTTCGGAACATTGCTGGAACATTCCTGCAACATTCAACGCTGGCTGGGTTATGACATGATGTATAGTTTTTATCACTTTACACATACAAATAAATAATATTTTCCGGTAATGTTTGGATATTTCACTATTTGAATACAAACAGGAAATAAAATATCTGGGTATAGCGCTAGATTGCAAACTGATATGGAACAGGGAAGCTGAGGAAGTGTTAGGTAAAGCCAAACGCGCTCTAATACTAACGCTGTGGAGAAATGTTGAAGGAAAAACATGAGGCTACAACCCCACAATCCTGAGACGGATGTACACCATGATAGTGAGACCTGCGATCGCTTACGTGGGAGTTGCGTGGGGAAGTAGAACGAAGCTGGTCTCCATGAAGAAACTGGTTGGGAGGATTATAATTCTGACATATGTCACCTTCTCACGCCAGATCCGTGATTGTAAGCTACAGCAATAATGGTATGCAAATACCATTTCGAGAAAAACTACACAACAATGTGTAGTAGTAGAGCCAAATGTAGCGTAGAATCTTCAGCATACCACATTAAGCAAAGTGCCATCAAGTGGTGTACAGATCGTTCGAAGACGAATGAAGGTAATGGTGCAGGAGTATTTAGATCTTGTACCTTTTTGGTCAGATCCGCGATTGTAAGGTTTAGCAAGGAAGGAATAAGCAGAGGTAAAATAATCGGGAGCAGAGACCGGAACAGATCTGGCTGCAAAAACTACACAACAATGTGTAGTAGTAGAGCCAAATGTAGCGAAGAATCCTCAGCATACCACATTAAGCAAAGTGCCATCAAGTGGTATACAGATGGTTCGAAGACGAATGAAGATACTGGTGCAGGAGTATTTAGGCCTTGTACCTTTTACTTCTAATTCATGGGAATCTACCCAAGTATCTTCTAAGCAGATGTACCTGCAATCGAAAGATATACACAATTTAACCTCGGCAGGAAAAATAACAAAAAACGAATCGTTATCTTGTCATATAGTCAAGTAGCCATCAAGGCTATTAGCTCATGCACCATCAGATCCAAACTCGTTTGCGACTGTGTAGAAAAGCTAAACAAGCTTGGCAAAGAAAATAAAGTAACGCTATTCTGGGTACCAGAGGACACACTGGAAAGGAGGGAAATGAAGAATCCGTTCATGTAGCAAACAAGACATCTAGTAATCCCTTTACAGGTCGGTATCCCTTTTGTGGTATGACTATGAACACCACCCACAAAAGTTTAGATGAGGAAATAAGAAAACGAAGGTTTAAAACCTTGAAAGAACTTCCAGGGTTAAGACAATCCAAAGTAATTCTGGGATCTTTTAACCAGAAAAGAACAAAAACTTTCCTGAAACTAAACAGGAATAAGCTTAGAATTCTAGCGAGAGTCCTGACGAGCCACTGCAGACATAGAAAACACCTCAAGACCCTAGGCCCAGAGGAAGATGACAATTGCAGATTCGGAGACCCCCATACATTTGGTATTTGTCTACAGAACACTGATCTTTAATTCAGGCCAAACACACTACAGTGCACCGGAGAGGTCTACCTGTGCAAGTAGACCGGAGCTTGTGTGTTAATGGACCTTGCAGTTTTTTGAACTTGCGCAGGCGACCGGTGCAAGATCCAAAATCATTTCTTTCGAGTGACACCGTATGGTGTACCTATGCGCGTCTGACCATGTTCTATGTCATATATATCATGTCATATATATATATATATATATATATATATATATATATATATATATATATATATATGTATATATATCAACCTATGCATGTTCTCCAGTCGCCTGCGCAGGTCGCGTCAGTTCTTCAATAGGTTGTATAATTCGTTCAATAGGTTGATATGACTATAAGTTTTCCTTTTCAATAAACAATGCTTACACCATTTTTATCGCTTCCTTTTGTGGAAGTTTTTTTGTATATTTTTTCTTCAAAATTAACGTTAGGCCTTTCAATTCCAGTGCGTCATCGTCCTCAATCGATTTCATTGTAAAAAGAACTGAAGATCGCTCCGGTGTGCTCGAACGTGCCAATACACGCTACCAACGTGCGGTTGCCCTGTGCAAACCTACAGAGGTAACCGCTTCAGTAGACCATTGCGTGGCTTACTTTAGATACTGACGTACCTTGGAGATTGAACTTATTGAATGAAGAGGAGTTGCAAGCCTTGAATCCCAACCAGGTCCTGTAATTCCTAAAGAAAGTGGGACTGGAGTAGGCGCTCTAAATGGGTAATTATAACAATGACCTTTAACTCTTTAACCCTTCCTCCAAGGAAGGGGATGGGGTACAATAGATCTATAAAAGTACAAGTCGCCACCGAAGTCTACAATCTACATCTACTACTTTTGGGGAAGGATATTGGAATTGGAAGGTAAAAAATTAAATACCCCTTAGGGGCCTAGTTTACCACTAGGTACGGGAATTAGCGCTCCCGGCGTACCCGAGCTCTCCCAAGAACCAAAAAGGAAACTATGTGCGTCAATTCCTTTTATATAACCTTTAAACAACTAAAGGCGGAAACCTGAGTCCTGGTGCTTGAGGGGATGTAAGTCCTGCGAGAGATTACACTCCAACACATCACTTCGGTGGCCAAAATTAGCCCACTTTGGTCAATCGGCTTATTACAAAAATTGTAAATGGGCGAGTGTTACTTTGTGAGGAGTGCCTCCATGGGGTACTAATCCAGACAGGGTTTGGAGACCTCTTTCTGGAGAGGATGTCTGCGGTGTCAGGATCCACTTAGTACCGCTGATGATCGACCTAATGACGATGTAGCGTCCCATTTGAGGCTCCACGGAGGGGAGGTCTGGGGAGGTCTGGGACGATGAGTATTTTTTTTTCCTCGCATGGATAAAATTAACTACTAATATATAATAATAAAGTGCCAAACAGAAGGTGAGAACTTCACGAAAGTTTCTCCATTCTTTATCGCAAGAGGTTTGAAAAAAATTTCTGAATACGAAATGCAATCATTCAAAAAATTAAGAGAAGTAACACTGCTTATCGAAACCTCAAATAACAAACAAAGCAATAACATCCTTAACGCAACACTTCTAAACACTATGACAATCAAAGCCGAACCTCAAAAATTAGCAAAGGTGTAATTTCCCATTTTGATTTACTCCACTGTGACACCGAAGAATGTAAAGCAGAAATGGCACCACAAGGTGTCATTTACTGCAGAAGACTTACGCGGAAGAAAGAAGGAGTAATTACTAACACCATAACTATGGTACTAACTTTCAACACAGATAAACTGCCAGACAGAGTTAAAGTCGGCTTCCATAGTTGTGACGTGCGACCTTTGATCCCAAATCCAATGAGATGCTTCAACTGCCAACTCTTTGGACAGACCGAAGGTGTTATTGATAACACCTATACATTTGTTAAATTTGGAATCTCCCTGTAGAACCATCAAATGGAACCTCCCTGATACCTGTCGACCTCAGAGAGTATCGAGTCTTGCCATATAAAGCGGGGCTCTAACATGGTGGACCTTTAATTCCCTAGCCATTCTTGGGATTCCTATCTGAAGAAACACGATAATGAACCCTAGTGTGCGGGATCTCACAGCCACAGAACTAGTGGACCAGATGGAGCGTGAGATCTACGATCCCAAAGAAGATGCAGAGGTGGTAGCCGCAGCTACAGCGGTCTCTCCCTCGGAAGTTACGCCCGCAATTGCGGCCAATTCCTTGGTTGAAGAGACAGCAACAGCGGCCACTCCCTCTGTTGAAGCCACAATGGCCGAGAATGAGGAAGAGAAGACGATCTAGACCTCACAGTCGTAGACATGAGCAGTCCTGCCATGTATACTGAGGTAGAGGAAGATGTCATTCTTACCGAGACAGAAGAGGGCTCGCTGGCTCCTGTCACAAAATAAAAATGACTAGCAAACGCACAAAAATAGCTCAAGTGAACATCCACCATGCCAAAGCAGCTTAGGCTGTGATGGCTAGGATTTTCGCTAAACAACAGTCAGGACTAGCGCTGCTGCATGAATCCAGGGCTTATGGAGGTAAGATCAGAGACCTCAGCAACAGGGAATGTAAGTTGGTGTGGGATAACAGAGAGATCTCCCCCAGAACTTGCATTATGGTAAGGAAGGGCATAAATTATTTATGTCTTTCAGAGTTTCTAACGCGGTAACTATTTCCAATCCAGGTTCTCATCAAGACAGAGGGCTTTCACCGCGAGGTAGTGATTGCATCAGCATACTTCCCCGGAGATAGTAACAACATACCACCCATAGAAGTACAAAGGCTGGTAGATCACTGTATTAGGAGAAGGCTGCCACTCATCTTAGGATGCGACGCAAACGCCCACAACGAGATGTGGGGCAGCACAACACTAATAAGAGAGGTAGGTATTCACCTCTCTTATTTAGAATACCTTATTAAAGAAAACATAAATGTGTATAACGTTGGGCATACACCAACATTTGTCACTAATGTCAGGAGTGAGGTACTAGATATAATGCTAGGTAGCACTAACGCAAGTAAACTGGTTAAAAGGTGGAGAGTTTCAAGTGAACCCTCAATGTCAGACCATACAGGTCAGGAGCTACAAGGAGGACGAAAAGCAGAAAGCTCTCCTCCTACTAGAAACCCATTTTCCGGGATGTAGAAAATACAAAGAGACCGATGGCTTGATGCAAACCCGAGACCAAGTCGGGCTGACTAGAGGAGGGCCGCGTCCATTTAGACAGAAATCACCTCGGCACTTTTCACCTATTTAAGGCTCCAGGTGTGGACGGACTGATTCCCGCCTTCCTACAAAAAGGAGAAAGAAATAATGCCGTACCGTCTAAAAATCCTTAGAAGTAGTTTAGCGCTCAGATACATACCGGAGCTATGAAGAAGGGCTAAGGTGGTATTCATACCGAAGATGGGGAAGAAAGACACCACTCAACCGAAGTCATTTAGGCCCATTAGTCTACCATCTTTTATGTTGAAGGCAATGGAGAACGCGCTCTAATGGTGTGCAGAAATCAGGCATGGAAAACGTGGGGTTGTAACCGTACCATGTATACACCATGATAGTGAGACCTGGGATCACTTACGAGGCAGTTGAGTGGGGAAGTAGAACTAAGCTGGCCTCTATGAGGAAGCAGCTTGAGAAGATTCAATGACTGCCGTGTGTCTGCATCACGGGGGCGATGGGGTCTTGCCCGACAGCAGCAATGGAACTGCTGCAGAATCTGACTCCGTTGCACCTTGTCGTGGAGAGGGCAGCCAGATCGGCAATTGTAATGTTCAGCAAGGAAGTAATAGGCAGAGTTAAAATAATCGGGAGCAGAGACCGGAACTGCCTCGCTGCCAAGATCCCCTGGCTGGAAGCACCAAAAGACGAAATGGTATGCAAATTACATTTCGAGAAAAACTGCACAGCAATGTAGTAGTAATGCACACAGCAATGTAGTGTACAGCAATGTAGTAGTAAATTCTCAGCATACCACGTAGAGCAAAATGCTATCAAGTGTATACAGATGGTTCGAAGACAAAGGAAGGTATTGGTGCAGGAGTGTTTGGACCTCCTACCAAATACTTGGAATTCATGGGAACATTCGCAAATATCTTCCAAGCAGAGGTACACTCAATCGAAAGATGTGCACAATTTAACCTCGACAGGAATTATCGCAAGAAACGATTTGCTATCCTGTCAGACAGCGAAGCAGCCATCAAGGCCATTAGCTCATACACCATCAGATCCAAACTGGTATGGGACTGTGTGGGTTTTAAGTAATTTAAACAAGTTTGGCAAAGAAAATAAAGTAACGCTATACTGGGTACCAGGACACACTGGTATAGACAGAAACGAAGAAGCCGATCACCTAGCAAACAAGGGATCCAGGAATCCCTTTATAGTTACGGAATCCTTCTGCGGTATGATTGTGAACACCATCCACAAAAGTTTAGATGAAGAAATTAGAGAACAATGGATGAAAACCTGGAAAGAAAAAGCTTAGAATTCTGACAGGAGTTATGGAATCAGGACTAGAGGAGGCGCTCTAAATGGGTAAGTATACCAACGTTTAGACGAAGAGGGTGTGGGTTCAATAGATCTATGAAGGTCGCAGTACAAGTCGTCACCACCAAATCTACAATCTACTACCAAGTATTATGGGATAGAGGGAGTAATTTGTTAAAACAGATGATATGAGAAGATAATTGAGCTGGGAAGTAAGTGGGAAAGGATTTCTAAATTGGGCGATTCTAACCCAAAGGCTAAACGAGGCAGCAAAGATGTTTATTGTATGAAATCCCTCATTTTTTTTTTAAATTTGGTTCAATATGGATACCGGGTTCTTAACTACCCTTCAAACGGCCAAGTGACCTATTGTAATTTTCCCACATTTTTCTCTTTATAAAACTAGAAACCTAGGTGTTATTTAATTTTACGGTAATTCATTAAACCGTTTTGTCTTCTGGTACAAATGCAGCCGATATTCAGATTTGTAGTTAAGGCTCTAACTCTGTAGACTACGAGTCCAATATCCCTCATTTTATAACTGAAACAATCTCCACTTCCAGTTACTTACAGTACTTAGAGTATGTTATATATTATTATTTTGTGTATGTTATCTAATTAAAAGAAAGTTATTAATAATTTCGGTACTTACGAATTAACGCCACCACAGCGACTGGTCGCGCTACCGCGCGATATGTGGTTTGGATTTATCTGTTCCATTTTACCCTAATCCAACCAAATCTGTAGCTCTGGTAGCGTTAGTACGTAAGTACCATAATTTCATTTCACAAGTGCTTTTTGTAATGAAAATAATGGTGATCGATCCCTTATATTGTGTAAGATTCTTTGCATTAATATTCAACTTTATATTTTTTTTCGAGTTTCCATCCTACATAAACTGAAAACCGAATGAAAAAACTGAAAGAAACTGAACCGAAAATTTTATTTACAATGGTGCGACCAGGCGCCGGTAAGTTCTTCCAGATATGGATTATAAAGGAACAAACGATGGGCTTTATATCTATAATCCCATGTACGACTTGTAAATTTCGTAATGGACATTTTATGGTCGAATTAAAGAAATAATACCCCACAAAGGATTCCTCATACGTGAAAGAACTTATAAATACGATCACCCACGACAAACAAAGTCACCCTAAGACAGTCACAAGATTGACAACACATCAAAAGTTATCAGAGTAAGTTGCAGCTCCACTATTTCAGATTATATGTTAGTATATTTGTAAATAAAGTTTTTATAATTATTACAACACGTTAGTGATATATTTGAACAGCGTATCACCCACAATGGATTTCGATAATGTTATGTATGCAGATGATTTGTACCAAATTTCAAGTGATGCTGAGATTTTTGAATTTGGTAGCGAAAATGACGAGGAATTGTTTCGACCAAGAAGGAATAGAACCTTGCCAATACCATCGAAAGTGACGATGAAGTACTGGGTTGGTCAAAAAATAATAAAGAGCTAATTTTATCGAAGTATCCTTAGGACAAAGTGGTGTTTTTGTGATGCCAAACAATTCGGAAAATGTAGTTGATGTGGTTCAGCAATTGGGGACGATTTATTTGAATATATGGCGACCGAAACAAATCGCTATCATATACAAAATATACAGTTATTTAAAGGAATGTCTAATGAGAGAATATTTGTCTGTGATAGAACTGAAAAAAATGCTGGGATTATTTGTACTAATGAGCAAAGTTTGCAAAGACACTAGGGATAAATATTGGTCGACCGACAAAACAATTCAAACACCATTTTTTGCTGAAATAATGAGCAGGGATCATTTTCGAAAAATTTGATACTCATGGCATTTTTTAAATAATGATATAGATCGCCTTAAAAAAGTTATTTCTTATTTTTAACCAAAATTTTACAACAAAAAAGTTTACAAGCCGCAGAGAGAATTATCGCTTGATGAAAGCGTCATGCTCTGGAGAGGTCGCCAATCCTTCAAAGTTTATAATGCTTCACAAATTAACAAATATGGAATGGTTTGCGAGGCTAAAACCGGCTACATTTGCAATTTTCGTATTTGCTATTGAGAAGGAAGCCGATTACAAGAAACAACTTTAAATCTTCTGCAGCAATATTTTAACTTATGGCATCACATATACATGGATAATTATTATTATAGTGTTGATACTTGCGAAACACAATTACAACATAGATTCAGGGCGTGGCACTATTCGCATAAACAGAGGCCTTCCTCTTTGTTTGAAAAATGCGCAACGAAAAAAGGGGGACTATTTTTCGTCGCCGCCAAAACGTTGGCAATCAAAAAGACCCGTCCGAATGATTTCGACAATACATTCTGTTTGGCTGACAAAAGAAAAAAAATTGGGAGCCAATGCGTTTTTGATTACAACAAATTTATGAAGGGTGTTGATCCCGCTGATCAATATTAGTCATATTTCTCGATAGTACATCGTACCAAGAAATAGACAAAAAGGTCTGTTATGTTGTCAAGTGTGCACTATTTAATGCGTTTAGATGTTTTTAGAACATTAAATCCTGATTCTAAAAAGAAGTATAATTTTTTTTATATGATATAGCAAAATAATCGAAGAATGAGTTTGCTCCAATTTAATTCAGACATACCCGTGTGTTGGGGCGTGCTAGCGCCACTTTACGTCTCTTTACTTTACCTCTGTCGAATTTAATTTTTGACCTCAGGTCAGGAGAGACTACCCGCCTAATTTAAGTGTATTAGTAAGCGGAGGAAAAGAAACTAATTAGGATAGGGAACAGGACCCGTAGCCCAGCACTGAATCCCGCGCTCGACTGGTGGTGTTTGGGAGAGCTCATCAACCGGAGGCCGGCGGACCAGCCCAAGTCCTTCTTGTACGAGGCCACTTACCCATAGAGGGTGTCACGCCCGTAAAGGCTGTTCACGGTCGTCGGCGAGCTTCTTCTTAGAGTCGGGTTGCTTTTGAGTGCAGCCCTAAGTTGGTGGTAAACTCCATCTAAGGCTAAATATGGCCACGAGACCGTTAGCGAACAAGTACCGTGAGGGAAAGTTGAAAAGGACTTTGAAGAGAGAGTTCAATAGTACGTGAAACCGATCTGGGGTAAACCTGCGAATCCTGAAGAGTACGAACGGGGATTTAACGCGTCCAGAAGAAATTATCCAGGAAGATTGTCAAATGATACAAAAAAAACAAATTGTTACAAGTCGCATAAAACTAAAACCTAGGCAGTGTCGTGTTTCAAGCAAAAACCTGCTGTATGTGCTAATTTTGCGAAGTGCCTCTTCTTAAGGGAGATTGTTTTTTAAATACCAAACTTTAGAAAAATATTAGTGAGTGGTTTTATTACGTAAGAAAAGTAAAAAAAAAAAATATTACTTAAGACATTTTATTAGTTTATAAATTTGTTGCTCTTCCGTTCCCAACTTAACGTACATTAGCGCATTCACCATCCACCCGGCGCATGCACCATCAGGATCAGCGATCCTGACTTAACTACCTAAAAATTTGCCTTGAAAATTTTGAAAATGTAACTTAGAAAGGACGTTCATTCCCTAGTTTACTTCCTTGAGGCAAGATATTTCAAAAAACGATTACGTGTTTTTTCATTTCTTACCAAAAGCCTAAATATAATTGTTTGTATCCCTAACTTGAGAAATGATAGGGCTTACATTCCCTATTTCACCCCTTTCAGATATTTTAAAAAAGGTGTCCAATGTCCATTCTCAGGATGCAATAGTTCAAAAACACAACTTTTGACAATACAAGGCATCGAAAATTACACCCGCTACGTAACATAGTTTACGCAGCATACGCAACATAGCATATCTTAGGATATCCGCTCAAAATGTGTTAATAGAAGGTTAGTATTAACATTTGCTGAATCAGTGAGTATTGTGATAATTTTGTTATTAGTTTCATATCTCCTTAATGATTAATGCCAATGACATTTGTACAAATAGCATAAGGCAGGGCTGCCGAGAGAAAAATATCAAAGAGCTCCCTTTCCTTTAAAAAATCCATGCTTTGGGCGTATTATTTAATGACAAAAGTTTGACATTTCACCCTCTCACGGCGGCTCTAGCTTAAGGAACAAGTAGAACGATTCAATATACAGACATTAAAATGTTTTAAGATGTAAAACATATATAAATATAGGATGGTTTTTGTTGGAAAAGGAAGGTGTATGTAGGTGAAAAGTGGTGTATTTTAAACAATGTTTATGTTATATAATGAAGTTATTATTTTGATATAATATTTACTTTTCAGGATTGTTGAAAAGTGAGGGAGTGTTTGTACAATTCGTTGAATGTGGGGTTTTAAAAGTAATGCAATTGTCTAGAAAGGGTATATTGTTATTCTGGAAGCAAGCTGAAATAAAATTTGAACGCCGCGGGGTAAAAATGTGGGGGTGAGTTAATAAAAGTTGAAATCATATTTATTTCATAATATATTTATTTGATTTAGAAATTCCACTTCACAAATAAATGATTCATGTAATGACAATATAATAATAAAAACATCTGATATGTATAGATTAATAAACCAGCCTTTCGTGTAAAATATATTCTATTATAATCGAGGTAACCATCATTAAAACAATATGATTTTGTTTCATACACCGGGCACAAAGATCTCCACTACTAGTCGAAAAAATATATTTGTATATGTATATATCTTATTGACTTAGTCTAAGTCGCGTGCGGATGTGATTGTGCGGGCGTTTGTTTCTTTTGAAGGTGGCAAAAGGCGCATCCAGCACTGCTCTTTTAAGTGTCAGGTCGTTATCATGCAGAGGGATGCTCCTTTCAGCACTTACATAATATGTACATCAAGATAGATCACAATAGTATTAATGGTCGGCGAGGCCAATTTTTTTGCGGCCAACCGTCCACAACAGATTGTAGGTTTGGGACAAAAATGAATTTAAAGAAAGGTTTTATTACGACGTGAGTTAAAATGCGAGGGTTACGCGCGAGGCCCTACGAGCGCGCCGTTTCCGACGCAAAATTTTAAATCACGTCTTTTGCAACCCTATTAAAAAAAACTATAGGTCTTAATTTATATCGATGTGGAGACGCCGCGCGTCGCGCTGCACCATGCACGACATGCGGTCAACTCTCTCACCCACGAATAATAAACCAAAATTAATAAGATTGATATATCGTTGATGGACAAGGAAATTTTTTTTTATTGGGCCGTACCCATGAAGAATCTTGATTGAGGGGCTGCCGGGCCGGCCGGCCAGCCTTGCCGCCCCCAATAGTAATACTTATGCTACAATGATTTAGTGCCGCCCTAATTGTATAGGGAGTCCATTTCTTACATTCTACATTTATAAAGTGATCACAAATATATAATACCTACAAATCGAGTATCGCAATTATATATCACCAAACGCAAGTGCATCAGACCAATGATCCTTTTTTGTTTGCAAAGTGTGTGAAATACTTGCGTTTTGTGCACACGTCTTATATGAAGAACATCTAGAGAATTAAAAGATTATATAAAACTGTTTTATATTTATATATTTTTTATAAGTACTCCATCTTTTTTTGATATGTTAAGTTGCATCTCAATATCGCATCGCTTGTGATACCATTTATCATAACGATTCACCCGATTCATCCTTCTCGATATGTATATTTTGATTCGTATTATATAATGTAATTTTTGTTAAAATTAAATACATCTAATGATATGTATATGTTTTACATTTGTTTTTAAGTTTTTTTTATTTCTACCAAAGTATTCTTTGGTACTTGATATGTATTCATAAGTCTGGTATTATTTGGCAATTGCCAGAGAAGACGATCCGCGGAGACAGACGCGTAACGTCGCTTTTTTTAGGCCAGGGACGAAAGGGGAGGGACGGATTTTGCTGACTCTGCTGCTGGAAGTGACAGATAAGAGATGCTACAGTCAGTTGAATATATAGAAAAAATAAATTATTTAACCGACTTGTTTTAACGGATAATCATATACAACTAGTAGGTGTCATACGGGAGGTAGGAATAGAAAGCCTTGCTAAGGGGCGCATGAGGCTGAGGGTGGGCAAATAATGTAGCAGCAGTGTCGGAGATAGTTCAGTCCAGGAAACCGGTATTAACCAACTTTTCAAGGAAGAATTTCACGTCCCCGAGCTCCGAATCTTTAATTCCGAGCGATTTTAACATCCCCAAGTCTCCATTCTCCACTGCCATGAATACTGCACGGAGATGTTCTAAGTCACCCCTCATCAAATGCAAAGCCGCACCGAAATCTTCTATAGTCTGCGACTCTGTAATACGAAACACGTACAATCCCATAAATTTCATCCCCAATTCCCTTATCCCAAAACAAAACTTTACCTGATAATGCTATTGCAACTTTATCCACACCGCCCAAAGGCTTTAAAGCATCCCTCGCTTTAGTTCCAAATAGCTTTTCCAAATAATTAGGCCCGTGACTCGCCAGCAGCGACTTTAGGAAACTTCCGGTCTCTTCAACCGGAGGTCTCTTTGCGGCCGTACACAAACGCGAATCTTCATCATAACCATCAGAACAATCTGGTGCACCATCGCACAAATATTGAATTGATATACAATTTCCATCTCCTGGGCACTTAAATGGTTCATATGGATGACACGCATCTCCTTAAAAAAAAATACATATAACTAAAAGCTTTCATAAAAAAAACATTTCATTCATATTCTCTTTACAATGTCTAGAATGTAAATATTTCTTGCAGAGAGCTTTCAAGACATAACTTCCTCAAAATACTCCAAAAACACAAAAAGCATTTTCATGTACATCTTGACAAATTTTCTTGTTAACACTTTTGAAACATAATGTGAAGTGAAAGTTGTAATATTACGTCGTAAGTTGTTTCTTTTTTATTGATGGGAAACTTGTGCTTAGGTTAACATGCAATAAAATAAAATGTATAAAATTATCACATTAGTTACAAAAAATATAAGCATAATGAGGTAATCATCATGGGAGCTCCACGCTTTTATTTATAGTCGCTAATATCATGATTTCACTGTCATAAAGAAAAAGTATCTAACACAAAAAGCATTTTCATGTACATCTAGATAGTTTTTTCATGTTACTGCCTTTAAAAACATAATGTGAAGTGAAATTTTATTAAGCTAAATTTTTGCATTCTGTCGTAAATTCTTTAGTTTTTATAGCAAAACATTATAAAACTGTTAGTACAAGGAAACGTAAAACTTTACATTGAGAGTTAAAATTTTTCAATTGTAAACGTAAAACATATAAAATCATCACATTATTTATAGTCATTAGTTACTATAAATAAATGTGTGGAGAGCTAAACTGTATTGAGTTAATCCTCGTGGGCTCTTTACGCCTTTATTTACTTATAGTCACTAATGTCATGATTTTATATTAAAGATAAAAACATTAATTATTTTTAAGTTGCAAATTGATTGTATAAATACAACATATTCTCCATCAACACTGTGGCTTCTTCAGGTAATAATATACAATTTAAAACAAAAATAATAATCATAATTATTTTTGTTTTTGATCATTTTAATTTTTAATCAAAAACGAAAACATAAAAACATTATTATTTTTGTTTTCAATTGTTTACAATTTTAATTTGTATATTATTACCTGAAGAAGCCACAGTGTTGGTGAAACATATGTTGTATTTATACAATAAATTTGAAACTTAAAAACAATTTATGTTATTATATTTAATATTGAGATAAAGTTTCAACAAGAAACTCGACAATTAATTACTAAGATTTGATTGTCATGAAGAAAAGCTATCTAACACAAAACGCATTTTCATATAAGTACATCTTGATGATTTTTTATGTTGACGCTTTTAAAAACATAATGTGAAGTGAAATTTTATGAAAATTAAGTGAAAATAAAGTGAATGAAGTGAAATTCTTTAATTTCTTATATCAAAACCCTTTATAACTATTAGTACACGGAAACGTAAAACTATATTGGAAAATAGAATTTTCCGATTTAAAACGTGTTCTTAAGTTAACATATAATAAAGTAAAATATATAAAAATCATCACGTTAGTGACTATATATAAAATACTCCACACTTTTATGTATAGTCACTAATGTCACATTTTTTTGTCATGGACAGTGGTTTAACTACGGGGTTGCATTGAGTAGGGGTTCGTCGAGGTTCGTCATCCTAAGGGTCCTTGCACCCTCGAACGAATTTTGGAAAAGATCAGTCATTTTTTAAGTTATTTTGAATTGCATGGAATTATTTTCGTACATGGCCCCGTATTTGTATACATAAAACGAGTTGGCATAGACATTGTTTCTTATTTTACTAATTGTCTAAGAAAACTTTACATCGAGAGATAAAATTTTCCAATTTAAAACGTGTTCTCATGTTAACATGTAATAAAATAAAACATATAAATCATCACGTTAGTGATTATAAATAAAAGCGTGGAGAGCTAAACTATGTTGAAGTAATATTCGTGGGCGCTCCACGCTTTTATTGATAGTCACTAATGTCATGATTTTATTGTCATGGGCAGTGGGGTAACTACGGGGTCGCATTGCATCGGGATAAGTTGATCCTGCGGGCCCTTGCGCTCTCGAACGAATTTTGAAAAAAACAAAGTCCATTTTTTATTTATTTTTAATTGCAATGAATTGTTTTCTTACATGGCCCCATATTTGTATGTATAAAACGAGTTGGTATAGACATTGTTTCTTATTTTACTAATTGTTTAAGAAAACTTTATATCGAGAGATAAAATTTTCCAATTTAAAACGTGTTCTTATGTTAACACGTAATAAAATATATCATATAAAATCATCACTTTAGTGATTATAAATAAAAGCGTGGAGAGCTAAACTATATTGAAGTAATATTCGCGGGCGCTCCACGCTTTTATTGATAGTCACTAATGTCATAATTTTATTGTCATGGGCGGTGGCGTTACTACGCGGTCGCATTGCATCGGGATCATTTGATCCTGCGGGCCCTTGCGCCCTCGAACGAATTTTGGAAAAAAAAATTGTTTTTTAATATTTTGAATTGCAAGGAATTGTTTCCTTACGTGGCCCCATATTTGTATGTATAAAACGAGTTGGCATATAAATTGTTTCTTATTTTACTATTGTCTAAGTTGTCTAATTGTCTAAGAAAACTTTATATCGAGAAATAACATATTCTAATTAGAAACATGTTCTTATGTTAACATGTAGGTAATAAAATAAAACATATAAAATCATCACATGTGACTATGTATAAAAGCGGGGAGAGCTAAGTATATTGAAATAATCTTCGCGGGCTCCACGCTTTTATTTATAGTCACTAATGTCATGATTTCATTGTTATGGGCTGTTAATACGGAGTCGCATTGCGCGAGGTCTGTCGATCCTGAGGGCCATTGGACTATCGAACAAATCAAATCTTTTAGTTATATTGAATTGCGTGGGATTGATTTCTTACTGGGCCCCTTATTTGTATGTAGACAACGAGTTAGTATAGACATTGTTTTTTATTATACTAGTTTATCAATTTTAAATTACAGACAATCTCTGGCTTCTCTAAAAGACTTCTCTACTGGCTGTTAAACTATGTTATTTAGATGTTATAAAATATTTAATAAACCCGATATTCACAGAGGTGATAGACATTCGTGATGAAGCTCTTAACATAAAAGATTGAAATGAAATGAAAAAAAGAAATTGAAAAATTTGTGTTTATTTTTATGTGCGTCTTTTTGAATGAATTTTCATGGCATTAACTAAGGTTAGTCTAAGCATATCCTCTATTGAGGAAAAGTGATAATTCTTCGCGAATTCGACAAAATGGTATTTTACTTGTCATATCGTTTTTCTTGAAACTCGGGGGCAACATTCAGCTTCATCTTTTATTTCAATAAATTTACAAACTTATATTAGGAAATGAACAAGTCTTATTAAGACTATGAACAAATCTCATTGAGAAACAACTAATTCCTGGCTAATATCACACAGGATATAGAATTATACAACGGAGACTTGTATGTTATTCCTAGTCCCAGTCCATCCCGCTTTAATAATTTTAATGATTGTATCTATAATTAGTATGGTTGGACTGGGACTAGGAATAACATACAAATCTCCGTTGTATAATACTATGGTATATCCTGTGTGATATTAGCCAGGAATTGGTTGTTTCAACATGAGATTTGTTCTTGGTCCTAATAAGACTTGTTTAGTTTCTAATATAAGTTTTTAAATTTATTGAAATAAAAGGTGAAGCTGAATGTTGCCCCTGAGTTTCAAGAAAAACGAAATGAACGATATGAAGTAAAATACCATTTTGATGAATTCGCGAAGAATTATCACTTTTCCTCCATAGAAGACATGCTTAGAATTTAATGTTGTTCATGCTTAAAATGTAATGTTTAATTTTGTCATAAATACTATTTCATACCAATTACATGAAAGATATAAAAGCATGGAAAAATTAAGAAACCATTTTGGATTTTTCGATCCTCAAAGATTATCAAAGAAAGATGAACATATTTTAAAATAATGTGAATGTGTTGCTCTATAAAATTAGTCTTATTAAGAATACAAAACAAACCTCATGTTGAAACTACTTTCCTTGCCAGTATGTTATAAGTTATAATAAGTTTATATGATTATCTATAATTATCACCATTTTATAATTAGTATGGTTTTTACTAAATTATTATTTAAATTAATAACCTGCTAAGTTCATGTCTCTCCATACAAATGTCAAATTAAAACCTAACCTCGCCAGTCATGCACGAGGTGTTCAAGTAAGTGTCAAAACAGCAAAACTGCACTGATGAGAGATAAATCTTGCAAAGCTTCTGCAGATGGCTATTCACCTAAGTTAAATAGAAAGATATGATCTTAAAAACAATGTTATTTAGTACTCGTTTAGTGCCACGAAAGTGGACTGGGTAATAACATGCAAATATCTGTTGTATAATTCAATATATACTGCATGGTATTAGCAACGGAAGTAGTTGTTTCAACATAAGATTTGTTTTGTAGCTTTAATATGACTCAATTTATGATAGAGCTACGAAGGGATTGAATATATTTATATATTCAGGCTATATTTCGCTCTTAATAAGTTTATTTAGTTTTCTGTCTCATATTTTATTTCGAGGTTTACGTTACACACAAAGCGCATGGGCTTTCAGACAAGATTTTTAAAAACACATCATAAGATCTCATAAATAATTAATTTCGAATTACAATAAAAAAATAATATTTATTATACAAGCAGATAAAATTAAAGTATAACGAACGTATTCTTATTATCTTTTTTAAAATAAATTATGTTCAAAAAAAAGTATATTAATTGTTTTTATGTATAATAAAATAATATAAAATATTTCAAATACATTTTAACCTTAATATACAAGTATATTTTATTTCTGTTTATTATTTTTAACTTTTACCTATATACGTTGGAAAATGTGAACTTTTACCGGTAAATGCACATATATGAAGCTGATCTCAAATTTAAACTCACATTTACCTATCAAATTGGTAGATGTATACATATACCGGTAAATGTTTACATTTGCCGATTTGGTACTTTTACCGTAACATATACATAGTCTTTGCTATAAAAGCAGGGGCAATTTACATTTTTTTTTCGGGGTCCAAATTTTCAAGTTAAGCCACTAACCATACAGAGGTATACAGAAAAATATTTTTATTTTTGAATTTTATATAAGTGTGGTTTTTAAAAAGTTATTGTTATATATTTTATTTTCTGCTTTTTTTAGATCAGCTAAAGTTTAGTAGTGCTTAGTACACAGAATAGCCTATATTAAAGTCATTAAAGCACTCATATGGGTTCGTTAATGGTTCACCGAGTTTGTATCGCACTCGATGAACCATTAACGAACCCATATGAGTGCTTTAATTTAATGCGCAAAATAGAAAAAATAGTATAAAAAACTTGATAAGGCGCTTTTCGCACTTGTCCATTAAAAAACTCTTCGCTACGCTCGTCGTTTTCTAAACATGGACGCGTTTTGAAAAGTTGGGCTTATTGAACTCGTTCTTTAATATACTATAAATAAATCAAAACTAAGTGTCTACAGTATTAACCCTTTGCATTCAAGATGTGACTCCCGCTTAACTTTTACTGCAACTCCGTTCACCCTTCAGTTATCGGTAATTCACCAAACATGCTAGTCTCGGGTTGCTGATCCGCCTGAGCGAAACAAGTCTCGAGTGCAAACGATTGATTATTGTATTA
The DNA here is from genome assembly GCA_944588485.1 of Phosphuga atrata. Lineage (NCBI taxonomy): Eukaryota > Metazoa > Arthropoda > Insecta > Coleoptera > Silphidae > Phosphuga > Phosphuga atrata. The sequence continues at coordinate 1,788,593 of OX155907.1, read as the reverse complement.
TCATCGAAAGCAAGTGTTATACAAAACTTCAACAAGATTGGGCTACGGTAAGTGGTTTAAAATTCGATTTAACCCACGATGCATACAACTTGATAAAAGATAAATATGGTGAAATGACCTTTTAAAGGTATTAAAGCTCAAAACGGGATTTTCAGCAAAATCGATACCTTTAAATTTTATATTTTTAGAAGTTTTATAACCTAGAAAATAACAAAACAAAAAGGTTTTTTTTTGTGGTGGAGAAAATTTAAAAAAAATGTGTTTTGTTAAGGTTTGATGATCCACGAAATGCCAGGCCATACATAATTTCGAATCATCAATTACAAAAATGTAAAAACAAAATAATAAATAAATAAACAAGATTAATGATATTCCATCAAATAAGTGCCATATCAATATTGATGTATTGTTAATGAACCTTGAAACTTCGGATCCATTAATCATTCCTTAATGAAAACATAAATTAAAAATTCGATCCAAGAAAACAAATTTATTGGTGTTATATTCATGAACTAATCAATTAGTTAATCTGTTGTTAATAATTAATGAATTGTTATGTTTAAGGTAATTATGTTATTGAAACATACATTAATATCCATATTAATTTAGTATGTAATAGATAGTTGGAAATTGGGATACATGTTTTATGGTTGTAACACCCACAAGGAAATCAATACGTGGTTTCATAGAATTCCGAACTTTAATCGTAGATTGTGAACCGGTTGGAAAAACACAATTATTTTCCCCGCAGCAAAGAAAAAAACAGCACATGTTTTTCCTGACAATTTTATTGGCCACCAGACATCAAACGGATCTATATAAATGATATAGCGTTAAGGGTGTGTTTCCCTGAAACAACATTTCCCAATTTCCTTATGAGAATTTACACGCAACGCCACAGCAAACATGAATTTATTAACATGAAAAACTTACCCTCTAATTTAATATCATCTACATAAATAGCAACATGTTGACATTTTTGCTGAAATAGATACACTACGTAATTTTGTTCGGTGGGTAAATTACAACGTAGATTGTTTGATAAAAAGGTTATTACACGGAACTTATTTACTTTTATTGCCACCTACGTTATAAAAGAAAATTAACCCCCTTTTATATATCTAGCATAAACTCTCTTAACCACCCCATCAACTAATTCCCCCATTATAAAAACAAATGAACCATTTACAATTCAATTTCTAGTAAAATTACATCATTAAATAGTTCAAATTGTCTCAAAATGTAAATGTTAATTTACATATTTAGTACTGAAACTAACATAATTATAATTCTATTTGTCACATTCTAGAAAATCTAATTTGAAATTCTCTTGTCGAAACTTAACAACTAGATTATCTTTGTTTTATACATAAATTGTAATTCAAGCGTGATTTGTAGATTCTCGTAATTAAAACGTTATCCCATTTGCTTAAACAAAAGGATGCAATTTCGACCTTTAAAAGCTCTTTGGCATTGTATTACAGCTTTATCTATTGTTTATGGCTTTTTTAGAATATCGTAGCTTTTTATTACAGCTTTATATAACATAAAAGTTCTAACATAATTAAAAAAATATGTTTTCGTCAAATTACAGTTTTTAAATTGGTTAATGTAATGTAATAAATGTTATATAATGAATAACATGGAAAGTATGAAAGTACGAAAAGTATAAACACCATGTATGCGGGGAAGTGTAAGTAACTGATAATGTATAAATGAACATATTTAACGAGACTTTATACTGTTATATAAATTTATAAACTTTTAAACTTAATAATGTGGAACACAGCCTGAATATATAAATATATTCAACCTTCCCGTAGCTCTATAATATTATTAAGTTTTTTAGGACTACAATATAAATCTCTTTATTATTTAAAATTTACATTGTTTTTAAGATCATATCTTTCTATTGACTTAAGTAAATAGCCATCTGCTATATTATAAAGTTTTGTTATATAAATTAATATTCTTACTGGTACGACTGATTTGGTCGCTACTAGACCGTAATCAAAATTGTTAGACACATTTTGGGCTAATTTTCTTTACTGTTTGTAACTTTTTACTGTTTGTACTTAACTAATGCAAATAGAAAAATGCCATTGGAATATTGTATTTATTTTTAAAGTTTCTGCAAATTAATTAGTTTCTAATTTAGTTTCCGATTGAAATTGACAAGTTTTATTAAAGTTGAAACTGTGTTGGCGAAACCTTAATGTTAACTTAACAAAACTTAATTAAACAAGGCAAGATAAGTAAAATATCTAACTGGAATTAATTAAATCGTTTTTTCTGTTTTAATTGAGTAATTTTGAAGGAAACATTTGTAATTTTTCAGCGAATAAAGTGAACTATTTAATGGAAAACTAATTAAGTCTTTTCATAAATTGAATGCCCAAATGAATTGCAAAATAATTAAATAATACATTAATAAATTACTTACTGCAGTAATTAAACTTACTAAGGTAGTTAAACCTTCAGCAAAAAGTGACATGTTTCAAGAAGTTTTAATCTCAAATCACAAATTTTAATACACAGTAAATATTAAATTTCTCATTTAAAATTTAATTCTGTTGCAGATGAAATCACTTAGTCTTAACCCAAATTTATTATTGCAAATTAAAATCGCAACGACTTTTAATAAAAACGCGGATTGTTAATAAATTCTTTTATTAACAATCTTTTTTCTTTTAACTAAAGTAGTTAATTAAGATTTATATGCATGGCAACAGGTACCTAAGAAAAAAAACCACAACAAAAAAAAACGTTTCGAATTTGCATTGTCGAGTTTTGTTTTTTGCGTTTTGATACAATCTCTGGCTTCGTCCATTGGAGGGGTGTTAAAATCGATGGCGTTATATAAAACGAATTGCATAATTTTTTTTATTCTGGTGTGACATTAATAATATTAAATGGAAACAACGGGGTGTTTTGTGTAGAAACATTGTGTTGATAACAAAACCAGCGTGTTCGAAACCATTAGTGGAACTGCTCAAATATTTATTAGGCTGCATGTTATTGATACAAAATCTATTTGTTTCACCTTAATTAATAAGTTTTTATTTTTAGAAACGTTATGGATTTTTTATTACAATTGTCTATTTCTTTTTCATTGCTCAATGGAATATTTACATTTGTACTTCTTTAATATAATATTTTTTTTAAAGTAATTGGGTTGCTTATATAATGTGGTATATTTTATAGTAGTTTATGATACAAGTGCGTGAATAAGGGTTTTTGTGCATGAGTTGCGAAATTTAAAGCACGAGTCGAAATCGAGTGGTTTAATCGCAATGAGTGTAGAAAAGCCCTTCTTCACACACTTGTATCATAAATTACTATAAAATATACACACGTATATCATAGATTTTTTTATCTACGAAGCATGTTAAAATACTGTTGAATGTACAAAAAAATAATTGTTACCGGTCTTACCGATGATATTGTAAAAGTTGTAATTTTGACAGGCAACATATGTACTTCAAATCACTGACACAATAAGGTTTGAACGTGCAGCGTAGGGCATCCAAACCGGTTAAAACCGAACCCGGTTAACCGGGTTTTCTGTTCAAATTTACGAAACCGTAAAACCGGGTTTTTTCGAAAAACGTCAAAGTCGTCATTTTATTTTTTTCTTCAATTGGAAAATAATTTTATTTTTCTATGGTTATTCATGAAGTATTATATTGTAGATTTATTTATACTAAAATAAAACGTAAGGGGTCGTCCATTAACCACGTGATGTTTTTTAGCAACTTTTGATTCCAAAGTTTTAAGAACTTCGTGCCAAGAAACTTTCCCTTTTCTTTTCGGCGGCTTTTTCGTTTTTATCTACATACGTTCTCTCTAGCTGACCAACGTATCAAATTTACTCTCTTTAGCGTTTCTCTTTCTTTCTCTTTCCCAATTTCAGTCATTAAATTTTGCCAGCGCTGTGTCGAATTTATAAAAATCTTAGTCTTAGATATTCAACATGACTCGCTAAAAAAGGATCGAATTCAACAGTTCCAAAATCATACAATAATTTCCGTTATTCGGATCACTGAACTTTTTATTTTCCCTCTATAGCACATAACGGAAGAAAAATTAATCACATAAGAAATTGAATGACTCAATCAACAGAGGCGGCTTTTCTTTTCGGCGGCTTTTTCGTTTTTATCGCCGCTCTATATCTGTCTCTCTCAGACTCAATGCCACTACGCGGCGTATGCCCCTAACAGCTAGGCCCCGTCGATCCTGCTTCGGACCAACCACTACTAGGCAAATTGTAGAAAAAAATAATTTAACAATACGTGGTGAAATATATTACGTGTTGAATTGTTTGTGTGGACCTAATAACATTTACATTAAGGTATATAAAAATTAATCTTTTTAATTTCTGTACGACAAAAAAAATGTTGGCCCCAAATTTGCCGCCCCTAAAATCTGCCGCCCTAGGCTCCAGCATACTCAGCCTGCTGGTAATCGATAGTGATTGAAAATTTATTTAATGCACTGAAATCGATTCAATCGATTCATCGAGAGTTTTTTCGGTCGGCGGTAATTTCAGTACAAAATTTCGATCGTCAATGAAGTATCACACAACAGATCTCAACAGACCTCTTAGATGCGTTAATTTGCCTGAAATATATATATATATATATATATATATTTTTAAAACAAAATTTTTAATTTGTGTTACTCTTTTATTATCATAAAATAATAAAATGATGTATTTTTTTCATATACTTACTCTAATAAAAATTAATTAAAAAATTTGAATTTTTATATAAATATTGTGCCACTTTTTTATTATTTATATAAATATAAATATATTATATAAATAATTATAAATGGTGAATAAATATTTATTTTATTTGGTTTACAGCCGCAATTTATTTATTTTTATACTTAAAACCGGGTTTTAACCGGTTATTTACTTTACAAAAAACCGAAAACCGGTTTTTGAAATTTCGTCGGTTTTTTGGATGCACTAGTGCAGCGCCTCCGTTGAAAAAATTGCTAATTAGTAAAAACGCACAGTGACGGGAACACTATTTGTTCGTTGTCGATGTAATCTAGGTTAATCTAGATTTAATTTAGATTAGGTTATGGTTAGGTTAAGTTATATCAGAGCCAGATAAATCCAAATTGACAGGCCGTGATTTCTTGATTCAAAATAAGAAAAATTAATTCAATTTTAATATACGTCAGACATTTTATTCTCACTACGCCTACGTTGCCATAGTAACAACAAACAGAAACCGTTAAATATTTTGCCAATAGCTTATATTTTGGGTACATTTCACACTTTGCAAGCGATCAATTTATTGTCTTTTCTCTAGAAGCATCAGACCTCAGAAATCGTTTAATAATGAAACTCCATTTGATTTACATTGGAATTTTACGCACGATTTGGATACTTTTACACACGATTATATCGTGTGTTCATTTTGGTATGTGAGTATATAAATGTGTTTATTTTACCTATTTTTAAATAATAATAATCAGTTTAAGTTTTAAAAGATCACCAGAACAAAATTCAAAGTTATTAAAAAAAAAGTTTTTTTAATGTTTTTTTTTTCGAAAAGTATGGAAACGAAACTGGGTTGATATTTAACATTTATACACGTATCATTCGATTTACACGGTACTTAATTTAGACGGGTTTGCTCTCTCACATTTTTTTAAGTTCAATTATAAGTTATGTATGTAACTCTTTCCGTTTGTAATCAAGGGAATAAATAAAATATCTAATGAATTTTATTTACAGGTAAAAAAGCTGTTCTGGATTTTCAGAAACATATCTACCCTGTAAATCAAGGTATGAGTGTATTTATTTTCAGGTTTATGTATGCACATTAATGACCTATAAATTTAACCCATTTACCATCTCGAAAATCCTTACCTTTCGCACTAAATTATACGACTTTATAACTGTAACTCGACATTATTTAACTTGAAAGAAATGAAAAGAAATACATTCTTAATGGTTTAAACTTATTATTTAGTACTTATTTGGGTTAAACTGGAATAAGAGTACTCATAGATATAAGCAACCCAATGTACGCAATGTCAATTTCCGTTAGTTTGAATTGTGGCACGGGGGGGCGCTGAACCTATGAGAACGTAGTAGCTCTCAACCAATCAACGAATCGTAAACCAAACGGACGTGTGTGTTACCAATTATAACATCATTATTCGCGGAATGTTTTGTTACATACGTGTGTGTTATGATATATTTACATAGTCCACGAACTGTACAATAATGGGCATTTACAACAGTGGTCGTAGATAAAATTTATTATCCAAACATAAAGCCTTTCCATTTTAGGATGAACCTTATTTATGTCCTTTAAATAATTAGTAATTTCTAATTCAATTAATGATGTCCTTTAAATCTGGTTCTTTTAAATCCTCGCAAATCTAAGCCTTATCTTTATTTTTATAGTAAAAATTCAAGAAATTAAATATAAAATCTTTAGTAAATTTGTCTTAAAAAAAATGTGGACAGATATATTTCTTCCTCGTTAACTAAAATAAAAGCGTGGAGTAAAGGTGAGCATGGGACGAGTTTCTCGCTCCAGATCCCACCCCGTAAGACGAATGCCTGTCACTATCCCATCCCATTACATTTTCGTCCCACTGTCCCATCTTACAAACCTAAAACTTTCGTCCCATCCCACTCATCCCATCCCATCCCATCCCGGTCGCGCGGCCGGACGGGCACATTCATCCCATTTTTCCCATACAGCAGATTTTCTTTTTCGTCACAAACTGATCCGAAGATTTTTCAGGAACTACATCGTTATCCTATAAATCTCCTGGGCACGATTAACGATAATTTTGGATTATTGTCTATTTTTACACTAATCGTTAAAATCGTTATATACAAAGCTGCACCGTTTTCAAGGTTAAAATAGGACTTTACTTTTTCACAAAAGAAAAATACTAGCTGAACTGCACATGCGCGATTCGGTAACCGAGAAACTGCCGCGCCGCTTCGTGAAAAAACTTAATTAGTTAACTCAAGATTTAAAAAATTAATTCAATTTTAATATACGTCAGAAATTTTATTTTCAATACTTCTATGTTTTTTGTGTACAGACGCAAGTTGTTGCCATAGTAACAACAAACAGAAATCGTTTAATAAAGAAAGTCCATTTGATTTACATTGGACTTTTATCCAATACGATTCACGATCTAAAGCCTCAATAAAAAAAGATATGCGCTGCAGAAAAAGAAAATCTAGACACAGCTAACAAAAATACAGTGATTTGTATTCTGAAGCCTGCGCTTTTGTCTACATACAAATGAAATATAAAGATAATAAAGAGTTTCGTATATGAAAGCAATTAATTTGCACTAACTAGATTTACTAGTTCCAACATTCCGTCCCATACAAAATTAACATCCCATCCCCTGAGTTGTTAATACCACTCATCCCATCCCATGGGACGATGGGTTGGGATGGGATGGGTCGATGGGATCCCATGCTCATCTCTAGTGTGGAGCGCTAAACTATATTGACCTTATCTTAGTCGACGCTCCACGCTTTTATTTGTAGTCAATACAGAAAAAAATATGTTCTCTTTTTTAGCGTAATAAAAACGTGTTTTTCTTTATTTGTTTTATTTAATTTCATAACATAAGCGTATAAAAGTTTGTAAATATTATTTAAAAACTTCTTTCTGATAAATCAAATCTATTGTTGCAATTTTTCCAAATTTTCGTAGGATATGAATTACAAGGGAAGAGAATAAAAATAGCGGTTGTATGTAATTTGTTTGTTTCTAAACATAAATTGGTTATTTCGAAAAGTTTTTCAAAAAGCAATTTAGAGAGAAGGCCTTGTAACAAAGTAACTTTGAGGGCGAAAAAACAGGAATATTAAAAGTTTGTAATTGCAATTTCTAGAATAGTTTATACTTCGCCTGTAAAAAATTATGCATCCATTTTTCTAATAAACTAACTTAATGTTTAAAGAGAAACACATTACCGAAAGTTTTTTTCTAAATTCCTAGATTTTAGGAGCTTTAAAGTTATAACAATATATAATTTTGTTGTTTGTAATTCTTTCTACATTATCTTGTAATAAATTATAATTTATGAAATAAATGAAATGCCAATTTGTAAATCGTTTTTTTGTGAATTTACAAAAAAGCGTTTTGGAAATCAATAAACAATTTTTCTGCAAGTACTTATCTTTGTAATTTGCGTGTCGTGAAAAACAGTTTGTCGATATTTTAATAATGTACTAACTTCCTGCTACCGTAAAGTACATAATCACGTTTATCTACGACCACTATTGTAAATGTCCATTATTGTACTGTTCGTGGACTACTAAATACATCATAACACACACATATGTAACCGTCCGCTATTAATGATAAGTTATGATTGATAACACACACATGCGTTTGGTTTACGATTCGTTGATTGGTTGAGCGCTGCTATTACGTGCTCATACGTTCAGCGCCCCCGTGCCACAATTTAAACTAACGGAAATTTACATTGCGTACATGGGTTGCCTATATCTATAAGCACTCTTATTCCAGTTTAACCGAAATAAGTACTAAATAATAGGTATGTAACCATTAAGAATGTATTTCTTTTCATTTCTTTAAAGTTAAATGTCGAGTAACAGTTATATATGAAAATACAACGTTTGTTTATTATAATGTTAAATAATGATAATTAAATAAACATAACTTAATAAGAAATAAATTTGTTACGTCAAACATATTTTTCTTATTAAAAAGAAAAAATGTAGTGTGGTCGTAGATAAAGTATAGTGCATAACACGAGTTGTAAGGCAATTACGTACTCGCGGAATTACTTACTCCCCGCCACCCGGGTCGTGCGAAACTGTTCCGATCGCACCTAATATGCTTCTTACAACTCTTGTTACGTAATATGCTATTAAAAAAGTGATAAAAAGTTTGTAATTGTCTACTTAATTTTGCTTAGACTTTTTTCATAATTTGATAAGCTAAAAAGCATTTAACTTGCATCCATTTTATTATAACAATATTACAAGAAATTAAAATAGAATTGAATTACAGTTTGTAATTCTTTTGTGTTTTTGGGATGATTATGTAGAAAATTAAAACCTAAAGCGTTGAATATGAAATATGCAAATAACCGAATGTTTTGTAAGACCGGAAAATCTCATTAAAAGTTTGTAATTGTTGCGTAAAATCCCTTTTGATGAATATTAGCGACTAATAATATTAAAAGTTATTATTTTAAATGATTTTAAAAGATTGTTAAAACATGTTTTTTTGTAATAGCTTTTTTGATTACAATTCTTCATTCATTATTACTAGAATAAACTAACACGCAGCGAGAGAATACAAAGAGAATTGCTTCAGGTTCGTTTTTTGTGAATTCTGGATGGTGATTTAAAAAGCTAATATGCAATTTGTGTCAGTTTTTTTGCTGGGGTTAATTACGCATTATTTTTTATGAGATGAGTTACATTTTATTTACTCCCATCCATTTTATTGTAACTAAATTACAAGGAAAGAAAAGTGAATTGACTGACAGTTTGTAATTGTTTGGTATTTTTTTGGGCGATTATGCAGAAAATTAAAAACCTAAAGCGTTGAATATGAAATATAATAATAAGCGGACGTATTGTAAGACAGGAAAATCTCATTAAAAGTTTGTGATTGTTCCGCAAAATCCCTTTTTATGAATAATAGCGACTAATAATATTAAAAGCTATTGTTTTAAATGATTCTAAAAGTTTGTTAAAACATTATTTTGTAATAGCTTTTTTGATAACAATTCTTCATCCATTATTCTTCGAATAAACTAACTCATAGCGAAAGAAAACAAAGAGAATTGTTTTTTGTTATTCCTAGAATAAATTAACTCGCAGCGAGAGAATAATTGCTTCAGATTCGTGTTTTGTGAATTCTGGAATTGTGTCAGTTTTTTTTTTGCTGGGGTTAATTACGCATTATTTTTTGTGAGGTGAGTTACATTTTATTTACTCCATTCCATTTTATTGCAACTATATTACAAGGAAAGAAAAGAGAATTGAATGACAGTTTTGTAATTACTTGGTAATTTTTAGGCGATTATGTAGAAAATTAAAAACCTAAAGCGTTGCATATGAAATATTGTAATAAGCGTACGCTTTGTAAGACAGAAAACTCTCATTAAAAGTTTGTAATTGTCCCGCAAACTCCCTTTTTTATGAATACTAGCGACGAATAATATTATTTTAAAGTTATTATTTTAAAAGTTTTTTAAAGCATTTTTTTGTAATACCTTTTTTGATTACAAATCCATTATTCTTGGAATACACGAACTCACAGCCAAAGAAAACAAAGAGGATTTTTTTTTGTGAATACTGAAAGGTTATTTAAAAAGCCAGTATGCAATTTGTTTCGGTTTTTTTTGCTAGGTTTAATTTTTTGCGAGAAAATAACTTTTTAGGGACGCAAAAAGAGTTTATTACTTTTTGTTGTGAATTTTAAGGGATGATTAACACGTAAATCTTTTTAGAAGTTTTCTTTTGCGCGATTTTTTATGATGGGATAAAGTAAGCATAACTTAAATTAATATGTGTTGAAGTGTTTCGGAATTACATTTTTTTTGCCGCACCCCAGTTTAGGTGTTAAGTGCTTGAAACGAGTATGTAAAAAAACTGTTAATTGTTTTATGAGTGCAAAAGGTGTTATCGATCGTTACTGCGACAGAGTCAACTGTTGATGCAACCCCAACAAGTGCTCGCAGTCCTAGGAACTGGATTTACATATTTTTTTGGTTCGACTTACCATTGCGTTTAGACGTAATATGACCATAAAGTCGGCTTAGGTCTATGGCCATAACGGCGTGCGGGATGGCCGCACACACGGCCACCACTACCGTGACCAGCAGCAGCGGGTGCGGCGCCATCGCCACGCGAACCATGGCTGGTCAGGAACACAACTCGGGACGGAGACCGCTCACAACAAGCACCCTGCCTGTTCCCGTATTACTTTATACCGTAGCGTCTCTACCTGCGTCACGGCGCCGCGCCAATCCGCTACCGGGAACTCCTCGCGTGCGCAGCCACCCACCAGCTGTTGATTCAATCAATAGATTGTTCTACCTATCCATTGCTCCACTCTCTATTCCATTCTATTACACACCCCGGACACAATCCTAATATTCCCCTTCCACGAAACTATATTCAATTAATTATTTTTTTACTTTTTTTAGATAAACTAATTTCTCGCAGGAAACAAAAAATTAGACTTCACCTAATCATTCCTTGACTAGATCTCTCCATTTTTTGCTTCTCGTTTTATTTCGTTCTCAAGTTCAAAGCTCAAATAAAAATTTGAGGTACAAACAAAAAATACAAAGTTTGCTGGTACAAACAAAAATTTAATGAAGGCAACACATTTTATAAAAGCTTACAAAACTTTTATTAACTCATTACTAGTTTATTTGACCATTGGAAACTTCAGTTTCAGTATCTAATAAGTTATAAACTCGGAAACCATCCGATTGTTTCTTTCATCCCATTCATTGCCTCATTCGTGATGATTTTCTTTCGAAACTTTTCCGCTCACACAACAAAAACAAAATATAAGAAATTTTAACGAAAGCTAATGAGATATTAATTTTCAGCTATAGAAAATATAATATTAAGCCGATTTAGATATAGCTCATGGGCTGTTTCAACGTCATGAGTAAAGCTCGGAACTTTAGGCATTAAAAAATGTTAGAATAGGTAGGTTATTAGGTTGTCAAAAAACACAAAATAGGTTTTTAATAGGTTCTATAAGGATAAGAAAGATATGTAGGTTTCCAAAAATGTTCGCTGAAAATAGGTTATATTTTTTATTAAAATTTATAAAAAAATGCAGAAGTTCCAAAGTATTTTATTGAAACCTTTATGTGCTTTGAACATCTATATATTGCAGAAAAATGAATTACTTAAATTCTATAAAGAATAAAAAAAACAATACTTAACAATAAAATGTAAACAAAAGTAAACATTTCTTAATTAATATTGTTTGTTTCGGTGTCATATTTGCTGTTGCAATAAACTACCATATTTTTTTCTAAATTGCCTGGTGTAAGGCTGTGCCTTCTGTCAGATAAAACCATTTTATATGCGGAAAAAGAACGTTCAACATCGCATGACGTTACCGGTGCATACTTCAACATTACCGCTGCTTCTGGCGTTATGTTTTCAGGAAGCTCAACATTTTCGCAACTTAAAATTTTTCCTACATTTCGTAAAATAGAAAAGTCTGGATTTTTTCCTAAAACAGCCTCAAGTTTTAAAAATGCACTTCGTGCATTTTTGCCTGGTGCAGTTTTCAAGTGTTTTAATACAATGTCCACCAATGATACAGACTCTGTTAATGAGGTTCCAGTTTTTTCCAATTTTGTGATTGTTTCTGGTAAAATGTGAAAATTGGATGAAATATATGCCAAAGAATTTTTAATGTTTGTATTTTTAAAACAATGTTGTGCCTTGCGAATAGACTCTGCACTGCTACAGTCAAATTCCATTACAACTTAAGAAAAGAAAAAGTTTGGTTGACCAAATGGGAAAACAGAAAAACAAACCTTTTTCACAGCATCAAAATTGTTGCAGTAATAAAATGCCGCTTCTAGCCAAGTATTCCATCTTGTGATAATTGGTTCGGGTGGCAATGGCAAATGGGGTAGCAAATTTTTGAAAACTTCAATTCTTAAAGGTGCTTTCAGGAAAACCTTTTTAACGTTTCCAATAAGTTCATTAACCAATGGATACTCTGTTCGTATAAGTTCACATACTCTATTTAATCCGTGAGCTTAACACGTAATGTGTAACAAATTTGGATAAAGGTTTTTGAGTGAAGTTCCTGCTTTGATCAAGTAAGAGGCTGCATCAGAGTATAAAACACGTACTCGTTCATGCTGTATTCCATTGGGCCACAAAATGCCTAAAACAGAATTAATTTTACTATAAAGTAATAGAAGCAATCATGGGAATTTTTAAGAAACATACCCATTGAATCATTGACAAAACGTGCGATAGTTACATTATTCGTTTTCTCCAAAAATTGTACAGCTAACAAATATGGAATCGTAGGTTCATTTGAACTTAATTTTCCTACAATAATGTTAGCAGCATAGCGGCCTTTAGTGTCAGTCGTTACATCAACTGCAATCCATACACAACATTCGCCAATGTCAGAGCGAATTTGTGCCAGCATCTTGTTGTAACATATCGGCACATATTGTTTTCTGATGGTGGATTCGTTTGGTACGGAACGATTGCAGTATTTCTCTAAAAACTGTTTTTGGGCACTGTAATTTGAACCACGGTAAATTCGCTGCCAGCATTGCTTCACATAGGTCTAAATAAAACACATCATGCCTACTATCAGCTATGTTTTCAGTTAACAAAATATGTTTTCCACGTTGGTTTGGTTTCGTTAAATTACTTTGATGCAAATTTGTTTTTTCATGTTGATTTATGTGCGATTTTTTAGAACAAGGTACCTATAATTAATGAAAGAGATGGATATATTAATTCAGAATTATATACTTTTAGTATGTACTTACATGTTTTTGACAGCATTGACAAAACACTATTTTACCATCAGTTGTAAACGCTTCTTTGTTTTTAACCCAAGACCTTAGTAAAGCGTTTTGACTGCTTTTATCTTTCGGCATTTTAACAAACAACGGTCCCCGCAGAAGTATTGTAACTTTGTTGTTGTAGGGCTGCCACCAATGTTGTGAGGCTGCCACCAATGTTGTGAAGGGGGTTATGGTGTGAACCACCGCCGACTTCTCTTACTTCTTACTGACTTGTTGAATAATTGTCCCCGCCGGGGGGTGGGGGGACGGCTGCTGTAGGAAATGGAATTTCCTTTTCAGCCAAGAAGGTGGATATATATATTTTTTTGGGTGGGAAACAGCGGATAGCAGCAGTCGGGCGGCAAGTCAGTCAACATCACCTAGGCGGCGCGAGAAAACGTCAGAAGGAGGGGGGCAGTGTTAGTCGGTTCTTTTCGCCTAGGATCTTGGTGTGTTCTAGTGTTTTGGGGTTACTTAAACATATCAGGGACTGTGTCTAGAATTAGTTCTAGGTTTGGGGAAAGGTCATCTTTCAGTCGGGACAGAAGCACTAGATAGGGGATGGGGAGTTTGTTTTTGGGCTTTCTTCTGCGTATTTCAACAGGAGGGGACTTAAAGATGTCGAAAATTGGGGGTTCTTGGGAGATGATGCGGGAGGCGAGTTTTTTCTGGAGGGTGTGGAGTCGAGAATGGTATAGGTCGAAATTTACTAGTTCTTCGAGTAATATAGTTGGGAACTTGTAGTTTAGACGGTATATCCGTCGAAGGCAGTTTCTTTCAAAACTGAGGAGGGGTTCAATATGATTTTTGTTGCAGAGGGCAAGGGCTGTCATTTGGTAGTCGAGGACTGGGCGAACAAAGGTTTTGTACGTGTAGAGTAGGGTGTTTGATGAACAATCCCCTACTCGGGTGCGGAGGCAGTAGAGAAGGTTTAGCCTGGACCTCATTTTATGGAGACAATGTCTGATGTTGGGTACTGGGCTTAGGGACTGGGTGAAGATCGTGCCAAGGTACGTTATTGATGGTTGGGGTATCAGGGGTTGGCCGTAGAGGTTTATTGAATATTGCTTTTCGGCAATACTTTTGGAGAGGTTTTTGTGACCGAAATGGATCAGTTGGGATTTTTGGGGATTAATCTGGATGCGCCTGAGGTTCATCCAGATTTCGATTTTGGCAATGAATTTGTTTAGGACGGTTGCCGAGACTGAGCGGTTTCGATGGCAGGACCAGATGACGGTGTCATCTGCGAATTGTTGGATGTGGCAGCGAGAATTGGTCGGTAAAGGGATCTCGTGACAGAATAGGTTGAATAGCAGGGGGGACAGAGAGGAGCCTTGTGGGACGACCGCTACGGGCGTAAAGGGGAGAGATAGGGAATTGGACACTTTGACGCGGCACGAGCGGTTGGAGAGAAAGCTCTTTACTAGACGGACTAGTGATAGTGGGACCTGTAATGTGTGGAGTTTAGCTATCAGGCCGTCGTGCCACACAGTGTCGAAGGCCCGGTGGATATCAAGGAAGAGGGCTATGGCGGAGTCTCCGGAGTTTAGTGTGATAGAGAGGTTGGACGTGAGGTTGACAATGGAATGTTGGGTAGACCGTTGATTCATAAATCCACTTTGATGGTCGGGAATGACGTGGTGGTTTTCGCAGAAGGAGCGGAGACGTTGGGCGATGATTTTTTCGAAAGTTTTACCAATCGTGCTGAGGAGGGAGATTGGGCGATAGGAGTCAACGAGTTTCGGATTTTTTTGGGGTTTGGGGATCATTATTGTGTAAGCGGATTTCCAAGGCCGCGGGAAGGTGCCGGACGAGAGGCAGGCGTTGAATATACCGGCTAGGTATTCAATTGATGGGTCTGGAAGGTGTTTAAAAGTCAGATTTGGGGGAGAAGTATACGGAGAAGATGGTAATAGTGGACTGTTGGTAGCTTATGGTTATGTCACGGCTTCAAGGTCTTGGAGATGCGGGGGGGGGCGTCACAGGGCGGGCTGGGATTGAGTTGTGATGGGCGATGGCTACGCCACCACCTTGTGTTGGTCTGTCCTTGCGAACAATTGTGAAGTTTCTCAGGCTGGCTTTGGTTTTGGGAGTGAAATATGTTTCTTGTAACGCTAGTATGAGGACATTTTCGGAGACAACTAAATGCTCGATCAGGTCTTTTTTATGTTTCCAGCCGAGGCTGTTTAAACTTGCTAAGAAAGCCATCCTAACTTAATAGGAAATGGTGTGGAGGGAGGTTGACTATTCAGAGGGGGAACAAAGGGGGATTTGGGTCCGAAACAGCGGATTCGCGGGGCGCGAGCGGTATAAAGGAACAGTGAACCGTGTTCCTGAATATCGTGGACTTAAGTTTAAGTCCGAAGATATTCCTGACCAGGGGGGTCACCGTTTCCAATATCTCGTCGCGCTTGTCGGGGAGGATATTGAGGAGAGTTGTTATGAAGAACCTGATTAGGTTACCTGATTAGGGTTCGATAGCTCAACATAGTGGCGATGGCCGTAGATGATGAGCCCCAACTTAATCAGGTGGTCCAATGTTGACGAGTCGTGGGTAATTACTCGGACGAGTAATGTGAGCTTGTTGGTGGCTCGGGCGTTGATTCGCCAGGCTTTATCAACCTGGAGATTGAGGGTTTTGATGTGGTCCAGGACCTCGTTGTCAGTGATGTCTAGAGCGACACCGCGGATAACGCAAGACATGGACGGACCGGATGTTCTTGGGCGGGGGGAAGCGGGGGCTGGCTGTGGGCTGAGAGAAATGGGGACAGGTTCCCCGATGAAGTGTCTAATTTTTTTCGATTTCTCGGGCATGTCCGGGTCAGTAGACTTGAATAGGGCCGTGTCCTTGCGAATTGACACGGTTTCGTATTGGAAACCGTGGATCTGTTTGGTGATGTTGTATAGGGATTTGTATGTTTGGTATTGTTCGGGGAGTTGGTGGACAGTGGCGGTGTAAATGAATTTACGTTTGTTGTCGGTTTGTACGTTACGTGGCGTCAAGATTGGGTTGGGTTTTAGGGACATTAAAGCGGCGGGGCACTTACTTGTTGTTGCGTTGGGGATCCGGCGATGGGGGACAGGGGCGGCATTGAGAGTCCCTTTGGGGTTGTAGGTCGTTTGTTGGTTGAAGCGGCGAATGCGGTGGCGGCGGCGGTGGACGACTGGCGAGTCGTCCTGGTGGCGATGGTGGTTTCTTCATATTGGGCCTTCCCGGCTTTGGGAATCCCGTGGATGTTTATGTTAATCCGGGTTTTCACCGGGATTAACTGGTTCGGCGGTACACCAGTCCGTGGCTCAGGTAGTTGTTGCTCGATCGGGTCTCACCGATCGAATGTGTTGTTCTTACTGACGTCATGTGTCCTTTGCTTTTCGACGGTCATTGAGCCTTCCACTCAGCTGTTCCGTCGCCTTGTTGTTTCTCCCTGTTTTTTTTTTGTGTCGGTTTGTTTGTTTGTTTGTCGGTTTGCTTGTTTGTTGTTCTGTTGTGTTCCACTAACGACCGGTTTTCTTTTCTTTCTTTTTTTTTCTCTGTTTTTTTTGTTCTGTTTTTTTTTCCTTCTCGTTGTTGGTCCTTGGTTCGTCCTAGTGTTGGTTCCTGGTTCACCCTCCTGGTGGTTCCTGGTTCGTCCTTCGTCCTCGTGGTGGTTCCTTGTTCGTCCTCGTGGTGGTTGCTGTGTCTCTCGGGTTTGTTCTTGTTGTTCCTGCCTCTTTTTGTTCCTGGGTACTCCGCTGGGTTCGGGGATGTGGGCTTGGGCTTTCCTGTGAAAAAGAAAGATCAGTGATTACTTATGTTGTTGAGGTTTTGGATGTTTCCATTTCACGTTGATGTTGTAGTTTGCTGCGTTGTTGATTGTTGGGTTATCATGTGTTTTCATGCGTTCGAAGCTTTTCGTTGCTAGTTTTTCTATGTGTTGCTTGATTGTCTCCATGTTTAAATCGCTGTGCAGCTGCTCATTGGTCATGTACCATGGCGAATCTGTTATTTCTCTCAGAGTTTTGTTCTGGATGATTTGAAGTTTGTAGATTTTCCGTCCTTTGGATTGTATCCAGCACGTCGATGACTACGTCATTGTCGGCCGTATTATGGACTTGTAGATTTGTAGTTTGTTCCTTATGTTCAGCTTGCTTTTCCTGTTCAAGAGCGGGTAGAGGTAGCCTTTAATTTGTTTTGCTTTTTTCGCTGTCTGATCGATGTGTTCTGAAAATGTAAGAGCTTTATCTAGGATTACGCCTAGATATTTAATTCGGTTTTGCCATTTTATGTCCGTGTTGTTGATTTTCAAGCAGCTACTGGGTTCGTGCTTAAATTTTTTCTTCGTGAAGATAATTGCCTGCGTTTTTTCTGCGTTTAGTTTAATCCTCCAGGTGTTACACCAGTCGTTGATCCTTTCCAGGTGATTTTGTAGTCGTTTTGTTATGGCCTCGCTCGAGAATCCTCTTGTGAAAATTGCCGTGTCATCTGCATATAGCGCAATTTCTGTGTCCTTTAGTTTTGGGATGTCTGCGGTGTAGATGCTGTAAAGAAGGGGGCCCAGGACAGATCCTTGTGGGACACCGGCTGTCATTGTCTGTGTTGAGGAGATGCTGTCGTTTATTTTTACTTGGAACGTTCTGTTACAGATAAAGGACGTCACTAGTCTGATCATTGCTGTTGGGATTTTAAATTGGTGCAGTTTGTATATTAAACCTAGGTGCCATACCTTGTCGAAAGCCTTAGAGACGTCCAGAAAGACGTCTCCCGTGGCTAACCCTTTGTTGAAAGCGTCTTTCAACAAAGAAAGACTATTGCTTCTGTTATTCTTGTCGTCTAATAGGTGGTAGAGTGCTCTGTCCTGAAGCAGTATTGTTCATCCGGTAGAATACGTTTGTCTTCAGTTATTTCTGTCAGTCTTTTCTGAATTACTTTTTCTGTGATTTTACTGAGACCTGTCAGCAGACTTATTGGTCTGAAACTGGAGGTGGGGTTTCGGGGTTTGTTCGATTTCGGGATTAGAATCGTTGTTGCGTGTTTCCATTGGGTCGGAAACACTCCAAGTTTCAGTGCGGCGTTTACGATTTGTGTTATTCTGTCTATTGCGTTCGGTGTTAGGTTTTTTAGCGCGGCGTTGTTGATGTTATCGCAGCCTGGTGCTTTCTTCGTTTTTAAGTTTTTAATTATTTCTTTTATTTCCTCGGGTATTGTTTCCTCTATTTCCGTGTTTTCTACACTGCTGTTTAGTACACTCAGTACGGTTTCGCGTATTTTTTGCCTTTTGCAGAGTGGGTGTGTGCCGGCGTTCGGTTTAAACTGTTGTGCAAGCGCCTTTGCGAATTCCTCCGTTTTCTCCTCGTCCGTGCTTGCTACAGTGTAGTTTGTTGTTTTCAGTGGCGGAATCGTTCTCCTCTCCTTGTTTTTCAGATTCTTGGCTAATTTCCACGGTTCCTCTATTGTTTCGTTGATGCGTTCTAGTTTGTCTTCCCATTCGGCGTTGTGCTGTTCGCGCAGTGCCGCTTTCAGTTGGTTTGTC
Organism: Phosphuga atrata; assembly: GCA_944588485.1. Classification (NCBI taxonomy): domain Eukaryota; kingdom Metazoa; phylum Arthropoda; class Insecta; order Coleoptera; family Silphidae; genus Phosphuga; species Phosphuga atrata. Next base: position 1,769,520 of record OX155907.1, on the reverse strand, counting down.
AGTCTGTTTAAGACGTTCTTGTCCGTCGGTGCCAGCGTCCGTTGGAATACTTTGTTAGCTTTGCGCTTTTCTCTTAGTAGGTTTCTGATTTCCTGTGGGAGGGCGGTTGTCGTGTTGGTTGTCCGTTTCCTTGTGGCGGCCTCGAGTGCTGCTTTTATTTTGTTTTCTATCGTCCGTGCTGCTTCTTCTAGGCACGGGCGGCTTGTAATTTCTGTACAAGTGACGTTCGTCAGATTATCTTTGAATTTGTTCCAATTTCTTATCGTTTTCTCGATTGTTTTCCTGGCCGTATTCGCTTGGAGATTTATGTGCACTGGGTTGTGATCTGAGCTCAAGTCCTTGATGCAGATTAATCAACGTTTGCTGTGATGTTTTTCATAACGGCTATATCCAAAATATCCGGCATTCGCTGAACTCCTGGAAAGTGTGTTGGTTCGTTCGGTGCAATTACTTGTAACTTCCGGTTTTCCGTGTACCTTAGTAATTGTCGGCCCTTGGTGTTTGTCACTCTGCAATTCCATTGCGAGTTCTTTGCGTTGTAGTCTCCTGCGGCTATGGTACCTATATTTCTGTCGAATATTTTGTCCAGGTCGTCGGCGTTTATTTGTTTCTGTGGCGGCGAGTACAGTGCGTAGAGGGCTATGGGTCCGTCGGTTGTCTGTACTTCTACTCCTATCGTTTCCGTGTCCGTGGTTGTTTCTACTTCCGGCAGTTCGTGGTGTTTTATGTTTCTTTTGATGGCGATGGCGACTCCACCTCCAGCTTTCTCGCTTCTGTCTTTTCTATAGACTTTGTAGTTTGCTATGTTCAGTTGGTTGCAACGTCTGAGGTGCGTCTCGTTGATCAGTGCCACGTCGACGCTGTGTTCGTTTAGGTGTGCTACTAGTTCCTGTTTCTTGTTTTGTATTCCGTTTGCGTTCCAGAATGTGAGTTTCAGATTGTCTCTAGTTCTTCTAGTGGTTATTGTTGAGTGTGAGCATGATGGTTGTGATTCTTCTAGTGAACTTTTCTGTTTCCTCTTTGCTGTGTCCCATTTCGGCAAAGTCGAGCATCATTTCCGTTAGTTCAGATCTGATTACTTCGTTGCTATTCCTTTTGTTTCGGCTTGTTGAAGGTTTTGTCTCCGGGTTGGGGTTGTTGCTTCTTCTTATCGGTTTCGGTATTTGGCTGGTTGACGGTGTTTGGGCTGTTTGTCTCTGTGTTTGGCCTGTTTGTCTCGGTGTTTGAGGTGTTTGTCTCGGTGAGGGTCTCGTTTCCTGCTGTCTTTGTTCCGTTTGTCTAGCTATTTCAGTTTCTCCATATAGAGGTGTGTTCGCCTCCGCAGTTTGCGCATTTCGGCGGCAGTGTTAGCGGTTTCTCGCACAGGTGCGTGCTGTGGTTCTGTCCGCATTTCATGCATCTGTATTCGGCGTTGCAATGCCTCTGCACGTGGCCGAACAGCTGGCATCGGTGACATTGTACGGTTTCTCCTCGTGTTTTCAGCGGTTCCATTTTCACGCTCAATCCGTGGAATCGATCCATTTGGTAGATGGATTTGTATTCCTTACCAATTTCTATCAGGACCATTTGGATTGGCGTGGCTTCTCTTCTTTTCATCCTGGTCACTTTTATGGCCGGGTATCCGTTGTCGTAGAGGCTCTCTTTGATTTCCTCCTCCGTCAGGCCGCAGGGAACTCCCTTCACTACGACCTTCAGGTTCCTTTCCGTGCTTAGTTGGTGCGTGTGGAATTCGTAGTCGTCTTCTTTCATCAACTTGTACATGTTCCGGTAGTCAGTTATGGTTTGGGGCTGGATTCTTATCCCGTCCCTGGTAGACGTTGCCCTGGTGTAGTTGATGTTGTTTCTGTTTAGCTTATTTGAAAGCCCTGCCCATTTGTCCTTATTTCGTAGCACGATGGGAGTTTTGTTGTTGACGTTGTTTTCGGTGGGGGTTTCGGTCTCAGTGACTTCGTCTTCGTCGTCGTCGTCGTCACTGTCCCTTGTATTTAAGCATGCGTAACTATTCATACTCACTTGCGGTCCTCGCAGGCTTGACGTGGTTGGGCTCGTCAGCTTTGCGGTTTTCTTGGGAAACCGGAAGGTATCCTCGTCCTCCGGGTCGGTTTTGCGCTTGGGGGCGGCCTCGGTGATGCTGTCCGTGTCCATCGGTGTGGGTTTCCTCCTCGGGGCGGCTTCGGCTTCCTTAGGTTCGGCGTCGTTGGTCCTCTCGGCGGCGGTCCTTCTGGTCGCGGCGGTGTCCTGGGGCTGTTCGGCGTCGGTGTTTTTCTTCTTCCTGTTCAGGAGGAGGTTGAACAGGCTGTCCAACCCGTCTTCGCTGATGGAGTCCAGGAAGGCGAAGTCCTTGAATTCCTTGGCGGCGGCGGTTCCGTTGGAGTTGGTGTTATTCATGATTAGATTCATGTCTGCGGTTTGGTTTTTTTGAATTATTTTGTCAGAATAATTGCTAAGTTCAACGTCTGCTTCGTACGAAGTTCGGTTAAGCTGTAATTAATTATTAGCATGGGATCCTTTGTTTTGTGGCGGTTGTGGGCCGTGAGCCCGTCCTTCCGCCGTCTTTTGTTTTGGTTCGTTTTTTTTTTTTTTTTGTCTGTCTTTCGGTTCGGTTTAAGCGAGAAACGTTAAAACAACGGCTCTTTTCAGTTTTTTTTATCTCCTGGTTTCTTCTGTTGTGGCTTCTGGTCCTTGGTTGGGTTGATCCTGCTATGGCCCCTTGTCCTCGGCTGGTCCTGCTGTGGTCCTTTGGCTTCCTTCTTTGTTTCTTCTGTGTTGTCTCATTTGCTGTGTTGTCGGTGTGGTCCTTTTGTTTTTTGGGGTTGCTTTGGGTACACTGTAGGTAGAAAGCAGTGTTATTTATTGTCTGAATGTGGTTTGTTGCAGTTTTGGGAATTTCCACTTGACGTTTGTTTTGTAGTTTGCGGTTTGTTGTATTGTTATATTGTCATGTTGTCGCATGTTGTCAAATGTTTTTTGTGTAAGTCTTGCTAATGTGCTCTGTGATTGTTTCCATTTCGAGGTCTTTATGTATTTGTTCGTTGGTTATCGCGAGTCTGTGATTTGTCTCAGTATTTTGTTTTGTATAATTTGTCGTCGGTATTTTGTGTGTTTGTCAGCTTGCTTCCAGCACGTCGCCGAGTATGTCATTATTGGTCGTATTACTGTCTTGTACAGTTTCAGCTTATTTTCCATGTTGAGTTTGCTTTTCCTGTTGATGAGGGGATAAAGATAGCCATTAATTTGTTTGGTTTTCTTCACAATGTAATCCATATGTCTTGCGAAGGTTAGTTTTTTATCCAGTATAATACCTAGATATTTTTCCTGATTTTCCCATTTTATACTTGTATTATTAATCTTGAGGCGTTTTGTTGGGATGTGTTTGAATTTTCTTCTTGTGAACATGATGGCTTGAGTTTTCTCAGCGTTAAGTTGTATTTTCCACGTGTTACACCAGCGATTTATCTCATCTAGGTGGTTTTGTAGTCTCTCGGTGATGGTGCTCGCCAGGATTCCTCTGGTAAATATAGCAGTGTCGTCTGCGTATAGTGCAATTTTTGTGTTTTCCATTCTTGGTATGTCAGCGGTGTAGATGTTGTAGAGCAGGGGCCCCAGTATGGATCCTTGGGGGCACCCGCTCCCACTGGACGTGTCGTCGACATCGTGTCATTTAGTTTCACCTGGAACGTTCTGTTGCCGAGGTACGAAGCTAGTAGCTTTATCATCCCCATCGGGATTTTGAATTTATTCATTTTATATATTAAGCCTTCGTGCCACATCTTGTCGAAGGCCTTTGAGACGTCCAGGAGTACCGCTCCCATGGCGTATCCTCTGTTGAAAGCGTCAATTATCGCTTCGGTTATTCTAGTTGTCTGATACGTTGTGCAATGTTCTTGTCTGAATCCGTACTGTTCGTCCGGGATTATTTGTTTCTCGTCAGCTATGTCTGTCAGTCGATTGTGTATTATTTTCTCCATTATTTTTCCAAGTCCTGTTAGTAGGCTTATTGGCCTGTAGCTTGATGTTTTGTTCCTGGGTTTGTTGGGTTTGGAAATCAGTATTGCTGTGGCGTGTTTCCATTGGGTCGGAAACGTTCTGAGTTTGAGCGATGCGTTTACGATTTGATTCATTCTGTCTATAGCTGGCGGCGTTAGGTTCTTGATAGTCACATTGTTAATATTATCACAACCGGGTGCTTTCCTGTTTTTAAGGTTTTTTATTATCTCGGCTATTTCCTCTGGCGTTGATTCCCTTATGTCGCAGTTTTCTTCGATGTTTAGGATCCTCCTTACCGTTTCGTAGATTCCTTGAGAGTTGTGGATTGTGTTTGGGATATTTGATGTGAATTGTTCTTCGAGGGCGTTTGCGAAAGTCTCTGTCTTGTCAATGTCAGAGGTTGCTGTGCTGCCGTCGTTCTTTTTGATAGGTGGTATTGTGTTGCGGTTCTGTTGTTTTAGAGTCTTGGCTAAGTACCACGGTTCGTCTTTGGTGTCGTTTATTCGTTCTAGTTCGTTTTCCCAGTCTGCGTTGTGTTGTTCTTGTAGCGCCAGTTTTAGTTGTTTTGTCAGTCTGTTCAGGACCGTTTTGTCTGTCGGTGCTAATGTACGTTGGTACGTCTTGTTTGCTTTCCGTTTTGCGCGTATTAGGTTCATTATTTCCTGTGGGTGTGTAGTTGTTTTGTTGAAGGCTAGTTTTCTTGTGGCGGTATGGAGCGCCACCTTCATTTCGTTCTCGAATGTTTGCGCCGCCTGTTCTAGGCTTAATGGGTCTGTAATATCTGTGCAGGTAATATCTAGGTTCTCTTTGAGCTTTTCCCAGTTTGTTAATGTTTTCTCGCACGTTCTTCTCGCACTTTTGGTTTGGACGTTCATGTGCACGGGGTTGTGATCGGAGCTCAAGTCTTCAATACAGACTATGTCGATGTTTGCTGTGACGTTTTTCATTACCGCTATGTCCAATATGTCCGGCGGGTGTCTGTTATTACCTGTGAAATGTGTTGGCTCGTTTGGGGCTAGAACCGTTAGTAGGCGGTTTTCTGTGTAACGTTTTAGTTCTCTTCCTTTTTGATGCTTTTCTGCAGTTCCACTGTGTGTGTTTTGCGTTAAAGTCTCCTGCGGCTATCGTTGCCGTGATATTTCTAAATATTTTATCCAAGTCTGGAGTGCTCATTTCTTTCTTTGGTGGCGAGTATAGTGAATACAAGGCCAGTGGACCGTCTGCGGTCATTATTTTGATTCCTATCGTTTCTGTGTTATCCGTCGTGTCAACTTCGGGCAATTCGTGGTGTTTAAAATTCCTGGTGTTTCAAAGGGTGCGTAAAGCAGCTGTTAAGGTGTACGGCTTCCGCGGTAGAGGTTCTTACTGACAACTGGGGAATGGTAATTATACCATTCCTAGTATAATATATCTGTCAGTGGGGTTAAATCATCCCTCTAATTCAAATAAGGAGGAGATTCAATTTTCTTTGCTCCTCCCACGAACAATCGAGGCTTAAATTCTCTAAATACCTGAAAATGTTTGGTCCTCTGGTTAATCTCTATAAGAATGTTTTATAGGCCTTCGCACGTTTTCTAATATGTTTGGGGGAGGTAGATTTTAGCGTAGTAATTAAAACCCTTAATTTCTGGACAAACTATAAAACAATTGCATTTATCCAAAACGTGGGACAAAGGGCACGTTTTGGAATGCGCGCTAATGGCACAGATATCCAGTCCTGGTTTTTATTACAACATTCTAAACAAAAGTGTAATTTTAGGATTCACAAACACGAGAACAACACGTTTGCTGATGCCAAGTGGTACCAGCTGCTAATGCGTAGATAAAAAGAATGCGTTCCGTAATGTCATACAGACTAAGAATTTATGAATAAACAATTTTTCACTATTTTAGGTCACAAATAGGCGCTATAAGGGCTCATTAGGTATCTTTTAGGCATTATAAATTTAAAACAGCAAAATAGGCAAAATAGGTTTTTTAAAACTAGCGTAAAACGATAGAGAATCATGTAAAACGGATTTGTTTGCTTATCTTTTCCATGTGCCTATAAAGAAAAAAATAGGCGAAAACCTAAAGTTCCGACCTCTAGTCATGAGTAATTATTTCCATTCTTTGCTTTGTTTTATTCATATCTCAAGTTCAACGCTTAAATAAAAGTGCTGATACTCTAAAACCCTTCGACGTGTCTGCTGACAAAAAAAATAATCAAAGCAACAAATTTTATGAAAACTTACAAAACGTTTATTATTTCTTTAACAGTTTAACAGTTTCTTTGACCATTTTAAACATCAGTTTTAGTATCTTATAATTTATAAACTCGGGAACCATGCGATGGTTTCTTTCATCCCATTCATTGCCACAATGCGTGCTGATTTTCTATCGCAACTTTACCGCTCACACGACAAAAACAAAATATAAGATATTTTAGATTTAGATATACCTGATGGGTTGATTGAACGTCATGAATAATTATTTAATGCAGAGGTAAGTACTATAAAGGGGCCCTCACAAGGTCAATATAATTAATGTAATATTGTTGACTAAATGTTTTAAAAGAAAAAATATTGAAGATGCCTCTCACACAGTCAGTACAATTGTTTCAATATTAATACATTGTAGACCGGTACGAAAAAGCCTTTGACCGCAAACAGCACGATAAACTTACAGATATACTACAGGGGGTTGGAATAGATCAGGGGTCTCCAAACTTTCCAGCCTTAGGGCCATACTGATTACTCCAGTAAGTTCCGAGGGCCAAAACCATATTATCATTGTTGCCGGTGGTAAAAAGTGAAATAGTCCACTGATGAAAAAAAATTCCGAAAAAGTACGTAGTAGTATGGAAAAGAAGCGAAAAATTGATAGTGAATGCAGAAAATTCAAAGATCAGTGGAACATTCAGTATTTCGTAATTGAGTCCAGTAACAAGGCGCTATGTTTGATTTGCAATGAAAGCATAGCCGTTCTCAAGGAATATAACATTAAACGTCATTATGAAACAAAACATTTTCAAAATTACTCAAAATATACAGGAAGTTTGCGGACAGATAAATTCGAAGCTATGAAGCGCGGATTGAAATCGCATCAATCTTCATTTACAAAACTCAAAACTTAACAAAAGGCTGGCTGCAACTCATGCCAGCTTTCGTGTGGCTCTTGAAATTGCAAAACGTGGAAAACCATTCACCGATGGAGAAATGATCAGAGAATGCATAATTGCAGTAGCCGAAGAAATATGCCCTGAAAAGGTAAATTTATTAAAAACTATCAGTATGTCAGCAAACACTGTGGCTCGAAGGGTAGAAAACATCGCTGAAAATATATCCTCTCAACTGTTCGACAAAAATGGACATGTTGAGTGGTTTTCTTTGGCCTTGGATGAGTCAACGGATGTGTCAGATACTGTTCAGGTGTTGATTTATATTCGAGGAGTAGATAAAAGCTATGAAGTGCATGAATAACTTCTTGATATGTATAGTATTCATGGCACAACTACTGGTACAGATATTTTTAAAGGAGTTGAAATGGCCATTAATCAAAAGAATCTTCGATGGAAAAACTTGAAATGTATTACAACTGATGGAGGCAAAAACATGAGTGGGAAAGATAAAGGAGTGGTCGCTCTTGTGTCAAAGGCTGTAGAAAATGACGGTGGTTCAAAACCATTAGTCTTACATTGTATTATTCATCAACAGTCTTTGTGCGGAAAATGTTTGGATATGTCTGAAGTTCTGAAACCAGTCATATCAACTATTAATTTTATCAGATCTTTTGGGCTGAATCACCGACAATTCCGACAATTTATTGAAGAGATTGGAGAAAATGACTTACCTTATCATACTGCCGTACGTTGGCTTAGTTGTGGGAAAGTCCTTCAGCGCTTTTTTGAACTTCGAGCAGTGATCGAAATTTTTTTGAATGAAAAGCATCGTCCTCTTACTGAATTACAAAACAACGCATGGCTGTGGAAGTTAGCATTCTATGTTGATTTGACAAAACATGTGAACGAACTGAATTTGAGATTGCAAGGAGAAAACCAGCATCTTCCTGATTTATACACTAATATCAAATCATTCCGGAAGAAATTGATACTGTTTCAATCACAACTACGAAGTATATGTTTTTCACATTTTAAAACATGTGAAATATTCAGCCACACCACTGAGAATGAGTTTCCTATCGATTTTGCAATCGAAACTTTGAGTGCTTTGAAGATAAATTTGGATACTCGTTTCTCGGACTTTGATGCCATTAAATTAAGATTTTTCAGAATCCTTTTGATACTGACATTGAAACCCTAGCCCCGGAACTTCAAATGGAAATGATTGATCTACAGTGCAGTGATATAATTAAGAACAAATATCAAAACTCATCTTTGTTGGAATTTTATAAGAGTCTTCCACTGACGCAATTTGATAATTTGCATAAATTTGCTCGTGGGCTGTTTTCGGTTTTTGGTACTACTTATTTGTGTGAGAAGACCATCCAAAATGAAGTACACAAAAAATGTTTACAGATCTAAATTAACTGATGAGCATCTTAAATCTCTTTTAATAATTGGTACAAGTAAAATTAGTCCACAACTACAAACTATTGTCAGTGGAAAATCTCAATTACATAAATCTCATTAGTATTTCATATGTCATTATGCTTGTTATAAGTTATGTTTTTATTTAAAATGTATAAAATGTTAGTTGGATTCATTTCAATAATTTGTTAGTTATTATATACTGAAGTTAAATTTTCTGACGACCGTATTTCACGACCATATCAATGTAGATGTCATATTAATAATTATTCAACATAAAATTAGAATACTTCAGTAAACTGAATTTAATTTGCAATAAAAAATCTGTTCTCTAAAAGGAGTTTTCAAGTATGCTAGCTCTCCGCGGGCCGGACAAAATCTGTCCGCGGGCCGGATGTGGCCCACGGGCCGTAGTTTGGAGACTCCTGGAATAGATGATAGAGATATCCGCATAATTAAAAATCTACACTGGAATCAAACAGCACAGATAAAAATAGGCAATATTAAAACAGACCATATTGAAATACAACGCGGAGTAAGACAGGGCTTTGCATACTTTCGCCCTTACTCTTCAACCTATACTCGATCGAATTTTTAGTGCTGAATAGAGATTGCTCGGGCAACTTTTAATAATATGAGATCCTTTCTTTGCAATGACAACCTGAATCTGAAGCTAAGACACGCATGGTTGAATGCTATGTATGGTCGGTATTGCTGTACGGAGTAGAGACGTGGACTCTGAAGGTCAGGACGATGAACCAAACTGGAGGTATTCAAAATGTGGCTTCACAGGAGAATGCTTCGTATTCCGTGGACACAACATGTTACAAACGAGAATGTACTACGAAGAGCAAACATCAAAAGGCAAAAGGCTTTTAACGAACGTAAAATGCCGAAACACATAATATCTTGGTCATATTTTGAGAGGTGATAATTATCGTCTATTACAGCTCATTCTAAAGGGCAAGATTGAGGGGCACCGTGGTGTTGGAAGAAAGCAACAGTCGTGGCTCAGAAATGTTCGGGACTGGACCGGCAAAAGAAGGGCTGGTGAACTTTTTCGCTTAGCGGAGGACCGTACAGCTTTTGCCATGGAATAAGACCGGTCAAGAGAATTCTCGTGTTTGCTTCGTTTTGTCAAAATACCGTTTGCGAGAATCACCGGGTTTTGTGCATTGAAACTCTCATACCATCTGTTTTATGTTTCGTGTACTTCCTATGAGTTCTAAAGGTTCATAGCATTGACTGAATGTTCTCTGTGTATTTACGCAAGTGTTTCGCTATGCAGTGACGATTCATACTTGACATTGAGGACGTTCAAAAGGATTGTAGAAAAGTGCACCTCTTATTATATATCTTCTAGATAAATTCAAATCTGTTTACAAACCCAAATAAAATTTTACGTTGGAATTAAAAGGAATGATTTCTTAGCGAGGCAGGCTGCGGTTTCAAACTTACAATCCTCTTATAATTATAAAATTTGGGTTACTAGTTAGAATGGTATATGAAAGTGACACAGGTTATGTTTGTAACATGGAACACTACACTGTAGAAGGTAAACAATTAGAAGAATCTATTCTTTCTTTTCTTGATAGTAATCTTGGTTTATGACATCACGTATACCAAGATAACTATTACAATAGCGTTTCAATTGATGAAAGGTTATTAGAGAATAAAACCAGAGTTTATGGAACAGTAAGAGCTAATAAAGGCTTACGGTGCAATTTCAAAGCTAAATTGAAAAACTTGAAAAAAACGGGGAATCCATATTTGTCCGTAAGGGTGTTGAGCTAATTGTTGGGTGGACGGATAAAAAGGAGATCAGAATGATTTCAACAATCCATGGTAGTCAACAGCAAACAACTTGTAAAATGGACAAAAAAACAGGAGACCATATATCCAAGTCTTCTTCTTGTATACTAGAATACAACAACCATATGAAAGGTATAGATCAAGCAGAGAAGTACTTGTCATATTATTAAAAAATGAGAAATATAAGAAAATGAAACAAGAAGGTGGTTCTCTTTCAAATAAATTGTGATGTTTTCAATTAATTCAGAATATACATTTGTTTGAATACCAAAAGGAAAATTAGATACAAGATACTTAAGATAAGAAGCGATAAGGTAAGAAGCGGCCCTCACACGTACAATATAATTACTGCAATATTTTTGAGAAAATGTTTTAAAAGAAAAATATTCTCCCCTCACACAGTCAATTTAATTGTTTTAATATTATGTCACGACTAAACTAAATATAAAAAATTTCAACGAAAGCTCATGAGATATTAATTTTCTACTACCTCTAAAGAAAATCTGGGGTGCCACGGTGCCGGTAGTGCCCCCGCCAAGTCGAGCACAACCGTACTACCTTTTCTCGAAGCGAAACACGGCACTTTTGACCTCATGTAACTTCGTTGTGTATAAAGCAAGAAGTTTGAATTTTTAGATATCAAGAGACATACTATAACTGGCTATATTGGCGAAATACCTAATAATTATACCTTATAGTTTACGAATTATCGCCAGTCAAATTTCTTACTTGTGTAAGTGACACACTCACCGATCATTATAATTCTAAGGTACTTTTAGCAATCTTACAAACTTCAAATTTTGAATTTTAGTCAGCCTTTAGCCTATAACGGAAGGAAAAAAATCAAAAATCCCGAAATTTCATTATACATTAAATGAAAAGTAATGATTATTTAAAAATTTCTTAATTTTGTCACCGATCATCAAAATTGTAACGTACTTCTAGCAATCCTACAAACTCCAAATTTTGAATTTTAGTTAGCCTATAGCCTATAAAGGAAGGAAAAAATAAAAAATCACGAAATTTCATTATACATTAAATGAAAAATAATGATTATTTCAAAATTTCTTCATTTTGTCACGGATTATCAAAATTCGAAGGTACTTCTAGCACTCTTACAAACCCCAAATTTTTAATTTTAGTTAGCCTTTAGCCTATAAAGGAAGGAAAAAATCAAAAATGCAAAAATTTTGTTTATCCATTAAATGAAAAATAATGAATATTTAAAAATTTCTTCATTTTGTCACGGAGCATCAAAATTCTAAGGTACCCCTAGCAATCTTACAAACTTCAAATTTTGAATTTTAGTTAGCCTTTAGCCTACAACGAAAGGAAAAAATAAAAAAACCGGGAATTTCATTGTCCATTAATTGAATTCTTATTTCTTATTTCTTAAAAATTTCTTAATTTTCTCACCGATCATCAAAATTCTAAGGTACTTCTAGCAATCTTACACACTTAAAATTATGAATTTTAGTTAGCCTATAGCCTATAAAAGAAGGAATTTTTTTTTTTTAAATTTCTTAATTTTGTCACCGATCATCAAAATTCTAAGGTACTTCTAGCAATCTTACAAACTCCAAATTTTGAATTTTAGATAGCCTTTAGCCTATAACGGAAGGAAAAAATCGAAAATCCAGAAATTTCATTATCCATTAAATGACAAATAATAATTATTAAAAATTTCTTTATTTTGTCAACGATCATCAAAATTCTAAGGTACTTCTAGCAATCTTACAAATTCCAAATTTAGAATTTTAGTTAGCCTTTAGCCTATAAAGGAAGAAAAGATCAAAATCCCTAAATTTCATTTTCCATTAAATGAAAAATCGAAAATCCAGAAATTTCATTATCCATTAAATCACAAATAATGATTATTAAAAATTTCTTAATTTTGTCAACGATCATCAAAATTCTAAGGTACTTCTAGCAATCTTACCAATTCCAAATTTAAAATTCTAGTTAGCCTTTAGCCTATAAAAGAAGAAAAAAATTCTAAAACCCCTAAATTTCATTTTCTATTTTCTGAAAAAGGATAATTAAAAATAATATTCAACGAGGGCATCGCGCTTGTACATATGGTTGCTAACTTTAAAATAGAGCTAGGGAGTGCGCTAAAAAAAATCAGTAGCGGACGGACATGGTATACTACCCGAGGAAAAAAAAACGAACATGACCTACACCTATGTAAAAAATATTGATACGGTCACTATAAATGTTGATAGGTAATTGATTAGATAACAATTTATAATAGAGTAGTTGAATAGGTGCTTCTACAAACCCACTAACTAAAACAGCTGACTTCGTCTTACATGAGATTCCACAACTTTTGGTAGCGAAAGAACTACGTTACGAGAGTTGGCATTTTTTACATGTTATGTTTTTGATGGTATATTAATTTTCTACAACCTCTAAAGATAATATATAATATTGAGCCGATTTAGATATAGCTGATGGGTTGTTTCAACGTCATGAGTAATTATTTAATACAGAGGTTAGTCTTTTAAAGGGGCCCTCACACGTTCAATAAAATTAATGTAGTATTGTTGACTAAATGTTTTAAAAGAAAAATATTGAAGACTCGCCTCACACAGACAGTAAAATTGTTTAAATATTAACACATTGTATTGTCACGAGAATTCTCGTGTTTGCTTCGTTTTGTGAAAAGACCGTTCTTAAGAATCACCGGATTTTGTGCATTGAAACTCTCATAACATCTGCTTTATGTTTCGTGTACTACCTGTGAGTTCGAAAGTTTCATAGCGTTGACTAAATGTTCTCTGAGTATTTACGCACTTGTTTCGTTGGTAGTGACGATTCATGGTTGACCTTGAGGACGTCCAAAAGCATTGTATAAAATTGCACCTCAAATGACATATCTTCTGGATAAATTCAACTGTTTACAAACCCAAACAAAATTTGACGTTAGAATTAAAAGGAACGGTTTCTTAACGAGGAAGGCTGAGGTTTCGAACTTACAGTCCTCCTATAATTATAAAATATGGGTTACTAGTTAAAATGGTATATGAAAATGACAAAGGTTTTGTTTGGAACATGGAGCACTCCACTGTAGAAGGTAAAAAATTAGAAGAAACTATTATTTCTTTTCTTGATTGTAATCTTGGTTTATGGCATCACGTATACCAAGATAACTATTTCAATAGCGTTTCAATTGCTGAAAGGTTATTAGAGAATAAAACCAGAGTTTATGGAACAGTAAGAGCTAATAAAGGCTTACGGTGCAATTTATAAAGCTAAATTGAAAAACTTGAAAAAACGGGGAATCAATATTGTCTCAATTCGTTTGGACTTAGTCCAAGGTTTATTTCACTTATGGGTTTTGCGTAGGTGCTGTGAATGGATTTAAGCCCTTTCCATAGCTCCTTCTGGTTGCCGTTATTTTTTTAATTTCTAACTAGAGTTTTACTTTAAGTTTTATAATACAGTACGGCTGAATTTGTTTGGATTCTTAGGTATTTGTTCAGTGCCTTTTTCTTTAATTGTGATATCAGTTTTATATTGTATATACAAGTTCTTTATGGGCGCATGGGTATCAAAAAGCCATGTCAGTCTATCAGTGAGAATTTCCATTTCATTAACAAGGTGTTCAAAGGGGCATGCATACCGCACGACAGCCACAATACGAGGCTTGTCGCATAGCCTGTCCTACCCATGTTTTGCGTCTCTCACCTCCACGACTGGTGAACCCTGGTAACTTGACCAACTCCACTCAAGACACGGTAACGTGTGGAGAGGCAAAGGCTAACGAGAGCGGATGGAATAGCCCTCCGAAAAGGGGGTGGGCTTAGGTCCAAAACCCTACCCCGTTAAAAGCAACAGTTTCGAAACCAAATACACAGCCTCGGATCAGACAGATTTCACGAAGACGACCACGCAAACGAAAACGGGTACATGAAACCTGGAATGTGAAAACTTTACAGAAGGCAAAAGACGAGTTGTGAGGCCGAAGGACAGGGAGGACTCTATCCGAAACTTCTCCCGAGAGATGCTAGGATATACGAATTGGAGGCAGAGGTCGGAAAACCGCGACGATTGGAGACGAAGTATATATGGAGGCCAAGGACCGCGCACGGTCCGTCGCGCCATTATGAATGAATGAATGATTAACAAGGTAAATGTCAAGTCTAGAGGCTACTAAGTCGTTACTCAATTGTGTCATGTCTATTTCATACAAAATTTTCCTTTGTATTGTTAGAGTAGTCTTGTGAATATTGTCATATCTCAGTTGGCATTCTACTAAGAAGTGATCAGCAATTTGTACATCTTTTGTATAAATTTTTCTTACGTGGTTTACGTCACTTATAATTTGGAATTATCTGGCGCTATCTGTTGTCTATTGGTTAGATAATTCCTGAAGAACAAAATGGACTGCTTAGAGAGCCGTACATAGTGCAGTATAGATAGTAGCATCTTGTGATTTATAGTATCAAAGGCCTTGCTATAGTCTAGTAGTATAAGTGCTGTAGCTTATTATTATCAAGGGCTCTAGTTATTTCATCCGTAATATCCAATAAGGTTGTGACACAGCTATGATTTCTTCTAAAACCTGACTGCGTGGGGGGGGGGGGGGGGGGGGGGAGAACATTATTATAATTCAGAAATGCTCTGAGCTGTGAGTCAACGATTTTTTCTAAAATCTTCAACAAAGCTGGTAGAATGGATATTGGTCGAAGGTGCGACAGATCTTTCGGGCTCGACATTTTGGCCGTTGGTATAATTAAAGCGGTTTTCCAGGCGTTTGGAAATACACCTTTTGTAAGACAGTAGTTGATAATATGCCGGATGTGAGGCAGAATGAGCGGTAGACTTAACTTTATCATATATACATATATATATATATATATATATATATATATATATATATATATATATATATATATCTAATGCGTCACAACCCTGCTCTCTGGACTTTATACTAGAAATAGCTTCACATACATCCTCATTTGCAGCTGCTTTAAAAGAAAATAGTTCGCTAAAGTATTGTATGTACGAGTATTGGTAGCTAAGTTGGCTATTATCATCAATTTCATTAGTTAGTGGACTACTAGACGTCATGAAGTGTGCATTGATCTCATTTGGGCTTAGCCCCAGGTTAATTTGATTTCTGGGTTTAGTGTAGGTGCTGTAAAGGGATTTAAGCCCTTTCCATAACTCCTTCTGGTTTCCATTATTTGTCAAAGTAAGTAGATATCCTGTTTTTTCGTTTTAAACTAGAGTTTTACTTGTTTTTTTTTAAATTTATTAATACTGTAGGGCTGAGTCTGTTCGGGTTTTTAAGTATTTGTTCAGTGCCTTTTTCTTTAGTTTTTTTACTAGCTTTATATTGGGTGTGACCCATGGTTTCTTGCATTTGCTTATTTTCAAGTTCTTTATAGGCACATAGGTATCAAAAAGCAATGTCAGTCTATCAGTGAGAATTTCCACTTTCTTGTCGATGTCATTAACAAGGTAAATGTCGTCAAGTCTAGAAGCTACTAAGTCGTTAGTGAATTGCGTCATGTCGATTTGATTCAAAATTGTTCTTTGTATTCTTAAAGTAGTCTTGTGTATATTGTCATAGCTCAGTTGACATCCTATTAATAGGTGATCAGCAATTTCTACATCTTTTGTATAAGTTTTTCTTACGTGGCTTATGTCACTTACTAGAATCCCATCTAACTGTAAGCAACCGTTTTTTCCAATTCTTCTTGGATTCTTAACAATTTAGACTGTAGCGTCTGTCATGTTTTCAAAGTTTAGAGACATGTTCGTTTCCCTCATCGTCTCCACATTGAACTCACCCATGCAGACATTTTTTTTGTAAGTAGTTTCATATTAATAAGTCCTGTTTGTAGTGTTTCAATAACTGCGGTTATGTTGTCTCCTGGCGGTCTGTAGACTGAGCCTGTAATGGGCATGTTTTTTCCTTTGCCAATCTGTACCCAAATCATTGCGGCCATCATCCCTATCCTTGCGGTGCAGTGAGTATTTATTGAAGGGAAGTATGTAATCGGTGATGGAAGGCGATAGCCATGTCTCTGAGAGGCAGACCACACGTTAGGCTGGATTTGATTGCAGGGAACCAACGTTCAAATGAGCTACGTTTAGTGAGCTTTTTTAACCCCTGAGCACCATGCTTCGTCAAAAGAAATAGGATTAATCAAATTTTAGGAACAAAGTCAACCATCCAGTTTAGAGAACCATCCAGTTTAGAGAATCATCCACTTTAGAGAACTTTTAAATTTGTATATGCTTTAAATGTTTAAAAAAAATCATAACCAATAACTTAATCAGCCGACATTCATGTTTGACGTTCAACATAACCAATAATATATTGTTTAAATGACGCGGCTGCCGTTCGATTTGTTACATTTTATAAGTTGGTCGACTATTACTCGTAAACTAATAAAGCCTACTTAGCCGTGATACTTTTCCTTTTAACTTCGTTATATATACTACTATTGTGAATTTTTTCACATATCCAGAAACAGGCATTTATCTGACAGTAGGGGGAGGGGGTACACTTGACTCTAACAAAAATTGGCACTTTAAGGCTTAATATTTCACAAACGGATCTCTTAATCGAAATATTGTTTTCACAAATCTGTAATATTTTGAAAGACCTATCCAAAGACACCCTAGACCATAGGTTCCCAACCTGGTGTACATGTACCCCTTGTGGTACATTGCGTTGTTGCAGGGGGTACAATAGAAATTTCAAGAAATTTCTTATGTAGAGCGTAATTTTTCAAAATGTAAATTAAAAGTAAATCACGGCGACGCATCACGGAGGTACGTTCCGTCTTCTGCCGCCACCACTCAATGATAACATTCACGCGCCGCCTCTCAATTCGTTTCTATACGGCGCGATGCACCTACTGTTTTGATTGTGGTTATGAAAATGTGTGCTTTTGTATATTTCACTGTCAATAACTTTTAAATCAATTTCGTTCTAAGTTGTAACTTTCAGTACATACTTGATGATTTTTAGGGTTCCGTTGTTATCAACAACGAACCCTTATAGTTTCGATATGTCCGTCCGTCCGTCCGTCCGTCCGCAGTTTAGCTCAGAGACTATTAGAAATATAAAGCTGTAATTTGGCATGGATATACAGATTAGTCACGCCGACAAAGTGGTAAAATAAAATCTTTAAAAAAAAAAATTTTTAGGGTACCTCCTTTACCCTAAAGGAGTGGTTACGTTTTTTTTCTCGTCTACGCCATGGTGTAGGTTATCGTTGGTTAGGTTTTTCAAAAATATTATAGGTTTGTAAAAATAATATTTCGATTAAGAGATCCGTTTGTGAAATATTAAGCTTTAAAGTGATAATTTTTGTTAGAGTCAAGTGTGTCCCCCCCACTCCCAGCTAAATGGCTGTTTCTGGATATGTGAAAAAATTCACAATAGTAGCATATATAACGAATTTAAAAGGAAAAGTATCACGGATAAGTACGCTTAATTAGTTTACGAGTAATAGTCAACCAACTTATAAAATGTAACAAATCGAGCGGCAGCCGCTTCATGTAAACAATATATTATTGGTTATGTTGAACGTCAAACTCGACAACATCAATGTCAGCTGATTAAGTTGGTTATGAAATTTTTTAGACATTTGAGTCTTAAGTGATAAGAGTAAGAATGAAATCTACGGAACCCTACATTGCGCGTGGCCCGACACGCACTTAGCCGTTTTATTAAATATATGAATTATAAATAACAGTGGCAGTATCTTCTTCAAGGATTTTTTTTTGGAAAAACACAATTATTTAAAAACACAATTATAATTACAAGAATTATCTAACACGTAAATAACTAAAAATTACATCAAATAGATACGCCTATAAATTTATCCGACAAACTTAAAATTCAACTAGCTTTGAATATAAAAATACTTCAAGATTTTTATATGTATTTTTAAGAAAGTGCATTTTATAGATCTATTAAAATTTTTGACAAATGTCAAATCTACCGTGCACGTAGAAAACCTAAAGCTCGTGCTAAAGGTGCACACCAGAATTTCTGCAACCCCAAACAACCAACATAATGCTTATAAAAAGGCCCTCTTCAGAGTCAAATGCCAAGACGTTAAAAACAATCTTAATAAACATTGAGTGATTATCAGAATCGAAAGAAGAACTATTATAAGACCTGTGTAAGACCACCGCATGCGATATACTCTGCATACAGGAAACCCACCGGGCAGCCAGTAATACAGCCAGAAACTGTAGACCAAATGTCCAAGGTATGCAGATCATAGTTGAAAGACCACATGAGAAATACGGTAGCGATATATTTTCGAAACCAAATATAAAAATCTTATCATCAGATCACACGGAACAGTCTGACATAGAAATTCTAACTATTGAACTGAAGAATTGTACAGTCACTTCCATTTATAAGCCCCCTACGAAACCATTCATCTTCCAAGATCCTACAAATTTTAACAAACAAAAAACAAAAATTATTGTGAGTGACTTTAATTGTCATAGCACTACATGGGGCTATAAAGAAAATAATGACGATGGTGACAGAGTGGAAACATGGGCAGAAGCTAAAGGGTTAGAAGTCATTCAGGACCCAAAACTTCCATATTCCTTTAACAGTGGCAGATGGAGTAAAGGATACAACCCGGACCTAATTTTTGTAAGTGAAAACATAAAACAACAGACCTTCAAGCGAATTTGCAACCACATACTACGATCACAACATCGCCCTATACTATGTGAAACTATGTTGAGGATAAGGTACAACAACGTACCCTTTCAAAGGAGATTTAATTTCCAAAAAGCAAACTGGCTCAAATTCTCGGAAGAAGTAGACACCAAAGTGAAGACCTTGGGAGCAACTGCAGAAAATTGCGGAAAGTTTGTAGAACTTTCAACTAGCTTTTAACAACTAGCAAGAAAGCCTGGGGATTAATAAAAAAACTTGATTTTGATCCATCTATACTAAAAGTGCTGGGACCTGTAACAGCAAATCAGGTGGCACACCAATTACTCTTGAATGGGAAAATCACAAAAAATAAAGCAACGACTCAAATTCTAAAGTGTGGAGACAAAGACAAGTAATCAGAACAGGGAATATTGAAAGAAAATTGCTCAGTACATGAACTTCAAAAAGCCATTGACGAACTTAAAAACCGGAAAGTCGCAGGACTGGATCACATATATTCTGAACAAATTAAGAATTTTATTTTTAATTTTAGTTTGAGACGACAACCCAAAAAATGGATCCTAGATCTATTCAATGGTATTTTACTTACGCACTTGATACCCAAAATTTGGAGAAGAACTAAAATTATCGCACTATTAAAACCAGGAAAGTCCCCAGACGACCCAAAAAATTTCCGCCCAATTTCCCTGCTCTGTCACCTCTATATACTCTTCGAGAGATTGATACTCAATCGACTAAAAGTCTATATTGATGATAAGCTTATTAGAGATCAAGGTGGATTTAGACCAGGTAGATCTTGTACTGGACAAGTTCTAGACCTTACACAACACATTGAAAACGGGTTTGAAGAAAAAAAGATCACTGGTGTTACTTTTATCGACTTGCGGAATACGATACAATCAATCATAACATACTATTATCAAAACTAAAAAAAATAACATCGGATAACAAACTAGTTAAGATAATAGAAATTATACTCCGAAACAGGCGATATTTTGTAACACTTGGGGGAAAAAATAGTAGGTGGAGGAGTCAAAAAAATGTCTTACCCCAAGGTAGTGTCTTATCTCCAACCTTGTTCAATATATACACCAACGACCAGCCTATACTATCCTCCTTAGACATCAGACATTTTATTTATGCCGATGACACAGCCATGGCAGTCCAAGGTGAAAATTTTGAGGTGGTTGAGAAAGCACTGGAGAGTTCATTACAGCTAGTAGGTGATTACTACGACTCAAATTATCTGAGACCAAACCCCTCAAAGACACAAGTCTGCGCTTTCCATCTCCATAATAGGCTAGCCAATCAAAAATTGAATATTACATGGAAAGGTGTCGAAATCAAACACACACCTTATCCTAAATATCTAGGAGTTGCCCTAGACAGATCTCTTACATATAAAAAGCACTGTGAAAATGTAAAATCAAAAATTATTGCAAGGAACAGTTTACTGAAAATACTTATAGGATCAAACTGGGTAGCAAATGCCCATACCCTCAGAGTGTCTGCGTTAGCACTATGCTTCTCCGTAGGAGAGTATGCAAGCGCTGTGTGGTGTAGATCCACCCACGCGAAAAAGGTTGAAGTGGCATTGAATGAATCCTGCCGCTTGATAACTGGGTGCCTAAAGAGCACACCTCTCCACAAAGTCTTCCCAATCGCAGGCATCGCACCTCCAAACATTCGACGAACAATTAATGCAGACTCAGAAAGAACCAAACTCGAAATTGACAGTCGACATATCCTACATGGCAAGAATACACACAGGTCAAGATTAAAATCAAGAAAGAGTTTTATGAAATACACAAATACCTTAACGAACTCCCCCCAACAAGCCCGAATGCTACCGTAGGTCATATTGAAGATGATCAGATTTCACCAGCAGAACACCTTCCTGCAGGATATAACCTCGATTGGCCTGCCTGGAGAACACTCAATAGACTGAGAACGGGAGTAGGAAAATCAAAAGACAATCTAAAGAAGTGGGGCGTAATACAAAAAGACACTAAATGCGACTGCGGAGACGAACATACTATGAGCCACCTATTGATCTGTCCAAACTGCCCTACCACATGCACTGCTTCAGATCTCCTAACAGTGACAAAAAATGCCATCAATGTGGTGAAACATTGGGAGGGGAAAATTTAATAATTAGTAACTAACCAAATATCACCTTACTTATATAGTAGTAAGAAGAGCCAATCATCTGTGATTTATATATTTTACTTTTATTTTACTTTATTTGATTTTATACTGACTCATGTTCTATTTATATTTATGCTTATTTAATTTTAGACTCATGTTTATATTTATGCTTTATATTTGTATGTGGTTGTTTGACACGAATATAATAGAAAGTGCATGTCTAATGTCAAAAACCACGCTTTGCCACTGATAAATAACTAACTTTTAAAACGTCTTTTATAATATCATATTCATTTTTAGCCCGTCCTAATCTATAATAATGGACAAATGGTTAATAAATTCTAGGAGGAAACTAACAGATAACTCTGACACTCCTAGTTGCAGCAGTACCAATCCGCTCAATCAAGAAGATTCAGAAAAATTAAAACAGAAAAAAAGGAAATAACGACGAGTATATTGATTTTTTTTAAAGACAGCGAAGTGAGCTGAAAAATATCAAAATGTCAGTTCAATCTTTTACTACAACTAACAAACAAGCTCTTGAAGCATCATATTTAGTTAGTCTGAGAATTGCCCAAACTGGCAAACCTCACACTATTGGTGAAACTTTAATACTATCTGCATGCAAAAGATTTAGTAACATCAATTCTTGGCCAAGCAGAGGCAACAAAACTGGATGTTGTTTCTCTATCAATTGGCTATTGACAAATTTTGGATTTACTATTTTGGTAATAACTACACAATTATAAGTAATTATAGTTTTATTTCATTTCATTTCATTTTCAAGTTCATGTACAATATTGCGCAATAAACTCATAAATAAAATTCAAAGTATCACTAAATCAGTGAAATATAGGTTTAAATTACATTTGAAGTAGGTAAAATATGGTATAAAGTTAAATAAATACAGGTATATCATTTTTTATTCTTTTTTTTTTAATTGGCGTGCTTTATCTTAGTTATATAGTTTATTTATCTTTATCTTTGGACGTCCTTTGGATTTCATTTTAGATGTGAATTGTAAGTTTTATTTGATTGATTTTAGGGGCTGGCAGGGCTCGATTGACTCGGTATTAGATCGAATTTGTTCTTCAGGTTCACTTGCACTAAGCCCACTACTCTCAAGTTCATTTTCAATTTATTCATCAATGTTTACATTTATAACATCTGTAACCATTTTTAGTGCATTTTCAGTTGAAATATATCTTGCATGAAAACAAGTTTTTGAAAATATGTCCAAATTATTATATTTTCTTATCAAAAGAATATGACGATGTGGTTTCCACCTATGTATTATAAAATTTTGATATTTTGCTATCAAGATTTTCCTCAATTTCCTCATTGTTTTTAATTCTCATTTTGGACTCTAAAGTTTGCAATAATTTTGCTGTCTATGAAAACTGTCTATGAAAAAATTTTATTCCTATCTCTATGAGGGCTTCAGAGAACATCCTTCAAGTATATTTCTTATTTCGATATCACTATCTATAATTTTAAAAACTTTTTGTTTATTTTTGGCTAATTTTATAATTATTCTTGAATCAATACCGTTTATGATTTCCATAATACATACATAAATATTTGGTAAACTATGATATTTAGTTTGTAAGTATTGTTTAAGGGTCCAAAATGATCCTTCAATTTTGTTTGTTGTAGTGCCTCCCATTAATGGTAAATGTTTTCTGCAATTTCAAACAATGTACCCACATTTCTTTACAACTATCCCAATTTTTAAGGAATTGTTCCTTAAGTGTTGCATATTTATCTTTTGTTCCTATAAAAACTTACGTACACATTTACAAATTTCCAAAATTTCTTTTTTCTACTCTTCATATTCTTCATATGATTGGGAATAAAAGAATTTCTTGAATTCATACAATAATTTATGCTTCTCATCAATTATTATCATCAACAAAATCTTTTCACCGAACACTAACAGAAGAAGAAGTAATTAAATACCTAAGTAATAAAGGGTTCACCAACATACAATGCATGAAACTGAATTCAAAATTTCCAGAAACATACGCTTTTTTTGAAATCACGATTCCCATTGAACAACTAACTGAAATAAAATACCCTGAAACATGGCCCAAATACGTACGCGTCAATCGTTTTTTTTTTCAAAGATAAGAAAACCATCGACTATGTAATAAATAAGCCCAATATACAATAGTTCCAGAAAAAAATCACATCTTATACATGATATCATTATACATGAATATCCAAAGCTTAAAAGAAAGAAACAACCAAATTGAAGGTAGGGGGTTTAGCAATCTTGGCCAACAAAAATATAATTAAATGTAAAGAAATTTCAAACCTAATGTCAATAGAAAAACAAATAGAAATATGTGGGATCCAATGGATCAATTCGACAAATAATAATAAAATAAAACTAGTTTGCTTATACCAGGCATGTCAAACTCATATGATATTGCGGGCTATTTTGTACTAAGTTGGGGGCCGCATATTTTAACTGTTCAAAAAATTAATAAATCACGTTTGTTACAATGATTATATTATGTATTTATTACATTCAATGTTTTTTTAACTAAACTAAACATATTTTAAATTGAAAAGTGATAATAACATCCAGTTTGGGACAGCTTTACTAATTAAATCAAGAGAGGGACACGGAGATCTTCTGTTACTCTTTAGCACACAGCGCTCAAGATGCATTGTGTGAGCCTTCGCTACGTCAAAGCAAGTAACGAGAAAGGTCAAGACCGAATATGTCAGGAGCTGAAGGCCATAGGTTTATGCTTTGACGTAGCGAAAGGCTCACACAATGCATCTTGAGCGCTGTGTGCTAAAGAGTAACAGAAGATTTCCCTGTCCCTCCTTTGATGTAATTAGTAAAGCTGTCCCAAAGTGGATGTTATTATCACTTTTCAATTTGAATAATGCCTATTATAATGCCTAATATAAGCCTAATATAAGTCTATGTGACTGTATTAATCATTGTCAATTTAAACATATTTTAAATTTTATTGAATATTATTACATACATAGATATTTTATATTTCATATTATTTTTCACACTGAAACTATAAATATTTTAGATTTACAAAAAAAAACTAAAATAAAAGTTATAATAAACAATATCACAGTTTAATACTACTTTTTAGAAGATATTTGACATCGTTTGTTGGAAAGCGTCATCAATATTTGGTTGAATATCTTGAGCAATTCTTGGTGCAATTTTTAAATTTGATGATATATGTTGATCGGTTAATGGTCAAGACTCACCGATTTTTAGAAAAAAAAATCAGAATTTTTGTTACCTTTCATTAAAGAAAATTCTAAAGTTCTTCCGAACATAGCCAGGAATTCCAACTTTAATACATTTTTTTTCAGAAACGAATCATGTTGGATATCAATTAATTCCATTTGTAAGTTTTCATCAACAATTTTAATATTGACAGATAGAGGTGAAATAAAATGACAAAATTGTACTTCCGTTTCTAATAATCTAATTTTGTGAGCATAATCTAAATTTTAATTTAGGTGATTTAAGTAATATATATATTGAGAGCTTTCAAAATGAGAGATACGTTTCCTTTTTCTTTTTTTTTAATTGTTTCGGCAAAGTAATAATTTTTGTTTGAAACCGTTAATATTATCAATAGACATCGGATTATATGCACTATCAACGTGCCAACATATGCATGCAAATATGCACTAAAAATGGGCGAAATATGCACAAAAAATGGGTGAAATATGCATCAAATATGCACAATCAAAATACTATTTATTATTGGAATTTACTTATTTTTTACATTATACAGTTGTACAATATACAGTTGTTTACAATATACAGTTCTTGTAACAATATACAATTAAATATTTTTTTCAATTTTGCGTCTGCAATGGACTCATAACATCACTTATATGCGTGCGGTTATGGCTCACCAAGTGCTGTTATGAGTTAAATTTTTCAAGGTTTGCACTGAAATGTAGAGCTGTCAGTGTCAAATTTTCGGCGAGATAGTTTTCAGGTTATGTGATGTGTGGAAATCTCGAATACACAAATTTATTTAATTAATGGTAATAACAGCACTCGGCGAGCCATAACCGCACGAATATTAGTGCTGTTATGAGTCCATTACAGACGCAAAATAGAAAAAAATCTAGAATAGTATATTAAAGGACGAGTTCAGTAAGCGCGATTTTTCAGCACGCGTTCAAGTTTAGAAAGCGACGAGCGTAGCGAGGAGTTCTGAAAAATCGCGCTTACTGAACTCGTCCTTTAATATACTATTCTAGATTTTGTAAAGCAAACTTGTGACGTTTGTCACTTAATATTAATTTGTAGGCTGAAAATGACCACGCCAACTGACGTTACTGGACAGAACTTCAACGTCAATTTCAGTCATGTTATACGTCAAAAAGTGTCCGAACTTTTTGACGTATAACTAAATATGTGCCCTAAACTTTCAAATTCCCGCCTCTCAAACTTGGCGGGTGCGTATGTGATTAACAAACCGTAAAAAGGACTTCTGAACTGTCAAATTGATCATTATATTTTTGTACGCGTGATGGTGCTTTTAAAAACACTTTCTTTGTAGAGGAAATCAATTTATTGACTAGTGCAAGCCAGTAGTCGGGTTGCCGATTACAAAAGACAAACCGAAAAACAAGACAAAGACGGCAGAAAAACGAGCAGACGCTCAAGCCGCCACAAAGCTAAGGACACCACAGTAGGATTGCCGAGTGTGAGGTGCCCGCATGGCACGTCACTAGCTGCGACCTGCCACCGTTCCCGCCTAATACAAAACACATTTAACTACTGAAATAAGCACTATAAACGAAAAAGTACTAAAATATGCAATAATGCTATAAATATAGCGTTTTATGCATTTGCATATGCAAACATGCAAATGCATATAATCCGATGTCTAATTATCAAACTGCGTTGTAACAACATGATCTTTGCCTTAAAGCTTAAGATTAGGATGACTTGTAATATCAACTGAAAAAGCAAAGTTCTTTATCCATCTTTTATTTCAGCACATTCATATTTTATTGGTTTCCAAGAAAATTATGATATCGTCCTGCAATGTGGAGAATCGTTTTAACACTTTATGACTCGAAAGCAATCGAACTTCCGTATATCTCCAAAAATAAATCTATCTTCCAAAAATAAAGCAAATTGACGATAATTAAGTCCACGTGCTCCAATATAATTTACAATCTCCAATAAAAGGAACAAAACTCACAAAAGCGCATAAAACATATCAGCTCCGGAAGTTGTATGATACATAGGAATGGCTTCCAATAGTTTTTCACTTACTTTTAAATAAACGTTTTTACGTTTAGTTAAGGGCATGCACGTTCGGCGTCTTTAAAAGGCGGGAATATGAAAGTTTCTGGCACATTTTGTTATTTTCACTGGTTATATGTCAAAAAAGTGCCCGAAAACATGGCGGAAATTGATACATGCGCTTAAAAAAAAATCAGCTATGAAAAGGTCTATGAATTTATGTTATAGTGGATATTAAAGAACCGATTTCTTGTAAATTTCGGGCGTCTACCTTGTTTAAAAGGCGGGAATCTGAAAGTTTCGGGCACATTTTGTTATTTTCACTGTTATACGTCAAAAAAGTGCCCAAAAACATGGCGCAAATTGACGCATGCGCATAAAAAAAATTTCAACTGTGAAAAGGTCTTTGAATTTATGTTATAGTGGGTATTAAAGAACCGATTTCTTGTAAATTTAGCGCTTTCGCCTTGTGTAAAAGGCGGGAATCTGAAAGTTTCGGGCACATTTTGTTATTTTCAGTGGTTTTACGTAAAAAAGTGCCCGAGAACATGGCGAAAATTGACGCATCCGCATAAAAAAATTTCAACTATGAAAAGGTTTTAAATATTTATGTTATAGTGCAGGGGTTCCCAATGTGTGGCCCGCGGGACAAATGCGGCCCGCAAAGCCTGTGAATTCGGCCCGCGATTTCGATACGATATATTATATTTGGAGGAGGAGGCCCAGGTCTAAATAGGACTATAGCGCCACGAAGAGAGAGACAGTCTCAAGCAGGACCTAGACACAAGTTTAGTTTGAATCTGTTGACAGACAAATTTTCTTAGAAAGTTACCAAAATTTGGACAGACAAACAATTGCAGGAATTTCCAAAATATTTGATTTGATTTTGAATTTGTAGACACATTGTTTTAGGAATTTTCGAAAATTTGGACAGACTAACTGATATTTTTGAAGTTGCGGTGAAAAATTTTCGTGTCCCAATTATGGTGGCCTTGAAGGACCAAGACAAAATTTTGAAAATTCGCGTCTCAAAATCGTTTCCTAATTTTGGAACCTTGAGCAACCCAAAAAACCTAATTATGGAGCCTTAAGGAAACAAGGAATAATATGCTCAAAAACATAGATTTTGAAGAAATGATTAACGGTTTTCTCAAATCTAGCGTACCTCTTCAATCAACATAGATTTAAGCACTAACTTGTGAATTCTAAAAGTTACTTTGGTGGATTATATTATATCTACTCATTTAATGTGACTATACAAAAATTAAAAAAATCTAGAACTTTGCTTATCTACTTTCTTTGCCTATTCTAACAATATAGTGCTCTGTCAGGTCATAAGGGCCCCATTATCGTAATGTGCCCAGAGCCTCCCATAGGTTAAAAACGGCGCAGCTATAAATTCCAATGAATTGCATCATTATCACTGTATTATTCATCAGGAAAATCTTATAGCTCAGGCAAACGTAAAACAAACGGAACACAGCCTGAATATATAAATATATTCAGCCTTTCCGGAGCTCTATAACAATTATTGAGTCTTTCTAGGACTACCAAAACAAATCTCACATGAAATTTGTAAGTTATTTTTTAGCTTTCAGTCCACTTTCGTGGCTCTCAACAAAAACCATAAAAATAACATTGTTTTTAAGCTCTTTTTAAGCAATAATTGTTGTAGGGCTCCAGAAAGGCTGAATATATTTATATATTCAGGCTGTGTTCCGTTTGTTTTAAGTTTGTATGATTTTCTATAAAGTAGGATGGTTTCACCAATTCTATCTTATAGCTCAGGTGTTGAAAATGTATAATGTCATGCATAATGTCATGAATGATATTAATATATCAAAAAGCATCAATCACCGTCAATTTAACTCTTTTAGAAGAGCCTAAATCTCAATTTGGAGACTTTGTAGATGGCTTTCGAGAGGACGAACATTAAAAAGGTTTTTCACTTTAAAAAAGAAATTATAGAGTTTTTAACTGAAAAAAATCGTGATGTTGCTTCATTACAAGTTATTAACTGGTTGTGCGACTTGAAATTTCTAGTAGACGTAATTGGTGTTATGAACGAAATAAATTTAAAAGTGCAAGGTAATGGTAAGCTTATTTGTGATCTTCTTAGATATGTAAATTCCACAGAAAGAAAATTTCATTTATTACAAGAACAGCTTCAAATTGGCAACTTTTGTGATTTTGAAAGATGTGGTATATTAGTAAAGGAAAATACCGTTTCAATCAGAATTTTAATCAGTATTTATAATTTAGCAAATCAGTTATTCTTCAATCGGAAAAGTATTACAAAATCATACAGTTTTTGACAAACGTTTTAATGATTTTAAAAGTCACGCGGACAACTATATTTTATTTTCAGATCCATTTTCTTGCAATCCGCGTAACGTGTCTGAAGACATGCAATTTGAATTGATAGAATTACAGGAAAATATTGATGCTAGGAATTCCTATCGGAACAATTCCATAATTGATTTTTATAAGGGATTATCATGCGTGAATTACACGAAAATACGAAAACATGCTCAACAAATGTTTTCATTATTTGGCCCGCCAAAAAAATCGGTAATATTAAATTGGCCCGTCTAAGAAAAACTTTGAGAACCCCTGTTATAGTGGATATTAAAGAACCGATTTCTTATAAATTTTGCTTGTCCGGCGTGTCTAAAATGCGGGAATATGAAAGTTTCGGGCACATTTTGTTATTTTCACTAGTAATACGTCAAAAAAGTGCCCGAAAACATGGCGAGAATTAGCGCATGCGCATAAAAAAAATTCAGCTATGTCTATATAAGTCTATAAACATCGCATCCGCGAATAAAAACGGGCAGCTGAGCGATATTTCGAATATCTGTACTTTCATCAATTGCAACAGATTAGGCTTGAAATGTAGATATTATTGAGTTATGCTGATTTCTCAAATTTCCGGTTATTTCATTAATGCTGTTTGCTAGAGAATTTCGACCTAAACTTACACTTTTTTTTTTTTTTTAATTTAGGCTGCACATATATACAAATGGACATACAATACTTTCGCCGCTGATTACAAAAATTTTAAAACGTCTCGGCGGGCCGCAATATATGTATTGCCGGCCGCATGCGGCCCGCGTGTTTGATATGCCTGGCTTATACAGACCCCCGCTAGGATCCTTAACCACCTTTATAACATTGTTGGAAAAGAACAGGGGAAAAAATTTTAACATGCATGACGAAATAATAATAGTAGGAGTATTTCAACATCCATTTCGAATCCAATACCAAAGAAAGATTCTATCTACTAGAACTCACGAGATCGTATGGACTTAAAGGTCAAATTTTCCAACATACACGAGTAACGCAAACACCAAGTAGCATTTTTGACAATATTTTCACTCAAATAAAAAAAAAGGAATCTCAGTTCATGATACAATATTATCAGACCACAGATTCATTCTCCTTGGCGGAAACATACAAAATTATACAGACACAACACAATATGAATTCAAAAGAATCTTTAGCGAAACGAACAAATCTAAATTTAAGTGAGCCTTACAAGAAGAATCTTGGGAAAGCAACTTAAATAAAGACGACTGCAATGAGAAAACAACAGAATTCATAAAAATCTTCAAAAACATTTTTATAAAGCATTCCCAATCAAAAAAATTTAAATTATTACAAAATCATGGATAACGAAAGAAATCAAAAAGTCAAGCAAAGAACTTCATAAGCTATACTGCTTATACAAAAAATCAGATCTAAAGAGCGACTTTTAGAGAAGAAAATTTTATAATAATAGAATCAATAACGCCACAAATAAACAAAGAGAACTATGGCGTGTCATTAACAAGGTAAAGAACAAACAAAACCTCGAAGAATCAATCACATTAATAGATAACAACCAAATCATCTCCAATCAGGAAGATATACGAACAAAATTCATCGATTTTTAATAAAATGCACCGATACAAATAAAGGAAAACACTGATAAACATTAATTATGAACATATCCTCAAATTATATAATAGCATGTTTTTGGCAGAAATGACCGACTCAGAAATCACTCTCATATTTCAGAGATTAAAAAACAACAGTGCAGGATCAGACAATCTGCCATTCAACATCATAAAAGAAGTTCTACCAGAATTGACACCATCAATTTTAGACATTGTGAAACTGTTCATTCAAAACAGAATTTTTTCCCGAATGTTTGAAAACATCAACTATTATACTAATCCATAAGAAAGGCGATAAAACTGTCTTAGACAACTACAGGCCAGTAGCCTTAATATCAATAATAGCGAAAATAATAGTGTATTTAAAGTAGAATCACATTCTTCATATCAAAATACAAAATAATTTCTAATCAACAACATGCCTTCCTTGATATCGAAGGTGCTTTTGACAACACCTCCTTCGACCGTATAGCCAATGCAGCTCGCAGCCATGGTGCAAGTAAAACATCAATCAGATGGATTAAGTCCATGCTACAGGGTAGAAATGTTGAGGCTACAGTAGCAGGTGACACAATGAGGGTGGTGTCCTCCGGGTGGGGTCCTATCTCCACTGCTTTGGGACATGGTTGTTGATAGCCTGCTTGTGTCACTAAATAATAAAGGATTTTACACCCAAGGCTATGCGGATGACATAGTCATTCTCATCAGGGGTAAATTTCCTTCTATAATAGCAGCGCTTATGCAAGAAGCACTGAACGAGGTGGAGAGTTGGTGCAGGGGGGTCGACCTTCGGGTCAATCCCCAAAAATCCACTCTAGTACCATTCACTAGAATGAGAAAAACGGATGGGCTAAAGCCCCCAATTTTCTATAACGAGCATCTAAAGGTGAGTGATGAAGTCAAGTATCTAGGTGTAATCCTGGATGCCAAACTGACTTGGAATTAACACCTAAAGAAAGCTACCAACAAGTGTAAAATGGCACTTATGATGATCAAAAGAACACTTGGAAAAACA
Source organism: Phosphuga atrata (assembly GCA_944588485.1). Taxonomy (NCBI): domain Eukaryota; kingdom Metazoa; phylum Arthropoda; class Insecta; order Coleoptera; family Silphidae; genus Phosphuga; species Phosphuga atrata. The sequence continues at coordinate 1,738,158 of OX155907.1, read as the reverse complement.
TGGCGACTGAAACCAAGCATGATATACTGGCTATACACTATGGTAGTTAGACCCATTTTGACATATGGCTCCACAGTATGGTGGACCAAAGTGAAGCAAAAACAGGCCATCAAAGAACTCTCCTATGTTCAAAGACTGGCCTGTTTAGCAATTACGGGAACGATGAAAACCGCCCCAACTGCGGCTCTGGAGGTGATCATAGGCCTTCCTCCCCCGGATATCTTTATCATGGGCGCGGCAAGGATGGGAGCTTTCAGATACATATGCAATGGCACATGGGAATCTCTGGCGATGTCAGGACACACCATGATAACGAATGTCATATCAGAACCGTACCTCAATATAGAGGGGGATTCGATGCCCAAAAGGCTGTCATTCGATCTACCCTTCGAAACACATCTACGATGGACAGAAGGCTATCAAATAACCACTTGCCGAGGAGGACTGGACTTGTATACAGACGGCTCCAAGAAGGACAGTTGTACTGGTGCAGGAATCTATGGACTGTCCCTGGGGTGCAGCTTATCTGTTCCCCTGGGGACACATGCCACAGCATTCCAAGCAGAAATTCTCGCTATCATGGCCTGTGTCCGTGAAAATTTGAGAATGGACTACAAAAGTAGAAACATCCGCATTTTTACGGACAATCAGGCTGCGATTAATGCTCTAGCTTGTCACGAAATCAAATCCAAGACAGTTTGGAACTGTCTTCAGGACCTAAAAGCCCTGGCAAAGCATAACAAGGTCACACTCGCTTGGGTGCCTAGCCACACAGGACTGGTGGGTAACGAAATGGCGGATAAGCTAGCAAAAGATGGAGCCTGCAAGGCAAACATCATTGCTGAAAGCGGACCCTACATTACAAAGAGCACGACCCGAAATAAAATCTGTAAATGGGTAGCAACTAAGCACCGTCTACAGTGGGTCAATTTGAATGGTCTGACACACAGCAAACGAATGGTAGTTAAACCATCGGAAACTCTAACTGCTGAAATCCTGCAACTGCCAAGGAAGCAGATCGCAATTGTGGTAGGCCTACTTACAGGACACTGCCCTCTACGAGAACACCTGCATAAAATGGGTATTTGGAAAGATGAACCTTTATGCAGGTAATGCTATGAGGAGGACGAAACCGCCGCCCATATAATCTTCCACTGTGAAGCAATTGCAGGAGACACAAGCTTGATATTACAGCTGAAAGAGTCCCCGTGATAAACATGGCACATAGAATCCTGGACCTAATAGAGGGACTGGATCTATTTGCATGAACAAAACAATGTGGGGAAATACAATAGACCAATGGGCAGCAGTGTTTTAAGGGCTAACCCCCCTGGACCCACATTGGTTAAAGAGAAAAAAAAATCTACAACATGGCTTTCGTAAAGACAAATCCACAATAACAGCAATAGCAAATGTATACACAAAATTAATTAATGAAATAGATAAAGGAAACTGCGCAGTGAGAATTTTCTGTGATTTGTCAAAGACATTTGACTGTGTTCCTCACAATACACTACTAGAGAAACTATGGACTATGGATTTAGACACAAAACACAACGCTGGCTCCAATCATATCTAGCTAGCAAATAGAAATCAATTTGTAAAAATAGGGAATACTAGATCGAGTACAACAAACACATAAGTTGGGTTACCACAAGGAACCATATTAGCCCCACTACTATTTGCGTTATACACAGTTGACCTCATCCACTACATTGGAGCAGATAACTGTATTACGCAGACGACACTAGCATAATCATTACAGGCTCGTCAATACAAGAAATCGAAAGTACAACCAAGCAGATATTAGACAAATTATATCAAAATAAATGATTATGATACATGGCGTTGCTGTATCATAATCAATGTTTTTTGCTTTGCCATAATATCCATATTCTTCTTTACCGATTGTATGATTATGATTAAGTGGCATTTTTATATATTCTATAAAAATTCAACACTATATCTGGTACAGACTGAATGCAGACTGTATGTATAAATAGCAAATTGCATATAAATACTATGGTTGCCACCAGTGGTGTATTGCTAAAATAAGAAGTAACGGAACGCATGGTGAGATCAAAAAAAAGTCCGCGACTTTGCAGCATCTAAAAAATCTTAGAATTTGAAATTTTCGTTCTTAAGATTAATTACTGAAAAATATTTTAATGGGCTGTTTTCAAAATTATAAAACTTTTCCAATAAGTAATCAATTGCCTTTCTGTTCACCTTTTTCGCTTCAGTCACATTTTTTGTTTTTCATAGATCATAGGGAATCTAAACTTGTATTCACTTTACTACTGAGAAATTGTTCTTCTAATCTATTCTCCAGATTATTTTTTGAGATAACATTATGTCATGCAATTCGGAACTTTTTACCGATTGATTTGCAAGCTGTAAAATGCTGATTCATCCCAAGTCCCATAAAATGACGCACAAAGTGAATTAAAGATGAACTATATTACTTTGAGGTTGAACTATATTGAGACTTATCGTCTCGAATCTCATCTTCACTATCCTTTACGAATTTCCAAATGTTTTTGTGCGTATCTTCTTCACCCAGTAGTACAAAATAAAGTTTTATCGCTGACCTGACATTAACAATTTTTTTATCTAAAGCTTTATGTCTAAAGCCATCTCGTCATGACGTGGCGTATAATATTGTCATATTCCAATTCCAAAAAATCTAAACAAACTTTTAATTATTTTAGAGCTAATACAAAATTCAACATATATTTCTAATACCAAGGTTTCAACATTGAGATACAATGCCTTACATGCGTGTCTAGTCATCTTATCTGCATTATAAATTACATGGCAGTTACAATAACTTTTCAAAGTTTTCGGATTAAGGTCGGTTAATTTTTGGATACAGATTTATTCTTGCCGTAATTAATAAATGCCTTATCTGCAGAATAAGAACTTAAATTTGATAATTTAAGTTAACATTCTTCAAGACAATTCAATAATCTTGTAGCAATTGCCTCAGAAGTTTCGTCTGAATCTTCATAAAGGTCAATAATTCAATTTTGAATTCCTTTTTCTAAGTGGAAATATTGAACTGCAATTGAGAACATTTTTCTGTTGCCTTTGTTGGACGCATCGTTTGCCATGGAAAACGGAATTGCTTTGCCTTTATTGATTCCAAGTTCGTCAAGAACTACTTGAATAGACTTAGGTGCTAGTATCTTAGTAAACTTAGGTGTTTGTAGTTATATTAGGTGCTAATTGCTTCGGTTTTTGTTCTGCCACAATGGATTTGTTTTCCCATTTTTGAATCAAAATATAATAACGAAATGATTTTCATTTCACAGTCAATGCAACAATAACTGTGATTATGTTTTAAGCGGTGGTTAAAGAGGTTAATATATTTTTCTATGCGTTGGGTCGTTACACGACACACATGCGACACTCATATAATTTTGTGTATATTCAATTTTACTTACGCCGTCCGGAGAAATAATAGTAAAACCCGGAGCCCGGAGATAATTCACTGAAACCCGGAGTCTCCGGGCCAAACCCGGAGAGGTGGCAATCCTAATACATACTGTATGTATAAATAGCCAATTGCGTATACATACTGTATGTATAAATAGCCAATTGCGTATACATACTGTATGTATAAATAGCCATTTGCGTATACATACTGTATGTATAAATAGCCACATCCTAAAATATACACATTTTAGTATACATCCTAAAGCGCTTGCCACGAAATTAATAATTTTACTATTTTGTGTAATGAAATGGGTAGCGACCACAATAAGCTTCTTCGACATACTGAAGTTAGATGGTTGTGGAAAGGAAAAGTTCTAACTCGACTTTTTCGACTTTTTTTGAGCTTCGTTCAAAGGTGCAGATCAGAATACAAAGTGGAACTCTCTCATTGGTTTAGTGTTGAATAATGATCTGAATTCCGGTTTACAAGGCCAAAATGTAACACCTTGTACGATATCTGATAAAATAAAGGCAGCTATCACTAAACTGTAATTTATAATCAAGGATATAAGAAAAAACAAGTTTGCGGCATTACCTACATTAGAAGACTTTATTTCCCAAAATGAACTAACAATAAATAAAATACTGATTGACAAACTAAAAAATTGACATGACCTTGAAAAACATTGCGCGTCTCTTATTGAGAATTTTCGATCATACTTTCCTGAAAATTTAGATAGTAAAAGCTGGATAAGAGATCCGTTTTCATCCGTTTCGGAAATCGTGTTGAATCAATTTTCAGTGGAAGAAAGAGTCCAATTAATTGAAATTTCATGATACGGAAGTCTAAAAATTGAATTTAAAAAAGACAGCTTGTGTAATTTTATATTTTGTATGTACGCAATGTCAATTTCCGTTAGTTTCAATTGTGGCACGGGGGCCGCTGAACGTATGAGCACGTAGTAGCAGCTCTCAACGTATAGTAAACCAATTTCCTTGGCCCATTTTTGGACTATTTTTGGTTAAAGAGAAGAGCTGAATATGAAATTATTTCGGACAAAGCATTAAAATTTTCAATGCCCTTTAACACATCATATTTATGTGAAACTGGGTTTTCCGTCATGTTGTATATTACAAATAAGTACAGGACGCAATTGAAATTTGAGCCTGACTTACGTTTGAAGTTAACGAAGGTAAACCCCGATATATCAAAGATTATTTCAACAAAACAAGCCCAACCATCACATTAGTAGGAGTATTAGTTATTAATAGTACTTGTTAATAAATGTTAATAGGTACTTCTTACCTAATTATTTTTTTTGTATAATGTTTTATAAATTATAATTATAATGAAAGTATATTTTATCATAAGATAATTTTATTTTGTTTTTTTTTTGTCTAAACATACTAAAACTTTTTTCCCTTACCTCCAAAAAAAGGGGAGGGGTACAGAATTCTTAGCAGTTTAGGAGGTTGGGAACCACTGCCCTGCACCATGGGGTAGACGAAAAAAAAAAAAGGCCCCACTTCTTTAGGGTAACGGAGGTGCCCAAAAAAAAGATTTTATTTTACCACTTTGTCGGCGTTTATCTGTATACCGATTTGACCCAAATTTACAGAATATGTAGGGCTTGACTATAAATGAAAGTGGCGCAAGCGGGAGGGCCAGATGGCCAAGCGTTAAAAAAATAACTCATTTAATAACTCATAAGCCCGCTATGTTAGCATAAATTTCAATGGCCGGTCAGCGCAGCGGTAAGAGCTTGGGTTGATAGTACGAGGATCGCTGGTTCGATTTCCCGTGGGGACGCTTTTTTTTAATAAAATAATTAAATTGACAAATTAATAATTACAATTAAAAAGTTAAACAATAATAAATAATAATAATAATAAAAGAAAGTCATTTTAAAAATTGTAAATTAAAAAAAGCGTCCCCACAGGGAATCGAACCAGCGATCCTCGTACTATGAACCCAAGCTTACCGCTGCGGTGACCGGCCATTGAAATTTATGCTAACATACCGGGCTTATGAGTTATAAAATGAGTTATTTTCTTTACGCTTGGCCATCTAGCCCTCCGGCTTGCGTCACTTTCATTTATAGTCAAGCCCTACGTATACTGTAAATTTGGGCCAAATCGGTGACGACGTGTTTACAGGGCCCCCTTGTGAGCTAAACTGCGTACAGACGGACGGGTACACATATCGAAACTATAAGGGTTCCTTGTTGATAACAACGGAACCCTAAAAAGTATTACCTTGAACGATGAAACGCGTAAAAATAAAATATCTAAATTATCTAAATAGATAAATAACATGCTATTTATCTAGTTCTTGTTTTAGTGCCATGAAAGTGGACTGAGAGCTAGTAAATAACAGGCAAATATCTGTTGTGTTTCAACATGAGATTTGTTTTGTTGTCTTAAAAAGATTTAATGATATTATAGAGCTACGAAAAGGTTGAATATATTTATATATTCAAGCTATGTTCAGCTTTAATAAGTTACAGATAAGGTAAACACAATAAATTTTATGGTTAGTAGCGCTTATGTTAAAGTTAAAACATGAAATATTTCAAGAACTACTTAGCCTGACATCCTTTAATGTTTTAATAAAAAATTACAAAGAACCCATGTTTTATTTTCATAATATTTAAATAATGTATGTCACATGTGATTTATTATCAACTAATTAACATAGGAAAAAATAAAATTAACTAAACACTTTTTTTAATAATAACTGCTTTTGTCCGAACTTCTGAAAATTTTGTACCAACCAAATTTTAAAATGGGCCTTTTGGGACATAGGAGGCCCTATAAAATATGTACTAGTAATTTAATTTTATCAAATCGATTGGTTGCTAAATTTTGGGTAAAATTCAAAACACATAAAACACCATAAAATATGCAAACGGCACTCCCATATTGATACCATCTCAAAATTACTGTTTATTTTTACAGAATGTTCCATAGATCTACAAAAATGATAATTTCACATTCTATCCAGATCATTATTTGTGTAGATATATGGAACAATCTCTAAAAAAATAAACCAAAATTATTGCTAATATTGCCAAAGGCTTGCTAATCAAGCTAATATAAACTTGCGTGCATAGAAATCGGCCCAATGTAAACTTTTGACTTTAACTATTTTTCAGAAACTCTTTATGAGATGAAATAAAGAAATCCTATCAAAAACATAAAATGTAAAAAAAGGCAAGTCTCGTAACGCTTTCCTTTCGCTAAAAAAAGTTGTGATATCTCATGTAAGACCAAGTCAGTTATTTTAGTTGGTGTCTATGGAAGCACCTATTAACAGCTTTGTTATAAATTGTTATCTAATCAATTACCTATCAACATTTATAGTGACCGTATCAATATTAAGCACCTTCATTTCTATAATAATTATAATGACTTGCCAGTTGCATGGCAATTATAGAAATGAGTGTGCTTAATATTGATTCGGTCACTATAAATGTTGATAGGTAATTGATTAGATAACAATTTATAACATAGCTGTTGAATAGGGGCTTCCATAGACACCAACTAAAATAACTGACTTGGTCTTACATGAGATATCACAACTTTTTTTAGCGAAAGGAAAGCGTTACGAGACTTGGCATTTTTTACATTTTATGTTTTTGGATCTCATTTGGATCTCAATGGGATCTCATTTCTTTTTGTAGGTCATATTCCTTTTTTCCTCGGGTAATAAACCGTGTCCGTCAGCTACTGATTTTCTTAAAGCCCACTCCCTGTCTCTATTTTAAAATTAGCAACCACACGTACAAACGCGATGCGTTCGTTGAATATTATTTTTAATAATCCTTATTTTTTTATTTAATGGAAAATGAAATTTCGGGATTTTTGATTTTTTCCTTCCTTTATAGGCTAAAGGCTAACTAAAATTTAAAATTTGATGTTTAAAAGATTGCTAGAAGTACCTTAGAATTTTGATGATCGATGACAAAACTAAGAAATTTTTAATAATCATTATTTGTCATTTGATGGATAATGAAATTTCGGGATTTTTTATTTTTTCCTTCCGTTATAGGCTAAAGGCTAACTAAAATTCAAAATTTGCAGTTTGTAAGATTGCAAGAAGTACCTTAGAATTTTGATGATCTGTGACAAAATTAAGAAATTTTTAAATAATCATTATTTTTCATTGAATGGATAATGAAATTTCGGGATTTTTTATTTTTTCCTTCCTTTATAGGCCAAAGGCTAACTAAAATAAAAAATTTGGAGTTTCTAAGATTGCTAGAAGTACCTTAGAATTTTGATGATCGGTGACAAAATAAACAATTTTTTAATAAACGTTATTTGTCATTTAATGGAGAATGAAATTTCGGGATTTTGGAATTTTTCCTTCCGTTGTGGGCTAAAAGCTAACTAAAATTCAAAATTTTAAGTTTGTAAGATTGCAGTACCTTAAAATTTTGATGATCAAAGACAAAATTAAGAATTTTTTAAATAATCATTATTTTTCATTTAATGGATAATGAAATTGCGGGATTTTTGAATTTTTCCTTCCGTTATGGACTAAAGGCTAACAAAATTCAAAATTTGGAGTTTGTAAGATTGCTAAAAGTACCTTAGAATTTTGATCGTAGGTGAGTGTGTCACTTACAAAATTAAGAAATTTGACTGGCGATAATTCGTAAACTATATAGTATAATCATTGGGTATTTTGGCAATATAGCCCGTTATAGTACTTCTCTTGATATCTAAAAATTCAAACTTCCTGCTTTGTCCACAACGAAGTTACAGGGGGGGTCAAAAGTGCCGTTTGTCGCTTCGTGAAAGAGATAGTACGGTAGTGCTCGACTTAGCGGGGGCACTGCCGTGCCCCCAGATATGCCGTTTGAAAGACAATTTAATATGCTTTAATATGAGTTTAAATTTATTAAAACTTATATCAGTTTCTTGTGTTTAACATTAGTCCATTTTCTTGTAGAACAAAAACTTGGGCGACTTTTTGCCATGTAGGATGCATTGTAGTATCCATGTAGTATGCAAACTAACTCTCTTGAAAATAAATCAAATTATGAAAAACGGATAATGTGCAAATTTCAATAGCAAAGGCAATCATTAAAAACTTTCACAAGTTTATTATTCTCGTTATAACAACCACATAAATTCGTTCGTTTTTGTTTACCGGTTGCTACGCCTATAAACGATAAGCATTCGTGATAAATTTAAACTCATATTAAAGCATATTAATTTGTCTTTCAAACGGCATATTTCTTTATTTCATCTCATAAATAGTTTCTAAACAATAGATAATTTATAGTATTATATAATACTAGTATATTTATAACAATAGAATTATTTTAAAAAGAATTTGTTTTTATATAATAAACAGCATTTTGCGACATAAATCTTGATATTTGCGATGCTTAACTAGACTTGTGAGCGTCATCAATCTAAATTTCATCATAAGCTCTATGTTTTAAGTTGAATAAGCCGTGAACAGAAAACCCGAAATATAACAGAACAAAATACTTTATTACACTAATTCTAGTAAAAGCGTACAAAAAATATTTAACGTCCAATGTAATCAATTAGACTCGTAAACCGACTATATATTTCTTTTGTTGATGTGAAAAAGCGTTATAGACGAATACAAGCTTTTGCGAGGCTTACACAAACTAATGGGTATCATCAATCTAAGTTGCTAGTAAAGCATTAATCTAGACAAGTTTATTAAACCTAAACAATTCGATTTTTTTGTACTACCATTAATTCAATCATTACTAATAGCTTTCAAGTTTTTTTATGTTTTAAAGAGAAATTCAGAGAGGTTTAATTATTGTTCAAACATAATATTCTTCGAGTTTTCGAAAACTTTTCGATAATAATTGTTTTTGCAGTCAGTAATAAATTCATTCATAATAACTTTAGGGTTTTTGTTTGTCAATTAGAACTTCGGGGCGAACTTAATTAGCTTTGATGTATTTCCAGCGACATTTCGAAAACTGCCGATCCCAGAACACATGAATTATATAACTTTGATTAATTCATTTCTCACGGGAATATTGTGCATTCAACTAAACTATCACATAAATGTTAAAGACATGCTTCGTTTGACATTATCTAGTTTAAAATTTGAGATATCTAATTTCAAACTGAAAATATCAAATCTTAATCTAAATCTAGATCACTGTTTCCAAAACATTTGGACCCCTGACTCACCATTTTATATGGACCCCTGGGGGTATATGGGATGATGTTAGTGGTACATGTTAAGTAAAACATATTTTGGGGGTCCGCGAAGAACTTCTAGGGGTCCGCAAAAAAATTAATCGTTTCATCATGAAGAAAATACAGTGATTATTAAAACTAGTTTTAACTAAACTAACCATTAATTTTTCTCATCTTTGACGTGGTTGTGGAGCCTTAGTTCGTAGTTAGCAGCAAGTCTTTTAATCGCACTGGCAACATCTTCGATGCCAAGGTCCCGATGAATGTCGCAATTTCGTACATACCACGGTGTATTTGTAAAAATATTTCGTAGAACCTTCTTTTGGAATCGCTGAATTTTGTTTATGTGACATTATTTGGCACACCCCCAGAGTCGAATGTCATAAGTCCACAATGATTTTAAAGTCTGGTTACATAATAACATTTTGTTGTATATTGACAATTTTAATTTGCAACCTAGTACCCAATACATTTTACGATATTTTATACCTAATGCTTCCAATTTTTTCTCTACATGTACTTTCCAAAGAAGTTTTGTATCTAGGGTGACCTAGGTACTTTGTTGTGTTTGAGTATGGTATAATGTTATTGTTAATGGTTAAGGGTATTTGGTCCCTGATTTTCTTTTTGTTAAAGTTGGTATGACTAGATTTGGTTTCATTCAGCTTTATCTTCCAGTTTTGCATCCATCTGGATATCTTATTAGTAGCCTGTTGAAGTAGTTTGCTTTATCTGCAACTGCCATAAGTACAGTATCGTCTGCAAATGTTGCTGTGGAGATGTTTTCAATTTCTGGTAGATCGAACGTATAGAGAAGATAAAGTATAGGTCCCAGCACACTGCCTTGCGGGATACCTGCATGTATTTTTTTTTAGCTCAATGTAATCATTTTCCTGTTTCATAAGAAACATTCTATCTATAATGTATAACTTTAGGAGTTCAACATACTGTTTTGGCAGAAGTTGGTTTAATTTGTAGACAAGTCTCTGGTGACAAACCTTGTCGATTGCCTGCTCAACTTGACTGACTTTTTTTCTAAGGCCTCTTCGATAATGTCTGTAATTCGATGTAGCTGGTCTATTGTAGAATCATCATCATCATCCAGCTATACTTGTCCACTGCTGGACATAAGCCTCCCGTAACAACTTCCATCCCCATCTGTCTCGTGCTGCTCTCATCCAATTGGGATGGATACACTTAAGATCATCTGACCATCGAGTGGGCGGCCTTCCTCTAGTTCTTCGGTCTTCCAGCATTGCTCTTTGTGCTTCTATGATTTTGTTAGCTGAGCATTTTGTTAGAGTTAATGTTTCGGCCCCATATGTTAGTACAGCTAAGACCCACTGATTGAAGACTCTCCTTTTAAGGCAGATGGGAATGTCGGATCTTAGGACATAGCCTAGCTTTCCAAAGGCTGCTCAAGCTCTTCCATTCTTCAATTCTTCTTGACAAATCACAAGTTTGGTTGTCTCTGCTCAAGCGAATCTAGATAGTATTATACGATCGTATTGTAGAATGCTTACATCTAAATCCAAATTGGAGGTTGGGAATTAGGTTTTTTTCTCAATAATTGGTTTTAATCTCTTTAAGAGCAGTTTTTTAGACAGTTTGGAGATTATGGTTAGTAAGGAGATAGGCCTATATGATTTGACTTCATGTAGTGGCTTGCCAGGTTTTGGTATCATGACCACTTCTGCTATTTTCCAGATATTAGTAACATGCTTAAACCTAAACCCTGCATTGAACAGGTAGGTTAATTTAACAATGCCCTTTCGTGGGAGCTGTTTAGGATTTCTCCTGTGATTAAGTCGAAGCCTGGTGCTTTCCTTGAGTTTAAATTTGTTTTTATCTCGTTCGAAACTTCTTTTGGGGTGGTTAAAGGGATTCTCTCTTCGTCTTGGTTAAGTTTATCTGGCAGCGAAGTGTCTGATTGTATTTCATTTAGCATAATAATTTCTTCCAGATACTTGCATTACCTGCATACCCTGTTTCCCTGCACACCTCCCTCACATTCCTTGTCACACTCTCCAAAATCTTTTTAATCAAAAACTCATTCAATTTCCCTCTGTCTATGGAAACATATGCTGCTTTAGATTAGATCGATAAAAAGGGCAAATGGCCCCAAGTTTGACCTGCCTGATCAATTATAAATCTATGCGTTATGAGATGTTCAACTGTGTCTTTGCCCTCTCTGAAACCTGATTGAACCCCGGGTATTAACTGTTTTTCCTCCGTCTCTTTTCTCAGCCGCCCTTCAAGGATTTTGGTGAAATTTTTTTAGGAAGAGTTTATCAACAAAATCTCTCTCTAATTCTCCACAATTTCCATGTTCCCATTTTTGCGTATTGGCAGCATTATTCCTACTTTCCAGCTCTCCGGAACACTCTTTATGCCCTTCCATATCTTATTGAACTCCTCTGTAAGCTTGTCAATACATGTTTATCACTTCTTTTCACTCCCCACTCTGTCCGCTCCTGCCGATTGTTTTGCTTTAAGGTTGCAATTACTTGGTATACCTCCTCGGCCGTAATTTCTTCTTCACCTACTTCTTCCGATGTCTGTTCCCTTCTCCATCTGCCTATTATCTCGACTGTCTACAATTATCTCAACAGAAGCATATAGCCTTATCCAGTTTCCCATCGGTATGCTATCTGGAATCCGCTCCTCCCTCCCGCTCTTCTCCTTTAAATATTTCCAGAGGTGCGCTTCTGTCCTAATCTCCAGCACTCGTTGACGCTCCCTTTTCTCCCAAATTTACTTCTTTCTTCTCTCCACGTTTCGTAGATCCTCTCTCAAACGTAACCGCTGCTCATTGTCATCGGTACCCCCTCTCCGTCTTCTCGTTACATCTCTATACTTTTGTTTCTCCTTTATGAATTCCTTGTCTGCCCATACACTTCTCGCTGTTGCTTCCGTAACTTTCCTCCTCACCATTGCTGCTTCCACTTTGCCCGTTACTGTATCTATAACTTCTAAATTTTCCCATTCTATCCTGTCTTGCGGCGTCGTTTACTACTGCTGTGTCTAACACTGACACTCCCCCGAACGTATACTGCCCTTCCCAATCCCCTTCTACACACCCATTCAAGACATTCTATTGATTTTCCCTTACCCAATCCACCCACCATTTTCCTTCCCCATTTCTCGTTTTGTCCTTAGATTTCCTACACATCTCTCTGCCATTTCTATCCACCGTGTTACACCGTATCTTCTCCTATCCTCACATTCCAGTCACCTCCTAGTAGCAAGTTTGTCGATGCTGTACCTTCTAAATTACTCTTTATGCCCTCTATGATTCTTTCCACACCCTTATTATTATACGCCCTTCCTACCTCCCTAAAAACTAGACCCTCCACCTCTTCTAGAATTCTCTCCGATTCTTTGATAGCTCTTCTGATCCCTGTTACTATTCCCGCTTTGCCCTTCCATAGTCACTCACTCTCCGGGCTGGTTGCATTCTCCAATTGTACTCATTGGAGCCTCTCTTTACAAGCTTTCCATTTCTTCATTGAGAAGGAGAGTAAAAGTATGTGAGTATGAGATTGTTTAGATCTGAATGATGCCTGTCTAGTGCAAGACTATACAGAGAAGACTAGACAGACAAGACTTTTTTTTTCGGGGCGTAGCTGTACATAATACAGACAAGTGGTCCCCACGAAACTAGCCAGGCTCTCCGGAGCTGCAGGCTCTATCGGTACCCAGTCTGTTCCGGTCTCTGAACCCAATTATTTTATCTCTGCCTATTATTTTCTATCTGAACCTTACAATCGCCAATCCGACGGTCCACTCCCCACGACGAGGTGCAACGGAGTCTGACCCAGTATAGTATGTATGCGTAAATGAACATGTTTTTGTTTATATTATTTTTTATTCATATCTTCTTCTTCTTCTTCTGACTCTACAGCCCAGGGTGAGCTTTGGCCTCCTTAACAATCCCCTTCCACCTTTGACGGTCTTCAGCGACACGTGTCCAGTTTCCTACTTGTAGAGTTTCTACATCTTCCTCTACCTTATCTTTCCACCTGGTTCTGGATCTACCTCTGCTTCTTGAGGTGTTAGGTTGCGCTTTATGGATGGATCTGGGTGCTCTCGCACTCGGCATTCTAATCATGTGGCCCGCCCATCGGAGTCTCTGTGCCTTAATGAATCTTACTATGTCATCACCTTCTATTAGTTCTTGAAGTTCGTAGTTCATGCGAATTCTGTATCCTTCTTCCTCTCTCACTGGTCCAAAGATCTTCCGTAAAATCCGTCTTTCAAAAATACGAAGAGAGTTTTTGTCTGCTTCCGACATACTCCAGGATTCAGCTCCATAAGTTAGTACGGGTCTGATCAGGGTTTTATATATTCGCAGTTTTGCTTTACGTGAGATGATTTTTGATTTGAAGAGCTTCAGATGTGAATAATAGCATCTTTATTCATATCAAATATTGATAATATTCCGACTAGTTTCAGAAAACATTGTAATACTTACATAAACATAACAATAGAAGTGTAATGTGATTAAAAAGCGATTAAAGAGCTTAAATTAGTCAAAGTTATCAATTAAACCTTTGAGTGAATTCGGTGGTCCTAAACTGCCTAGTCGCATCACGAATAGCCTAAAAATATAGTCTGAATTTTGAGATAGCTAGTTTGAATCTCGAATAATCTAGATTTAAATTTTAAATTACGATTCAGAAAATGTCTTTCAGATCCATGGTAGATCAAATAAAATTTTGACGAAAGTAGAAATAAAACTTCCAATTTAACTAAATGTAGTCTGCTTATAGTACAATTATTTATTAAACGATTACATGAAAGCACTATTAAAAAATTAAAATAATTTCTGTTTTTGAAACATAAAAAGGTTTCCATTAGCTTTTATTACTACAATACCCGTCGTAGCCGCGATAAAATATAAATGTACAAACAAACAAGCTGTAAAACAATATTTTACTATCATCAATCTCATTTGTCTAATAAACTTTAATAAACAGAATTTGTTTGAATTAAAAAAATATATAAAGAAACACTTGGTATTAGAATAATTAAAAGCTTCGGCCGTTTATTGTTTTATGTTGTTGTAAAAGCTATAATTTTTAAGCGTTTTATTAAAGTTTTGTTATTTTTCCTAGGAGACTTGTGTTTGGGAATTCTCAAAGCTGCCATTATAATATAAAATATCGTTATCTTATAGAATTATTTTTATCGAGCTTTACAAATCCGAATTTTAATTAATCTTTGGTTAAGGATTTTATCGAAAAGTTACCTTTCCTTCTAAATAAAACTTAGGAGTTTTAATTAAAATATTTTTATTCTTTCTTCAACATATCATTATTTTAACATTGTAATTTTTGTTTTATCGTTTTTAATCCATTATTTAGATAAATTCTCTTTCGGCGAAAGAAAATCCCTCTTCTACCAACTCATTTATGGCCTCATAAACCTGTATATTTCGTAGTTTTTTCATCCCCTGTAGGAACAAGTGTGCACGAAACTCTGCGGTTAAACATTTTGCAACCCTCGCATAAATTTACACACATCATTAATCATCGTTTTATTATTGATGCAACAAAACATATCTTGAAAGGATATATAGAACAGGTGAAATATTAAAAAAAGTGTCTTTCCTGATGCTTTTTATACAATCAAAGCAGTATTTTCCAAAAATGAAACAATTACAATTTGTTTCATTTTATTGTATTTAATGATGTCAAATGCAATAATTATTCTTTCATTAATTCATTATTTGATGATGTCAAATTAACACCGCCTGGGGCAGTTGTCGGGTGGATTGAGTAGCTCGATAGTTGTCACTGCCGGTCCCAAGCCCGGGCAAAGGAGGAGTGTTGTAGCGGTAGGCCAGCTCCCTGCCCTACGGAAAAACATACCTGCCAAAAAGCCTAATTAATCGCCTCGGAATAGGACGGAAACACACAGGACGAACTAAGCAAAGAAAAAGGACAGCGATATGCGGTACATGGAATATACAGGCCTCTCTAATAAAATAAACGAATTGAAAAATCTCCAAGTAGACATCGCAGTTCTAATAGAGACGAAAAAGAAAAAAAAGATATCGGGAAATTGGGGGAGTTATGACCACTTCTATAGCGGAATACCCAAGGAAAGCAGAGCTAAGCAGGGAGTATCCATAATAATCCACAGGAGAATGAGAAAGTATATCTCCTCATCGGAATCGTTCAATGAAACGATGATAAAGATGAATCTAATAATATTAGGATATAATGCGACTATACTGGAAATATATGACATAAATGATGACGAACTACTATACAATAAAGACTCATTCTATGAAAAACTAAACGAGGAAATAGAAAAAATAGGAACGTCAGGAGAAATAATACTTCTAGGAGAACTGAATGGCAGAATAGGAAGAAAGGATCTGGTAGTAGGAAAGTATGGAGAAGAAGTCGTTAACGATAATGGAAGATGGTTAATAGAAATATGCGAACAAAATCAGTTGGCCATTCTCAATGGACATTTTCAACACCGCGAGATCCATAAATACACATGGACACAGCCAACAAGGGATCAAAAAACAGTTATTGACTACATAATAATAAAACAAAAATCCAGACAGAAGTTCCTAGATGTAAGAGTACAAAGAGGTGTCTCATGTGGAAATGACCACTACCTTCTAAAAGGAAAAGTAGTGTCACCAATAAGAGCAAAAGAAAAACCAGATAATTCCAAAAGAAAGGAGAAATAACAAACGGAGAAACCCCAAAAAGGTTTAAAGTCAACAGCCTCGAACATGAAAGTACGAAAATACTATACAGCTCTAGACTTGACAACAAAATTCAGAATACAGAATTCACATACATAGTAGAAGAATACAAATATATTAATAGTGTTATGTTGTTGTATTATATTATGAAGCAAAACGAGGAAAACAGAAAAAACCATGCTGGTGGGACGAAGAAATTGAATATAAAATAAAAGAAAAAGGTACCATATATATTTAAATTCGGAAACTATGGAAGACAAAATAAAAGACAAAGAAACACGAAAGAGAGTACGAAATAAAATGTGTGAAAAGAAGGGAAATCAATGGGAAAAGACTTACTCAAGACTCAATGCATACATTGGAGGAAGAAAGAGTACAGAAAGTTGGAGGCTCCTCAAAAATATGAGAGGAGGTGGAACAAAGGCCATAATCTCACCTATAACACCTCAAAAATGGAACCAATACTTTGAACATATGCTGACAGAAGACAGACTTCAATTTAAAGATATACAAAACAAAAATCAGGACATATTTATACAAGGATCCCCAATCAGATTAACGGTGGCAGAGGTTAAAGAAGTCTGTAAAAATTAAAAAAAACGGAAGAGCCCCAGGACCGGATAATATTAATAATGAACTTTTAAAATATGGCACAGATAAACTATACGGGGTAATAAGAAATTTATTCCAAAGGTGCCTCAACAAGCACAAATTATCCATAGAATGGGAGATATCACACCTATCAACAATATACAAAAAAGGTAAAGTCTATGGGAAAATCTTAAAGAACAGGATAGAAAAAGAATACGCAGATATGGAGAAGAACAATCAAGCTTCAGAGCAGGAAAATCCACAGTCGACCACCTATTTACGCTAACTCAAATTTTAGAAAACAAAGCAGCACGAAATCAAGAAGCACATTTCCTGTACGTAGATCTGAAAAAAGCCTACTACAGTATACCTTTAGTAAAACTTTCGGAGGCTCTAAAACATATCAATATAAATACGGAAATAATAAAAGCTGTGAAGTATTTATACGCGGGCTCCATATCCAGAGTCAAAACCAACGAAGGATTAAAAAGGATTAGTTACGATACGGTTCACAAGTTACTCGGAACAGGCGCTGAAGACATGGAAAGGGAAATGCAATAGCATGGGAATACCAGTGGATGACGACACGGCAGTATATACCCTCTCTTTCTTTTATATGGGCCGAGAGCTCATCGAGAAGTAGGGAAAATGGGGTCTGGATGTTAATTTTACAAAAACGGGATATATGTGTTTACGAGGACAACAAGAAGACCTACATCTGGCAACGGGACAGATCATCAGTCAATGCAATATATACAAATACCTAGGAATGAAAATATGTAAGGAAGGGTAACTAGACGAAGCAATATCGGACAGAAACATACAGAGAAGAAGAGCTATTTCTATGCTGAGCAGTATTCTATGGGACAAAACCATTACAAAGGAAAATAAAAAAGGATGTACAACGGAATCGTGAAAAGCATAATAACATATAGCTTGGTGGTGTAGTAGATAAAAGAAAAAACAAAAAGGAAGCTAAAAGCCACAGAAATGGACTTCTGGAGAGAAGCGGCGAGAAAATTCAGGAGAGAGTCCCAAATGAAACCATTACCAAGACATGGGAATACAACACGACATTATTGATGACATTACAACTAAACAGCTAATATGGTATGGGCACATCCAAAAATGTCAGAACAGAATAAAATCTAATAAAGTGAAATGAAAATAAAATATATAAATAACAGATGATTCAGTGTTAGTTACTAATTATTAAATTTCCCCTTCTAAATGTTTCACCACTTTGATTGCTTTTTTTGTCACTGTTACGAGATCGGAAGTAGTGCATGTTAAAGCGCAGTTTGGACAATAGGTGGTTCATGGTATGCTCGTCTCCACAGTCGCATTTTGTGTCTTTTTGTATTACGCTCCACTTATTTAGATTGTCTTTTGATCTTTTCCCGTTCTTCGTCTATTGAATGTTCTCCAGGCGGGCCAGTCTACGTTAACTCCTGAAGGAAGGTGTTCTGCTGGTGAAATCAGATCAACTGCAATATAGCCTACGGTTAGTTTCCAGCAATCGATTCGAGCTTGCTCGGGGGGTTTCACAAAGATATTTGTGCATTTCATAAAACTCTTTTTTTATTTGAATCTTGACCTGTGTATAACCTTGCAATGTAGGATATGTCGACTGTCAGTTTCAGGATTGAATCTTTCTAAGCATAGATTAATTGTTCGTCGAATGTTGGGAGGTACGATACCTGCGATTGGGAAGACTTTGTGGAGAGGTGTGCTATTTGGGCACCCAGTTATCAAGCGGCAGGATTCACACAGTGCCACGTCCCTTTTTTGCGGGAGTGGATCTACACCGCACAGGCCTTGCATTAAAATATGTATGTGTGAATGAACATGTTTCCGTTTATATTATATTTTATTCATATCAAATATTGACAATATTCTACTAGTTTAAGTAAGCTTTGTAATAATGTTATCAATGGAAGTGTAATTAGTTCAAAAAGCGATTAAAGATCATAAGTTCGTGAAAGTTACCAATTAAACTTTTGAGTGAATTCGGTGGTTTTGAACTAACTGGTCGCATCAGGAACTCTCTCAAAATCTAGAGTTTTGAGATTTGAATCTCGAATAATCTACATTTGAATTTGAAATTTCGATTCAGAAAATTATGTTTTTCATATCCATAGCAGATGAAGTAAAATTTTGACGTATTCTTTATTTTTTATGAAGCAACTTACAATTTAAGTAAATGTAGTCTGCTAAAAGATCATTGATTTATTAAACGATTACGTGAAGCCCCATGAAAAAAAAGAAAATATTTTTTGCATTTGAAACATAAAAAGGTTTCCATTAGCTTTTTCCATTATTTCAAAACCCGTTGCTGCCGCGATAAAATAAAAATGTACAAACAAACAAGCTTAAACACAATGCTTTGCCATCATCAATCTCACTTGTCTAATTAAGTTGAATAAACAGAATCTGCTTGAATTAAAAAAATATACAAACGCTTGGTATTGTAGTAATTTAAAGCTTCGGCCGTTTATTGTTTTATATTGTTGTTAAAGCTATAATTTTTAAGTGTTTTATAAAAGTTTTGTTATTTTTCCTAGAAGACTTGTGTTTGGGAAATCTCAAAGCTGCCATTATAATATCATATTTCGTTATCTTATAGAATTATATTTTATTGAGCTTTATAAATCCTAATTAATGCTTGATTTAAGCTTAACATTAAGCTCCATATAACATGCTTTTGGTTAAAGATTTTATCGAAAAGTGTTAACCGAAAACCTTTCCTTCTGCATAAAACTTATTAATTAAAAATATGTTTAATCTTTCTCCAACATTTTATTATTTTAATATCGTAATTTTATTTTTAATCCATTTATATAAATTCTCTTTGGCCGAAAGAAAATCCATCTTCTACCAAATCATTTATGGCCTCGTAAACTAGTATATCTCTTTTCACCTCGTTTTTTCACCCTCGGTAGGAACAAGGGTGCACGAAACTCTGTGCTTAAATTTTTTGCAACCCTCACATAAATTTACACACATCATCAATCATCGTTTTATTATTAATGCAAGAAAATATATCTTGAAATAATATATAGAACAGATGAAATATAAAAAAAACTTGTGATTTCTGATGATTTTTTTACAATTAAAGCAGTATTGTCCAAAAATTAAACAATTACAATTTGTTTCATTTTATTGTTTTTAATGATGTCAAATGCAGTAATCATTCTTTCATTAATTCATTATTTGATGATGTCAAATTAACTCCGCCTGGGGCAGCTGTCGGGTGGATTGAGTAGCTCGACAGTTGTCACTGCCGGTCCCAAGCCCGGGTAAAGGAGGGGGGTTGTAGCGGTAGGCCAGCTCCCTGTCCTACGGGAAAACATACCTGCTAAAAAGCCTAATCAATCGCGTCGGAATAGGACGAAAACACACAAGGACGAACCAAGCTACGAAAACGGACAACGATATGCGGTACATGGAAATATACAGGGCCTCTCCAATAAAATAAACGAATTGAAAACTCTGCAGTTCTAACAGAGACGAAAAAGAAAAAAAAAAGATCGGAAGATTGGGGAGTTATGACCACTTCTACATTGGAGTACCCAAGGAAAGTAGAGCTAAGCATGAAGTATCCATAATAATCCACAGAAGAATGAGAAAGTATATCTCCTCATCGGAACCGATCAATGAAACGATGATAAAGATGAATCTAATAATATTAGCTATAATTGCTATAAATCATGACGAACTAATATACACTAAAGACTCATTCTATGAAAAACTAAACGAGGAAGTAGGAAAAAATTGGAACGTCAAGAGAAATAATAGCTAAGCAGGGAGTATCCATAATAATCCACAGGAGAATGAGAAAGTATATCTCCTCATGGGAACCGATCAATGAAACGATGATAGAGATGAATCTAATAATATTAGGATATAATGCGACTATACTGGAAATATATGACATAAATGATGACGAACTAGTATACAATAAAGATTCATTCTATGAAAAACTAAACGAGGAAATAGAAAAAATAGGAACGTCAGGAGAAATCATACTTCTAGGAGAACTGAATGGCAGAATAGGAAGAAAGGATCTGGTAGTAGGAAAGTATGGAGAAGAAGTCGTTAACGATAATGAAAGACGGTTAATAGAAATATGCGAACCAAATCAGTTGACCATTCTCAATGGACAATTTCAACACCGCGAGATCCATAAATACACATGGACACAGCCAACAAGGGATTTAAAAACAGTTATTTAATAATAATAAAACAAAAATCCAGATTGAAGTTCCTAGATGTAGGAGTACAAAGAGGTGTCTCATGTGGAAGTGACCACTACCTTCTAAAAGGAAAAGTAGTGTCACCAATAAGAGCAAAAGAAGAACCAGATAATTCGAAAAGAAAGAAGAAATAACAAACAGAAAACCCCAAAAAGGTTTAAAGTCAACAGACTCGAACATGAAAGTACAAAAATACTATACAACTCTAGACTTGACAGCAAAATTCCGAATACAGAATTGACAAACATAGAAGAAGAATACGAAAATGTAAAGAGCGGCATACAATCAGCGACAGAGGAAGCATTGGGTTTTGATGAAAAACGAGGAAAACAAAAAAAACCATACTGGTGGGATGGAGAAATTGAATATGAAATAGAAGAAAAAAGAAAAAGGTACCATATTTAAGTTCGAAAATTATGAAAGACAAAATTAAAGACAAAGAATCACAAAAGAGAGTACGGAAGAAAATATGGGAAAAGGAGAACAATCATTGTGAAAGGACGTGTTCAAGACTCAATGCATACATTGGAGGAAGGAAGAGTACAGAAAGTTGGAGGCTGCTCAAAAGTATGAGAGGAGTCCGAACAATGGACATAATTTCACCTACAACACCTCAAAAATGGAACCAATACTTTAAAGATATGCTGACAGAAGACAGACTTCAATTTAAAGACATCCAAAACAAAAATCAGGACATATTTATAAAAGGATCCCCAATCAGAATAACTATGGCTGAGTTTCTGAGTCGGTAAAAAATTTAAAAAAAATACTAATGCATTATTACTAATGAGCTTTTAAAATATGGCACAGATAAACTATACGGGGTATTAAGAAATTTATTCCAAAGGTGCTTCAATAAGCACGAAGTAGAATGGAAGACATCGCACCTATCGACGATATACAAAAAAAGGCGACAAGAGAAACTGCGACAACTATCGTGGAATAGCCGTTATAAGCGCTGTAAGTAGAGTCTATGGGAAAATCTTAAACAACAGGATAGAAAAAGAATACGCAGATATGGAGGCAGAAGAACAAGCAGGCTTCAAAGTAGGAAAATAGGATATGATATGACGTAGAGCGACTTAAGAACTGTCAAGAAGTAAGTCAGACTGCACAATACAGATCTAAACAGCTGGGACCAACTGAAGGAGATTCTTGTCTAGGCGGCCAATGAACTCGCCTCCCTCGCTGGAAGAAGGAAGCATCCATGGTGAACTGAAGAGTGTGATAATGCAATAGCCCAAAGACAGACAACCTGGGTGAGTAGAATTCTAAAAAGACCAAGGAAAATTGGCACAAATTTTTGAAATAAAGAAAGCTTACAACCAAGATAATTCGAAGGACCAAACGGACCTTCACACAAAACTAACACAAATCGAAGAGAGCTTTGCTAAGAATAACTAAGACATTTCTTTGGAACCTTCAAGCAGACACTCAGAAAATATGCTCCGCCAAGTCTCTACTTCAAAGACTCACAGGGCAAACTGGCTTTTAACGACAAGAACAACTGCCACCTTTTAGCTCAGTACTTTAAAACTCTACTTAACTGTGATCCAACCAGCGAAGACATCGACTATAGACAAGAATTTGCCCAGATCATTCAACTTCTTAAGAATAATTAGGCATGTGGAGAGGACTCTATCGTTGCTGAACTGTGGAAAGGTGTTGGAAACAATGCCGTGGGCAGCTAACCGACATCGTCCAGGACATCTGGGAAACAGAGAAATTACCACCCGATTGGGAATCGGCTCTGATCCATCCGCTTTACAAAGGGGGAGATTTTACTGATCTAAATAACTACCGTGGAATTTCTCTAGTCCCGGTAACATACAAGATTCTCTCCAAGGCGTCACAAACAAGGGCAGAAAATTAGCTGGATAGTCAACTGGGAGAATATCAGGGAGACTTCAGGAAGACCCGATCCTGTGTTAAACAGATCCTCAATCTTAAAACTGTACTTGCATACTCTAACATGAGAAACCGCAAGGTGGTCGTCACCTTTGTTGATTTTAGGAAGGCCTATGATTCCATTGATAGAGAAACGCTTAACAAAGTACTCCAGGAACTAGGGCTAGACAACAAAACCCGCAGACTCATCCTAGAAACCTTGACCAACACCCATTCCAAGGTTAAATTTAGAGGCGAGATCTCAGAAAGCCTCGAAATAAAAAGTGGAGTGAAACAAGGAGATGGACTTTCCCCACTTCTCTTCAACTGTGTCCTTGAAAAGGTTATGAGAGATTGATCAACTTGGGTGTTCAGAGTGGTATCTACCTGGGATGTAAGAACGATGTACTGGTTTTAGATTGCATGGCCTTTGCAAACAGGCTGCCAAAATGGATCTTCAAGTGTCGCTGGAGAAAACAGAATTTTTCACCAACATCAAAGATGAAAATAGAGGGATGTTACTAGAACAGGGAAACATTAAGAGGACTAAGAAATTGAAGTATCTCGGCGGATGGATTGAACCAACTGATCAGAATGAGCACCATTATCCATGAGAGTCAACATATTAAAACTAGCCTAATCGAATAAAAAACCTATCGAATGACTAAGAACACCTACAACAAGAAATGCCTGTCATGCAACCTGAAACTTAAGCACTACACATCAGTCTTACAACCAGAAACCCGGTATACCATGGAGTGTCTTGACTTGAACCGAAGAGGTCTGGTAGGGAAATTGGAAGTCAGAGAGAGGAGAATTCTCAGGAAGATCTTAGGCCCGGTATATGAAGATGGGGAATTCCGAAGGCGACGTAACTCAGAGCTCTACAAATACATTGAGAGGCTCTCTGACTGTGCAAGGAAAAGAAGGGTAGCTTTCTATGGACACGTTTCAAGATTGCCTCCAAACCGACTAATAAACCGTCTTTTCATCTTCTGGCAAAACAAGAAGGTTCGTACCACTTGGTTGACAGAAACCGAGAAGGATATTATAGAACTGGGAATAACAGATCTCCAATACAGACAGTCTGTGAGACGCACTGTGAAGGAAGTCCGTAGATTGAAAGGTACCCCCTGGACAGAAGAGAGAAAGAAGTCACACCGGCAGAAGATGCGACAATACTGGCTAAATATCAAAGTCCAACAGTTGAACAATCGTTGTCCAAAGTATGCCTATTCGGAACAAGAAGAAGAGGAAGAAGAAAAGCTGTGAAGTCTTTATACGCGGGCTCCATATCCAGAGTCACAACCAACGAAGGATTAACATCCGGATTCACAGTAACCAAAGGTCTAAAATAGGGTTGCTCTATATCTACGACACTGCTGCAAAGGGTATAGCCGGATTTATATATGAAATTTGCCCCCGCGGTGTTTTTTCTTCGCACTTTGGGGATCGTATTGGTACCAAATAAAAATAATTCAGTCAAAAATTGAGCTCTTTATCTCGAGCCGTTATCGAGATATTGTAAAAAAAAATGATTTTTGGATTTCATTTTTTTTCCCATAGTAAAATTGAATTTTAATAAACGCCGATTTTTTTGCCAATACTTTTCTACTTTTTTTTCTACCAATACGAGTAAAAGCCATGATAAAATTTTTTTGTTATGATTCCCAAATCGAAAGCCAATTTTTAAGAAAAGAAATAAAAATAAAATCAGTTTTTTGACAGTATTTTTAAAAAGTGTCCAGTAACAGTATTTTTAAAAATCCGCCAAATTTTGTCAGAAAATGTCTTCTGTACTCCTTTATACTCAGGATTTTTTTCAATTTTTTTGATGTGGTGGAACAACATTCCAATGAACTTATTTTATTGTTGCTAGAAGAAGAAGAAATGTTTATTGAAAACAATAGTATCCTATATCCAATAGTACGCCTTCCATTAGCACAATCACAACAATATCGTCTAATACCAGAGATTTCATTCTTTTTCCAGAGATTTCATTCAAGTTTTAGAGAGTAGTTTATTGTTTAGTTTACGATCTAAAAGCTTGAACTTTTGCTTGATATTACCATGAACTGTTTCAACTACCCTACGCACTTTGGTAGCCAAACGGGATTGATTTGAAAATGATTACAATTCCATTTAAGAGCCGTGATTAATGATTCGATAATATAATCTTTTTTAGTAACTTAATGAGACCATTAGGATTGCTAAGGACGATTTTCATAATTTCAGCATCGTTCATATTAGCCGTGTAAGGCACAAGCATATCTATAATCAAACCATTTGTAGTGCATATTGTAAATGGTTTGCACAGAGGTACTTTTTTTTGAACAGAATATGATTTTCTCTGGCATTCATTATTTGTACTTTTTTGATGGCAAATATATGTTCCATCAAAAATAAATATCAGTTGGTCATTTTTTAGTTCATATAATTTTCTAGCTATGTTTGTATTAGAAAGTAAAGTTTCTCTATTAACAACGTCAATTCCAAAATTCAATGGCAAAACGTCGTTTTCAAATGAGTTCGTCACTTCATCACAGTAGTCAAATACCATTTGTTCACAGGTCAAGCCAAAAATGGAAGATATTGTAGCGTTCGAATTCCCAGTTGTTGTGTAAGGCAAAAATTGTCACCACTTCTATTCAATGTAAATAGCGAAGCTATTTTTAAGGAATGCATGGATGAAGAAGCTGCAGGTATAATCATAAATGGTGAGACATTAAACAATATAAGATATGCTGATGATGCAGTCCTGTTAGCTAGTAACTTTACAGACTTACAATACCTATTAGGAAAACTAAATGACCGCAGCACTGAACATAATTTAAAATGAACCTCCAAAAGACCAAGTGGATGGTAATTACTAAACTAGACAACATGAAATTCAGAACCTAAGAATCGAAAGCACCAACACTGAAAACGTACAAAACTATAAATATCTTGGTGCGTGGCTTGTACAAACTGCAGAGCAAACAAGAGTAATACAAACCTGAATAGGAATTGCCAGAGCAACTTTAATGAGAATGAAGAAAGTATTTGCCAGCCGTAATATCAATTTTGTTATGTGGATGTGTATGCCACGGTGCCAGTGTTTTCTACTTTATGGGGTAAGAAACCTGGACCCTTAAAAAGACCCATTTGGATAGACTGCAAGCATTCGAGATGTGGTGCTATCGCAGGATGTGGCGGACACATCGTATACTTGGTCAGATGGGATAACCAATGAACTTCCGGCTAATATCACACAGGATATTGAATTATACAACAGAAATTTGAATGTAATTACTAGTTCCAGTCCATTATCGTGGCACTAACAGAACTAGATAAATAACATTGTTGTTATTTATTTGTATTTAAATTGTGTTATTCTTTACTATTCAAGAGGTATTTTAAAGATGTTTTAAAATTAATAATTATCATTAAATTATTAGTTTTAAACAGTTACATAAATACGGTTTATACATACACAATAGATCTTTTCATATTGTATTTGAAATGTTGTGCGCATGCTTCAATTTTCGCCATGTACGTCAAAAAAATGGCCGAATTTTTTTTAAGTATAACCAGTGAAAATAACAAAATGTTCCCGAAACTTTCATATTCCCGCCTTTTAAACATTGCGGACGCGCATGCGATTGCGCGCATGCGCAACTTTAACAATCTTGTTCTATGGATGCGTATGCCATGGTGCCATGTGTTTTCCGTCTTATTCTATGGGGTAGAAACCTGGACCCTTAAAAAGACCCGTTTGGATAGACTGCAAGCATTCGAGATGTGGCGGACACATCGTATATCGATTTGGTTTTAATGTTTTAGGATTTCTTTTAGTTATTTGGGGTAGTGTAAAATGTAGTCGACAAATATATTTGTATGTGTTTTTTTAGCAATTAGAACAAAAAGATTAACGATTAGAAAAATCGTTTTTAATTTTTTTCAGATTGTTCCACCACATCAAAAAAATTGAAAAAAAATCCTAAGTATAAAGGAGTACAGAAGACATTTTCTGACAAAATTTGGCGGATGACACTTTTCAAAAATACGGTCAAAAAAAATGATTTTATTTTAATTTATTTTCTCAAAAATCGGCTATCGATCATAACAATTTTTTTTCATGCCTTTTACTAGTGTATTGGGAAAAAAATCGGCGTTTATTAAAATTCAATTTTACTATGGGAAAAAAAATTAAATCCAAAAATCAGTTTTTTTATAATATCTCGATAACGGCTAGAAATAAAAAGCTCAAATTTTGACTGAATTATTTTTATTTGGTACCAAAACGATCCCCAAAGTGCGAGGAAAATACTCCGCGGGGGCAAATTTCATATATAAATCCGGCTATACCCTTTACTTGGAACACGCGCTGAAGACATGGAAACGGAAATTCAATAGCATGGGAATACCAGTGGATGACAACACGTCAGTATATACCCTCTTTCGCGGATGACCAAGTAGTTATTGCACAAGATATAGATGACATGGAATATATGAGCCGAAAGCTCATCGAAGAGTAGGGAAAATTGGTTCTGGATATCAACATTACAAATACGGAATATATGTGCATAGGAGGACAACAAGAAGACCTACATTTAGCAACGGGACAGATCATCAACCAATGCAATATATACAAATACCTAGGAATGAAAATATCTAAGCAAGGGTCACTAGACGAAGCAATATCGGACAGAAACATACAGTGAAGAACAGCCATTTCTATGCTGAACAGTATTCTATGGGACAAAATCATTACTAAGGAAATTAAAGAAAGGATATTCAACTGACTCGTGAAAAGTATAATAACATATAGCTTGGAGGTGTGGTAGATAAACGATAAAACAAAAAGAAAGCTAAAAGCCACAGAAATGGACTTCTGGAGAGAAGCGACGAGAGAAGTGTCTATATCCTTGCCGTGAAGGATATGTCGACTATCAGTTTCGAGTTTGGATATTTCTAAGTCATTAATTGTTCGTCGAATGTTTGGAGGTGCGACACTTGCATTTGGGAAGATTTTGTGGAGAGGTGTGCTCTTTATAGTCCAGTCATTATAGTAAGTTCACTTCGGAATTAGAGATACCCAGCTGTAAGTCTGTAAATACTTGTATATTGACACCCTAAAAGTTGTCTCAAAACCTACATATGGTATCAACACCCTACCATATGTAGGTTTTGAGACAAC
Source organism: Phosphuga atrata (assembly GCA_944588485.1). Lineage (NCBI taxonomy): Eukaryota > Metazoa > Arthropoda > Insecta > Coleoptera > Silphidae > Phosphuga > Phosphuga atrata. The sequence continues at coordinate 1,709,873 of OX155907.1, read as the reverse complement.
TTTTAGGGTGTCAATATACAAGTATTTACAGACTTACAGCTGGGTATCTCGAATTCCGAGATTCTTGCCTAATTTAAGCTTAAATGACTGGACTATTAGGCACCCAGTTATCAAGCGGCAGGATTCATTCAGAACCACGTCAACCCTTTTCGCGTGGGTGGATCTACACCACACAGGGCTACACCACACTTGCATTAAAATATGTATGTGCGAATGAACATGTTTTCGTTTATATAATATTTTATTCATATCAAATGTTGACAATATTCTACTAGTTTAAGTAAGCATTCTAATAATGTTATCAATGGAAGTGTAATTAGTTCAAAAAGCGATTAAAGAGCATAAGTTAGTGAAAGTTATCAATTAAACTTTTAAGTGAATTCTGTGGTTTTGAACTGACCAGTCGCATCACGAACTATCTCAAAATCTAGTCTGAATTTTGAGATATGTTATTATATGAATCTCGAATAATCTAGATTTGAATTTGAAATTTCTTTTCAGAAAATTATGTTTTACATATCCATGGCAGACGAAATAAAATGTTGACGAATTCTTTATTTTTTATGAAGCAACTTAGAATTTAAGTAAATGTAGTCTGCTAATAGATCATTGATTTATTAAACGATTACGTGAAAGCCCCATTAAAAACAAGAAAATAATTCCTGTTTTTGAAAGATAAAAAGGTTTCCATTAGCTTTTCTTTATTACAGAACCCGTCGCTGCTGCGATAAAATAAAAATTTACAAACAAACAAGCTTTAACACAATGCTTTACTATCATCAATCTCACTTGTCTAATTAAGTTTAATAAACCGAATTTGTTTGAATTATAAAAATATACAAACGCTTGGTATTGTAGTAATTAAAAGCTTCGGCCGTTTATTGTTTTATGTTGTTGTTGAGCTATAATTTTTAAGTGTTTTTTTAAAGTTTTGTTATTTTTCCTAGGAGACTTGTGTTTCGGAAATCTCAAAGCTGCTATTATAATATAAAATTTCGTTGTCTTATAGAATTATATTTTATCTAGCTTTACAAATACGGATTTTTGCTTGATTTAATCTACTTCTTTTAAAACCAAGCTCCATATAACATCCCCTTGGTTAAAGATTTTATCGAAAAGTGTTAACCGAAAACGTTTCCTTCTTAAAACTTATTAATTAAAAATATTTTTAATGTTTTTCCAACATTTCATTATTTTAACATCGTAATTTTATTTTATATCGTTTTTAATCCATTATTTAAATAAATTCTCATTCGGCGAAAGAAAATCCATCTTCTACAAACTCATTTATGGCCTCATAAACCTGTAAATTTCGTAGTTTTTTCATCCCCTGAAGGAACAAGTGTGCACGAAACTCTGCGGTTAAACTTTTTGCAACCCTCGCATAAATTTACACACATCATCAATCATCGTTTTATCATTGATGCTACACAATATTTCAAGAAAGAACATATAGAACAACTGAAATATTAAAAGAAAATTTATCTTTTCGCAAGCTTTTTTTACAATGCAGTATTGTCTAAAACTTAAACAATTCCAATCTGTTTCATTTTATTGTATTGTTTCAACTTTGTTTCGTTTGATTGAATAACATTTTGTAATTTTACAAGACAAGTTATTGTCTAAAGTAACGTGATTCTCAAATGTCTTGGAATCCACTCTTGCCATGAATTTGAAGAAGTAGGTCATTTCTTAATTGACATCTTAAAAACATAAAATTAAACAAATTATCAAATGTCATTTTTAAGTAGCTGTCAGTGGTCTTCAGGTTATATCGCATTGTTTTTAGTGTTAAGTTCAACAATTTCATTAGTTATAAATAAAACGCCTTCTCATAAATTTAACACTGATTTATTTTATAGTGTTGTGAATTATAATATTAACAAAGGAGAACAAATATTACAACAGATGTTGAATGTGTTGTCCATTTTCACGAATACACAAATTAATACGCCGTTTTATGTTATTTCTACCGGTCTTACTTAATTTATTTAATTTAAAAATGTTTACAAAAGAGCAGAAAACTTTTATTGTCGAAAGTTATTTTCGTAATGGTAGACGCCTGGAAAATGGTGAATGGGAATACAGTATCGACCCGTGCATTGAAGAATTTAGGCAACGCCAACATTTTCCTAAGGCTGTATTTAATATGAATCAGTTTAGAAGGCAGGTATTACGATCAGTTGATTGCTTTCGAAGTACTGATAACTAGAGATCGGATTTTAGGCAAAACACCTATCGTCAGTTTTTCAGGCATCGACTTTCTAATAATACACAAATGTGTTTTAGTAAATTCTGAATCATTAGAGCCCTATTTGATTTTGCCTATTTTTGCCTTTTTTGTACTATTTTTTTTTATCACCTATTTTACCAGGTATTTTGCCTATTTTCGTTTATTTTTACCTATATTTGCCTATTTCTGTGTCTATTTTGTATTCTTGGCATTTTCTTATGCAATTTAGGTCTATTTATCATAAATTAGATTTGTGACCAGTCTTTGAGAAGCCATCCTACTTTCACCAGACGAAATTGTTTTTTTTTGCTTTTAGCGGTGTCACAGACCGATTTGTTTGATCATCTCCTTTCTTTTGTTAAAATACCGCGAAACTTACGCAACCAACTATTCCCTCCGCTCTTTAATTTTCTCAGCCAATCCTTGAAAACCTAGCCCGTCTACAAATCGTGAATAACTAAGGTAATATTTGAAAGTTCCCTTCTCACTGTAATCATTGCCTTTATATCAGTTGTTTCTGCTGCTTGTTTGGCCCTTGTAGTCTTGTGTTGTAGTTGAGCAAAAGTGAATTTGAACGTTTTTTTTATCAAAATGCCAAAACAAAAGACACCCCTTAATAGAAAATTAAAAGAATGGATGTCAGGTATATCCGAACTGAAATTAGATGGGGACGGTGTATTTTGCAGCGCCTGCAGTAAAATAGTAAGTTCTACAATTTTTCACCATTAAACACAAACTGAAACATTACTGATGTTAAATGTATAATTGTAGGTGGTATTTAAAAAGAGTAGCCATGTTGAGCAACATTTAAAAACATCTCTCCATAAAGAAAATAAAACCAAAAATTTGAGGAAATCACTATTAACTCAAAGGGTTAAAATGTGCTATAACCAATCACTTGAAATCACTTGAATAGGTAACCCACCGTACGCATTTTGCGCATGCGCAAAGGGGGCAAAACACAAAGGCGTAGGGAAAATAAATTTGAAGGGGGTATATAAAAATTCTTTAAAATGATAATAAACCCCAACAACTCTAACCTAACCAGAGTTAAACCAACGGTCCTTGCCACTTTGTCCTATATTGAATCGAGAGTTCGCGCTGCCGCGCGTATGTTGTCTTGATTTATCTTCCCGCTTCTCGGCGGACAACCTAATCTAACTAAGGTAAAACCAACGGTCCTTTGTCCACTTTGTCCTACATTGGACCGAGAGTTCGCGCTGCCGCGCGTATTTTGTCTTGATTTATCTTCCCGCTTCGCGGCGGACAACCTAATCTAACCAAGGTAAAACCAACGGTCCTTGCCACTTTGTCCTATATTGATCGAGAGTTCGCGCTGACGCGCGTATATTAATATTATAAATAATGCGTGTTTCGATTTGTTAAATAATAAAGTAAACTAAACTTGGAATTCGTAACCTAAAATAAAAATGCGTACCCGGTTACGCGCCAGTGGAGGTTTTATGTCAATTTCCGTTGGAAAACCCACCAATGCGCATGCGCAGAATGCGTACGGTAGGTTGCCTATACATGTCATTTCAAGTGATTGGTTATAGCACATTTTAACCAACTCAAAGTATTTTAAATGAGCAAACTCAGGTGAAAAATGAGTTTTATTGAGATTTATGTACAGCTTTAGTGGCCGCAAATATACCTTTTTTTTAAATTGGAAATCCCTGAATTTAAGGGATTATTGGAGAAATATTGCAAAAAGAATGTACCCAGTGAATCTACACTACGAAAAAACTATTTGATTAAATGTTACGACAAGGTATGAAAATTAATTTAATAAAATCATAGGATACTTACATAAATCTTGATTTCTACTTTAATGAAATTAATTTATCTGCTGTTAGGGACAATTCTGTTTTAGGTTTCTGTTTAGTGTTTTTTTAACTGTAGGTACCTTTAAAGTTTAAAAAAGACAAAATTGCTCCTAATATAAAAAAATTATAAATGTTTAAAATTTTTAGTCTATTGAAAACATACGAACTGCTATTGGTCTCCATGATATATACATATGCATAGACGAAACAACTGATGCCATGGGACGATATGTTGCAAATTTGATAGTAGGAAAACTAACCGATGAAGGCCCTTCAAAAGCTCATTTATTGGCCTGCAAACTTTTAGAAAAAGCAATTCATGCTACAATATCATGTTTTATTAACGATAATTTAAGTAGGTACGAGTCTAAATTTTGCCTACAGGTAGTTACCTACATTTTTTTAGCATTATTATGGCCAAATGGTAGCCAGCATGATTTATTTTTTATTTATCGTATGGCGATCTACAAATTCACTCTTAAATGTAGGTAGAGTATGTACATATATATATATATATATATATATATATATATATATATATATATATATATATATATATGTATATATATATATATATATATATATATATATATATATATATATATGTAAATGTAACATATAATATGTGTAAAACTAACACTTTTACAGATTGACAAACAATTAAAAAACAAATATACTATACGAACGCATTTGAGATACAGGCTATGGGTTATAAATCGATATCCAGGGAGGTCAGCCAATTCACGGCAGCAGGAGTGGCATTCAGAATCTCGCTCCATTCTCCATCAACTTTTCTTATTGGGCACTCGTGGGCTATGTGAGCTACAGTTTGATCTGGCGCTCCACAGTCGCATTCCTGGGAGTCCGAGAGTCGCCACTTGTTTGGCATGGACTTGCATCTGGCATGGCCAGTCCTGATGCGGTTAAGGCTACACCATGCTTTGCTAGACATTTGCATTCTTGGGAGAGGGACGATAGGATCCTCATGGTCATTATGGCTAAAATCGTGATTGGATGTCCATTTGGTTTTCCAAGCTTCTCTGATATGAAATGGCTCATGATCGGTTAGTACCTTATCTTGCCAAATGGGTTTTCGGGATTTAAGACGACGGCCCGGAGCATTATTCAATATCGTGTGGATTGGTAGAATTCTAGGGTGTTTAGGATCGTGTAGTTTGTCCCATTCTCGAACAGCAGCTTGTTGTCTCCTCAGGTCTGGTGGGGCTAAATTTGTTAGTGCGTGAAGCCAGGGTACCGGAGTGGACTTTAGGGTTCCTGATGTAATTCTCATGGTATCATTGAGGTGCACATCAAGTTTGTTTGTATGAGAACTCTTGTACCACACTGGTGCACAGTATTCTGCCGTTGAGAGAACAAGTGATTGAGCTGCCGTTCGTAGTGTTTATGCTTTTGCTCCCCAAGTAGTCCCAGCCAGTTTTCTAATTATTTTGTTCCTGGTTTTTAGTTTTTGCCCAGTTAACTCCAAATTTCTTTTATATGTTAGGGACCAGTCTAGTGTAACGCCAAGGTATTTAACGCCAAGCATGATAAAGTTAAATTATATTATTCAGATGCAGCTGCATATATGGTGAAATCTGCTGTAAGTTTGAAGATTTTTTACCCAAATCTTATACATGTCACTTGCTTAGCTCACGCATTATTGCATTTGGTATGTGAAGGCCAAGAGGGAGATGGAAGGATGCGGTAACAACTGACCTAGAAAAACTTCAAGTACGGGACTGGAGAACGTTGGCGAGTGATAGGTCCGCTTGGAGAAACATGCTGAAGGAGGCCCAGACCGGCAATCGGTTGTAGTGCCATTAAGAAGAAGAAGATGTGAAGTAATACGTAACGATGAATGAATCAATTAAACAGGTAAAGACTTGATTCTCTATTTGTTAAAAATATTCCTACTAGTAAATTTCAAATGTTTAAGGTAATACAAGATTTTGATTCTGATGCGGCTAGGGCTATAAAAGATTCAAAAATGTACTTTGCGAAACCGAACATCAAAAACGAATTAATTTATATCAAGAGTAATTTCAAAATTCTTGTTGATGGTATAGAGCTACTTGAAACAAATACCTCACCTTTGGTGGAAACAATTGGCATTATCAATAATGTAACGGAGTCCCTGATGTCAACCCCAGGACAAGTGGGTCGAAAAGCATACGAAAAATTGACAAAAGTAATAAATAAAAACACTTGATTTGCTTTTCTGAATAATATTTCAAAATTATTGGCTGGCAAAAATGCTGAAATGCCAGAAAAATTGACCATATCACACATCCCAAATTATAAATTTGCACCACTAACATCGTGCGATGTGGAGAGGTCATTTTCCATCTACAAGACCATATTATCTGACCGTCGTCAACGGCTGACGGAGGATAATTTAGAAAAACGGATGGTGTGCTACACAGAAAACAAATAATGAAAATTAAAATTTATAATGTTTTCAGGTTCTCGTTCCATTTTTTTTTAAATCTAGGTCAGTTCTTGGGTATTTGAAACAATGATTAATACTCTTAGTCTTTTTTCCGACGTTTCGTCCTTTATTTTCGGACTTCTTCAAGGAAGCTACAATATTACATATTCACAATAAATAACTTATTTAAATGTCACCGTCATACAATTCAAAATTTAATCATTTGAATTTTATGACGGTGAATTCAATTTTATAGAAATAGTTCGGTAAGTGGAAGATAATGTAATGTTGTAGCTTCTTTGGAGAAGTCCGAAAATAATGGACGAAACCTTGTAAAAAAGACTAAGAGTATTAATCATTGTTCCAAATACCCAAGAACTGACCTAGATTCCAACAAAAATTAAAATTTATAAATAACATTTTGAGTAAGTAATGGCCTTTTTAGCGACCTAAAACTGTAAATTTAAAGCCTTTTTTCATTAATTTATTTGCCTTTTTGCCTACCTTTTCTGATAGTTTTTGCGACCTTATAGTCCGACCTCTACTGATAACATTAACAACAAATCAAGAAGTGGAAAGTCTCTTATTAATAATGAGAATAAACAACATCAGAAATGCAGTCCAAGACGAACTTACCACTTCAATTAGGAGACTAGCTCAACAGTTGAATGGTGTACTACCACTCAGAGGCTTATTTGTCAAGATCTTCACATGAAACCATATAAGTTGCAAATGTACCAAGAACTTTTACTGCATCCAATCAAACTTGGTGTGTGGTTAGCAATGTCAAGACGCAGAATTATCGGTTCAATATTTTTATACAGTAATTTAAACGCTGCCACTTATAGAGCCACTATTTTGCAACAATTTATTAACGAACTTCATGATGATAAACTCCAAAATGGCAGAAGACGCAGAATTATCGGTTCAATATTTTTATACAGTAATTTAAACGCTGCCACTTATAGAGCCACTATTTTGCAACAATTTATTAACGAACTTCATGATGATAAACTCCAAAATGGCTTCTTCCAACAAGATTCTGCTAGACCGCACATTTCCCGTGAAACATTAAGTTATCTTAAGGAATTCTTCGACGACAGGCTAATAAGAAAAGACCGATTCCACCACTTTCTAGTGATCTAACTCCTCTGGTATTTTTCTTTTTCCATATTTAAAAAATTCAGTGTTCAGCAGTCCAGTGAATACAGCAGAAGATCTGCAACAATGTAATAAGAAAATGTGATGAGATAGACAGCACACTTCAGCACAGTATTACAAAATGTATTCGATAACATAAAAATGCGAATTAATTTGTGTATTCGTGAAAATGGACAACACATTCAACATCTGTTGTAATGTTTGTTCTTCTTTATTAATTTTATAATTCACCACACTATAAAATAAATCAGTGTTAAATTTATGAGAAGGCGTTTTATTTCTAACAAATGAGATTGTTGAACTTAACACTAAAAACAAGACCACTGACCGCTACTTACCGCTAAAACCGCTAAAAATGTTATTTGATAATTAGTTTTATTGTATGTGTGTCAATTAAGAAGTGACCTACTTCTACAAATTCATGGCAAGAGTGGATTTCAAGACTTTTGGGACTCACGTTAGTTTGTAGCTTATGCCATCTGAATTACATAATTAGATGTTTATTTAATTGGGTGATACACAGACAGTCTTAGCTTATCTTAATCGTTTGATTTAGGTTTAATTGCATTTTATAATTCGATGTCTAATGACTTGTGTAATATTCAAATAGTTTGAAGCTTGTCTAATTCAATTAATGAAGTTTAATTATACTTCATGTCAATTTAATTGTCTAATATTCAAACGCTTTCAAACTTGCACGATTTGTTTAATTTACATATTAATTAGAGTTTGTAATCTACTGTCTAATACATTGTCTAATAATTAAATAAATTAAATATTGATTATCTAAAATATAATAGATAATTGTCAAAAAATCAGACAGTTTCCAACTTACTGTCTCATTTACAGTTTACTTACAGCATTTTGCTTACAGCAAAATTTTGTAATGTCTGATTATTAGACATCATATTAGTCTAATAATCAGACATTACAAAATTTGTCTGATTTGAAGTTAGCGGCATTTTAATGTCTGATTAATTTTCCAAAGCAATTGAGTTTTCAATAGCGTTACAACTAAAGTTATTGCACATTTGTATAACATCGTAATTGTCGTCTAACATCTAGGCAATCAGGTAAGTACTTTACAAATCATTTATTTATAATTTAATCATTAATCTTTCAACTTCCAGTGGAGGGATTGCGATAAAAAATATCTAGACCCTTTTTTAAGATCGTATCTATTACACTAATGTGGAAGATCATAAAAAATGGTTTATTTACAGTCTAATTACATTACATAAAAAGTATTAAATGATATGCATTATAATATGTATGTGTGAATGAACATGTTCGTTTATATTATATTTTATTTATCGCAAATATTGACAATATTCCGACTAGTTTCAATAAGCATTGTAATAGTGATAACAATAGACCTGTAATTAGTTTAAAAAGTGTTTAAAGAACATACATTAGTGAAAGTTATCAATTAAACTTTTGAGTGAATTCAGCGGTTTCTGCCTAGTCGCTTCACGAACTGCCTTATAATTAAACACGATTCCAGCTTAATTAATTCTCTTAAAGTTCAATTTCATCTCATGAAAGCTTATTTTTAAAACAAAACACGTCTCAAGTCCTCCCAAAAACCATCACGTAAATGGAAAGTAAATTCCATAGGACATATTTGCTTATTTAGTTTTATCTGTCTAGTTTCATCTATCTTATATTGTCCGTCAAATATTCGAGTTCTTTATTCAAAAATTTCAGTCTACGGATTTAAACAATTATAAAATTATTTAAACATTAATTAATTTTTTTAACAATGAATTTGTTTGTCCTTACATACGAATGATCTCTGATAACACGGCGGACCCAGGATCGTAATAAAGAAAATTGTTTTTTTTTACTAGTAAGTCTATTTTGCCTATCTAATCTTGCAGGTTCAATTTTGTCAGTCTAAGCGTGTTCGATTATTGTTGTCTATCTAATTTTATCTGTTCCAGAAGCTATATAATCTCATATTATTTTATGGAGTTTGTAATATCAGCTGGGTGTATTGGTTACGGTGTGTTTTCAAACGGGGATATTTGGACCTCCCCTGTGCTTCACGAGAAGCTTAATAGTACATATATTAGGTATTCTGCATCCCTTTGAAAACGAGATTATATTTACATCTTCTCACATAATCAATAAAAGATATTAAAGCGCATGAGGGGTCGCGATTGGTTCATAACCTTGTTATCGTCCCCCGAGACCAGAATCCAATCCATGTTCAGCAACATATTTTAGAAAAATATTGAATTGTAAAAAGTGGTAAAGCGATGGAATTCCTACACATAAAGCTGAATGACTTGGGGATAAGTTTTTGTCACAACAGGTTTGTAAAATTTTAACAAGTTACAATTCTATTACATTCTGAAATTATATAAATACTATTTGAAATGTTATATGGATTTGTCGTAAAACACGACTTAGTCTTCTTTGTTTAGGTCTGTATTTCTAGTCCCATTTAATATTTCATTATTGAAAAACTATTACTTTAGGCCTAGACCGCACTACAGCTAAACCGTCGCTGTTTTTAATCGCGTGATTTTGTGACTCAAGTAAGTTAATACAAGTGGTTTCACTTGCGGTTTTTTTTCGCGACTGATTTTTCTCATTGCGTACTGTGTGTTTCTCGAGCGGTTTCGCGGTTATAGCGAATAGCTCGCTGGAAAAAAACCGTACTGCGGTCTAGGCCTTAATTGACCATTAAATGTTAGAGTTTTTAATCCTCTCAAGTTGGTCCAATGTTGTTTTTTTTAATGTTTATTTGCCTGTGTTGATCCAGTGTTTTTTCATAAGATTAAATGGGATAAGATTCTGAAATTATTTCAATTTGAAATTGTAAAAAAACGAGTAAAATTGATTTGTCATAAAGCGAGACCTAGCTTTTTTGCCTCATAGTAGTCTCATTTAATGCTTACGTTAAGTACATATTAAATAATCTAAACCATTTTAAAATTTCAGTAAATAAACCATTTCAAATTTAATTTTATTAATCCTCTTAAGTAGATTCCTGAAGTAGAATCCTCTTAAGTAGAGTTGTATTTTCCTCGGTCGGTGTAAATCTATTGTTATCTTCTGTGTATGTAGTCTGTTCTATGTATATTTATCTTTGAAAACGTTGTCACTTCAATGTAATCCATTCCATTGCATAAACTGTTAAACCTCAACATATCACATATTCCTCCCTAAAGGACAACGACGCAATCCCTACAAAAATCCCTACAGAACTTTACAGAAATAAATTTCTACAATCTACAGATCCACAAAAAAACTTGGTTTCCATTGAAAAATAGTTAATTTAATAAGTGTTTTGTAATAGTCACTTAAGTGTATGTTTTGTAATAGTTATTGCATGTACAGTGGAATCAGTTTATTATGATTCCGCCTATATTGACCAACCGCTTAATATGAAGTAATTGCAGCGCGAAGTTTGGTTTTCATATTACATTCTTTTTCTATTTTGCGTCTATAATTAAAGCATATATAAAGCTCATATGGGTTCGTTAATGGCTCGCCGAGTGCGGTACAATTTTCTCAATATGTATCGACGATTTTTTTATTTAGAAATGGCATTAAATTTCGCAAAATATAAATAGTAGTATAAAAAACTCGTTCATATGGCGTCGTTCATAAGGGGTCGTAAACGTGTACGTGTGCTGAAAAATCGCGCTTATTAAACTCGTTCTTTAATATACTATTATTGCAAGTTCGGATGTAATGACCTAGTTTAAAATGACATATAGCTTATTATGACTTATTTTTAAGAAATTATGACCGGCTATGGGGTGCAAGGGGCCGCACTAAACACCAGACGCCCCATATGTCAACCTCACCTGAACGCGGTGCACCCTGCTAGAGAACAAACGAGGCTCTGGCGACCGAACATTGGCGGTATAACCATAGAACGACACACATGAATTCAGGAAATCTAATTCAACATGAGAGTAAACCCCGATCAAATCCTGGAGGAAGCATCCCAATGCTTCCTCCAGGATTTGATCCGGGTTTACTCCAGTATCTATTACTACCTCCAGTAGAGGTCCGATGCTACTAGAGAAAAAACAATAAATTGATCGCTTGCAAAGTGTGAAATGACCCAAAATATAAGCTATTACAAAATACTAACTCCAGTATCTACCCAAAAATAAAACTCCGGAGTATGAGACGACCTAACATAACTACACAATATACAACAACAAAAATATCTCTTCGCAAAGCAGTCTCAATCGCCACTTGTAACATTCAAGGTCTTGTACTACACCCTGATAAGTTAGACATCATTGAACAGGAAGTCAAAAATATCGACATTACAGTGTAACACTGTAACACTGTAAACAGTAACACTGTATAATTTTCCGGACATCCAATCGACTCAATACACGAGGTGGCTATACTGATTCCAAAACAAATGCAAACAAGTATTCAAAGCTACAATCGCATTAGCTGACCATTAGGATTAACGCGAAACTGTGTATCTTAAACATTATTCAACTCTATGCTCCTAAATTGCTCCTAAATAACAGAGTTCTACGAACAACTTGAGAGAACCCTGGAGGACATACCGACCAGGGAAATGACAATCATCCAAGGCGACATCAACCCAAAAATCGGACAAAACGAAGAAGATAAATATCTAAAACATATGATTCGACGACATGGACGGGAGGAACGAGGCAGGAATTCTCTGGAATTCTCCAGGCGCTACAGAAATCAAATAGACTATATTCTTCTAAACTCAAGATGGAGATCCAGCGTCAATAATGTTAAAACTCTACGAGGACTCGACTGCGGTAGCGACCATAAACTACTTAAAGCCCAAATCAGAAACGGAGAAGAAAACCCAGCGCTTACGGTCTGACAACATGGACCAATTCAGGCAAAAATTAGAAGAAAAGGATTAGAAGAACTTAAAAGCATAAAGAAAAGCTTAAACTTAAGCTTTTTAAACTTAAAAGCGCCCCCGGACAACACGTCCGTTGCAGTTGCAGATTGAAGAACTATGGTATGAAATAAAATGAACGGTGCCAATTACCCAAGAGCAAGGTAGAGAGGGTAAAAACAAGCAATGGATGATTGACGAAACCTGAAGAAAAACCAGAAGCAGAAGACCAGCAGAAGAAACCAAAAAAACAGAAGACAGAATATCGAACTTCCAGCCGCGAAATACAAAGACTATGTCGACGAGACAAAAACGAACACCTCCGGGAAACATGCGAAGAGATTGAAAGATTGGCAAACACGTACGAAACACGCGATCTATTCCAAAGAATCAAAGAAATCACGAGAGAGTTCAAACCAAGAACCTGGAAAATAGAAAACAAGGATGGGAAAGTCATAACCCACATCGACGAAGTAGTAGAGCTATGGCGACAGTACTGTGAAGACTTCGACGCGGATGAAGGTCATAGTCAGGGAACAGTTCATCTCCCACCCAACACACAAGTAGAATAGGAACCTGACATCTTAGAAGTTGAGCAAGTCATGAACATGCTCAAGAACAACAAAACTACAGAAGTGCTAAAACAGCTGTCCCCTACAGACATCGACCTCTTGTGGGCAAGCTGCAAAAAGGTATGGCACTCAGTGCAAAAGCCAACTGACTGGAATACATCTATCTTCATTCCACTGCACAAAAAAGGATCAATCCAGAAATGCAGAACTACAGCATTAATCACCCTCCCAAGCAAGGTCATGCTCAGAAATCTGCTACAAGGACTCGCAAGCTTCTTATACCGACAAATTCCATAGGATCAAGCTGGATTCGTGGCTGGTAAAGACACTCTAGAGCAGATCATGAATGTAAGGGAAATTATATAAAAATCCAGAGAATTTTCAAAGCGCACATATCTATGCTTTCTCGACTACAGCAAATCGTTTGACTGTGTAAACTGGCACCAATTATGGAATGCCCTCTTGGACATGAGAACCCCTCCCCACCTTGTGTTTCTGCTAAAAACTTTATATGACAACAACAAGGGAATCATCAAAATCGAGGGAAGAAACTCAAGACCCTTTAGAACGAGGAGTTTGGCAAGGATGCGTCCTATCACTGTTACTATTCAACATATACAGTGAGTTTGCACTAAGAGGAGCCTAGGAGAACTGGAAAGGCGGAATAGTCGTTAGGCGGTAGGAAAAAAACAATTTAGGATTTTCCGACGATACCACAATCATCGCACAAAACGAACTTTGTTAATATACATGTGACAATTCTTTTAAATTTGAAAAATGTGGAACGCCTTTTGTGATTAAAAACCTACGGACGGACTAATTTTGAACGATAAATTTAATTTTCTATAATTTTGATAAAACATGGTAAAATTAAATATTTGTCTGACTATTAACAAACGGTAGAAATCCAAAATGGTAACTTTTAAAATGTAGCTTTGACAATTTGTTTTTAAATTGAAAAATGTGGTCAGGGGTGTCCAAATAGTCGATCGCGATGGACCGCACAAGGTTTTTAAGTCGACCGCGTTAGTCAAGCAGATCCTAGCTTAACTTATCTCATATAATATCATAAATAAATAATTACATAAATATTATAAATTTGACAGTTTTGACACGTTTAATTTGCAAAAGGTGTACTAAACCTACTAAATGTATTTTATAACTTTATATTTTATAATTATGCATTTATGGTCGCTGATGTTATAAATTTGAGCACCCCTGGCCAAGAAAGTATGTATATTTACTATCCATATATGTGTTTGCCTCGTACAAACAACGAGATTGCAAATATTTGCCGAAACAATATTTGGTTTGTACAATTTGATCTGCGTGTCTAAAATTTACTCAAAATAAAAAAAATTATTCAAATATACTAATGCACTGAATGCTCTAATTTAAAGACAGGTAAGTAATATTTTGAATACAAAAAATTACGATTTGCCTCTGCCAAGCGACGAAAAAGTAGCTTGAGATTTAAAGATTTACAAGTATCTGCGTGTATTTACGATCTATTCAGGGGGGTCACTTGTCAAGCAAACCGCGTGCTACGTCCCATAAAATAAAGTGTCCGCATGTGAGGCAACTGCCAAATCGGCGCTTTTAAAGTTCAGAAAGGAAGGAATAGGCAGAGGTAAAATAATCGGGAAGAGAATGGAACTGCCTCGCAGCAAAAGGATGGGCTGAAAGTACTAAAAGTAGAAATATCATTGTGAGAAAAACTACACAGCAATGTGTAGCAGTAAAGCCGGCTAGAGTGCTGAATCCCCAATATTTCACATTGAACTATCAAGTGATATACAGATGGCTCAAAGACGAAGAATGGCACAGAAGCAGGAGTCAACGCTGTAGACGGGCGGCTCCCAAGGGTGCAACCTTCAGGGAGGCGCAGTTTACCTACCCAAAGTCTGCGGGCTGCTGCGGCTAAGTAATACTATAGTCTGATAATACTGCCATATATATATATATATATATATATATATATATATATATATATATATATATATATATATATATATATATATATGGTATATATAGTCAAGTCATAGATTTTATAATGCCTTAATTAACTAACTCGTATTGTATTACTACGTTTCGTGCATAATATTAAGAACTAATTTTAAACTTAAATGTATAAATTATGTACTTACACTTACATAGTGTTGTTTCTCTTCCTAGAACATAAGTCTTAGGGGGCACAAAATTCAAATATTGCCAGGGGCGCTCATGACCCTACGGCGTAGGCAGGGGTATTTGAACCTCGTACCAAATACTTCAAATCCATGGGAATCTACACAGGTATATTCCAAATAGAGGCACACGCAATCGAAAGATGTGCATATTTTAACCTCGACAGGAACGGTAGCAAAAACGAATTGCTATTATAAGCACTGATCAGTAAGAGAAATATCTACCTGGGAGCTACGCTTAAACGAAGAGTAGCTGCAATTCCCTTAGACAAAATACTTTGCTACGCCAATGATTGCTGACTAAATAAATAAGTGGAGCGCCCACGAAGATTAAGTCACGCTCCACGCTTTCAATTAGTCAGTAATATCAACACGACAAATATTATTTTCTGCTTTTCTCTACATTTTATTAAAAACGTGATTTTTTTAAAGTCATTTTTATACAGGGTGTTTAGTAAACAAGATACATAAGAGGGCAAAACAAGACAAGGTAAATAAATCGTATTTAATGTGAATCTATACAGGCATAAATAACAACATGAAAACAGGACATATGGTTCTGGACGAGGAAATGAATATGAGGTTCTTCGAAACAAGAAAACCAAAAACAATGGGCATTGAGGGCAAAGATGGGATGTTAATATATGATGACGAAATGATAGAAAAAATATTTGGAACAACTGAACAGTGGAAACGGTGTTAAGTTGCCCATTTAGAAAGCAGATGAAATAACAGAGGATGACATAGGGGCACCTATCATGGAAGAAGAGTTTGAGAAGGCTTTGCAGGACCTCAAAGGAAAGAAGGCTCCTGATGTGGATAACATACCGGGAGAACTATTGAAAAAATCGGGCGACAAGTTAAAAAAATAATTTTACAACTTAATATGTAATATTTACAAGACTGGAGAATTGCCAGAGACTTCATAAGACTGTATAATAGTAACTATACCTAAAAAACAAATGCAAGATCATGTCTGGTGTGTCATGTCTCTAAAATAGTCACCAGAATTATTATGAAGAGAATAGAAAAACAAATAGATGAAAACCTATCTGTTAATCAGTTTGGGTTTAGGAAAGGATTTGGAACAAGAGAGGCAATCTTGGCATTGAGGCAAGTGATACAAAAGCAGTTGAAGAAAGGCAAACCTACTTTCTTAGTGTTCGTCGACCTTGAAAAGGCTTTTGACAATGTGAACTTGAATATTCTATTCAGCATTTTTCATCAAAGAGGTAACAACTTTAGAGAAAGAAGACTCATTAGATATATTATCTATAAGCAAGAAACTGGAATAGTTTGTTGTGGTAGCCTGGAAGAAAAAGCGCACATCAGAAAGGGTGTAGGGTAAGGTTGTTTCTTGTCTCCATACCTATTTAATATATATGTACAAAAGGCCGAAAGCCGATCGACCGAATAAGAGAAGAATTTGTCACAGGAGTGAAGATTCCATCTCCATCTCCACTCATCCATCCTCCATTCATGGAGATAAAGTTGACATGATAAGGTTTGCTGATGACATAGCACTAATTTCAGAAAATGAAGAAGACTTACAAAAGATCCTGAGCAAGATGGACAAATTAATGGAGGAAATAATTTAATATGAGAATAAATACAAACAAAACAAAAATGTTAGTCTGCAGTAAAAATGGCGAAAGCCAGACAGCAATAGCATTAAGGAATGAAATGATACAAGAAGGAAATAAGTTTCATTATCTGGGAAATAAAATAACGAATGAAGGAAGAAGCAGCAGAGAGATATTAAGTAGTATTGTCCATACCAAGAACGCTTTCTATAAAAAGAGGAACCTATTTGCTACAAACAACATAAGTCTTGATGTGAGGAAACAAATGTTGAAGACATATGTATGGAGCGTCGCGCTATATGGCAGCGAATATTGGACAATGGGAGAGAGAGAGAGAGGAACAGACCTGGTGCTATAGAAGGTTTATGAAAATCAGCTGGAAAGAAATGATCACAAATGATGAAGTCTTTAGAAGAGTGGGAGAGAGAAGATGCTTCCTTAAATATTTAAAAATAAGACGGAATCGCCTCGTGGGCCACACACGGCGAACCAAATGGATTACTGAAACTTATAATTGAGGGAACAGTAGACGGCAAGAATTATAGTGGAAGACCCAGACTGGAGTACATGAGTCAAATACTGGAAGAAACTATACTGGAAACTATGAAACTATGTGGCTCATACTGTGAACTGAAGAGGAAAGCGGAGAGACGGAAGAATGGCGAGCTGCTGCCAACCAGCTTCACGGCTCTTACTTAAAATTAAAAAAAAGGAAACATGCGGCAAAAAAAAATCAAGGGGTTTTTCCTTGGCCTATTCTAAGAATATTTTGTCCTATGGCGATTACTTTGTATTTATATTAATGATTTCAACAAATGTTGAAATGGTTGTTGCAAGTTTTGTTCTCCCTGTATCTTCGAAACAATGGGTTTTTCAGAAATCATCATAAGACAAAATATACTTAAAATTAGAATAGGTCAAGGAACAACCCCTTGAAATTTTGCCGCATGTTTAACTAAGACTTTGATATTTTTATTATTTTCTGTAAATATTGCAACCGATTTTAAACATTTTTTGATCAGCTACCCTCGATTCTGCTTACCATATATAAATATTGATACATTTATGTAAATATTTATAAACAAAACTAGAGGCTCAGATTGCGGTCCCCGACATTTTATATAAACATTTATATAAACATAACATAAACATGTATTATAAACAGGACGCCCACGTAACCTATACGGTTACATTTAATTACTATTCTAATTACATTTAATATGGACTAGATTTAACATGAAACCTTTAATTAAAGTCTGAAGTTTTAAAATATTGCATTTCTGAGCTTTCAGTTCTGAGTCAGGTTTTGAACCAGCAGTCAAAAGTCATCAAATAAAGAAGTCATCAAAATTAATTAAAAGAGTTCAAAATCATTTTATTAAATCGCAAAATTTCCCAGAACAAAGTTGAGAACATACAAATTTGAGAACAGACAAATTTGAGAAGAGACGAAGTTGAGAACAGAGAAAGTTGAGAACAAACAAAATTGAGAACAGACAGACAAGAACGCGAGCTAATAAAAACGTCGTAAAATAGACGTCGTAAAATAGAACTACTAACTGATCTACTACTGACGATCCTATTTAACAAAATATATTTTGGGCTGCCGAACTATTCATTATAGACTTTTTATAGTCCAGTCATCTTTTTTCCAAAAAAAGGTCAATCTCGGAATCTAACGGAAGAAGCAGAATTTTTGTATAAAAGTCACATATGCCAACATGTGAGCGTCTTTATATACTCAAGGTCAAAGGTCGCAAAAAAAAGTTTTTGGGAAATATCTCGTTTTCTCTGCCTCCTATCGTATTTGCATTTATTATGAAAGTTATACTGAATAAAATTCTCTACACATTTCATCTGAAACCCTTTTTTATACATCGAGCTGTTTCTGAGATAGAGGGAGAGGAGTGTGGAGCGCTGATGAGCAGCCATACTTACCTTAGCGCAAGGTAAATCCTGAATCCCAATGTATTATACCGTTTTTTAATTAATTACTTATTAAATATTACTTAAATAACAATGTAATACCTTATACTTATATTTAAATTTATTTTATATCAAATATTACTTATCTTTGACATACAAATAATTAAATAATGAAGTAAATATTTCAAATTTTCTTTTTTTTTGTGTGGGGGTCGTTTGGCTGCAAAGCCTTTCTGCACTGCGACCAACTTGATCTATTGTGCTTGACCCTACTACAATTACTCTCCCAGGAATTCAACTTCGTGAACGAAGTCTAAGATATTCCTGAGAGGCTTGCTACTCAGCTCCAAGGTGGTCATTCTTGCGACCCCGAAGTGGGCAAGCCTTATATGTGCTAGCGCTACACATGTGCACGTTATGTGTTCAGCGGTTTCTTCATCTGATTCACATAATCTACAGGCAACTTCCTCTGCCTTTCCCATTTTGTGTAGGTGATATCTCACCGAAAAATGTCCTGTGAGTATGCCTATCAAAGTTCTGATTTCTCTTCTCGAGAAGCTTAGCATCTGCTGCGTTATTGCGACAGAATAGTTTACTAGCATTTTAGAGTGCTCTGTCCTGGCGTGTTCTTCCAGTGGGTTTGCTTTTGCTCTTCTTCCCATTTCTTATCCCTCTGCCTTAACTGGGCCTTTGTAAGCCCACAAGTCGGCTACGGGCCCAAGAAGGGAGCCTCGGCCCCGCTTCTGGCGAGTGCGTCGGCCATTTCATTCCCATATATGCCCTGGTGGCCCGGTGACCACATTAGCGTGAGTCTGTTACCTTTCGCCAGTTGCTTCAGGGTTTGTTTACAGTTCCAGGTTAACTTGAAATTAAAGTTGTGGGCTTTTAAATTCCTTAGAGCTACCTGGCTGTGAGTTAGGATGTAGATTTGCACTCTTTTAAGACGTTTCTTTAGGCAGATTTATACGCATCTTTCAATGGCTATAATTTCAGCCTGTAGTACCGTGGGAGCCTGGCGCAATGGCGTGGACTCCCTGTGACTCCGGCTGTATATGCCAATTCCTGTAGCAGTTTTTGATGCGTCGGTGTACCACATGGACGCTTTGTCTTTCAGATTTTCGATTCTTTGAACACTGCTTTGGCGGTCATTGATGACCACTTCAAAGGCTGTGTCAAAGTCGTATTCTGTAGACATTGTGTTCCAGGGATGCTTCAGAAATTCCTCTCCGATTTGTTCCCTTATTTGCATGTGTCTCTGAATAGGCGATGTACACCTTAGTCTCACAGCACTGAGACGACCTTCTTTTTCTACCTGTTTGTACAGTGGGGGTAGGTCCAACAAAACTTCCATTGCTGTGGTTGGAGTAGATTGCATCGCTCCTGTTATACCCAAGCACGCAAGCCGTTGAAGCTTTTGTAGCATGCTTTGGGTCTTTTTTTCCTTTGTTTTGTACCACCATACGAGTGAACCGTAGGTGATAATCGGTCTTACCACTGCTGTGTAAGACCATAGGACCATTTTGGGTTTTAGTCCCCATGTTTTCATTTCCCCATGTTGCTTTTGAGAGCGTTTTTTGCGGCGGTAATTTTACGATGGGTCAGCATATCTTGAATCCACTCAATGATAGGGTCTTCGATCCCTTTGTTGGCATTCATTATTGATAAACGGGTTGTGTTGTCAAACGCTCCCTCTATATCTATAAAGATACCTACTGCAATTTCTTTGCAGTCCAGTGCTGCTTCCAATGTGGTCGTTATCTCGTGTAGAGCGTCCACTGTAGATTTGCCTGGCTGATAAGCGTATTGGTGCTTATGGAGAGGACTTCTTTTGAGAGGTCCGCACCGTATGTGATTGTCCACAATTTTTTCTTGGGCGGTAGGACTTTGCCAGGTCCTGAGGTCTGCGCCCTGCCTTAGGGATGAATATCACCTTGGCCTCTTTCAATTCCAGCGGTATGTACGCCAGTCGAAAGCTGGCCTTAAATATCTCAGCAATGCATGGGGACTATGGTTTCGATCCTTTTCTGCAGCACTGCCGGGAAAATTCCACCAGGTCCGGCAGACTTAAATGGCCTAAAACTGTTCACAGCCCATGCGACTTTTTGAACTGTAAACATAGTTGTTGCCATGTTTTTTGCAGATTTTTTGGTTTTGCGCTTCATCCGCGTTATCACTTCACCAGTTATAGTTAGAGCCGGGAAAGTGCGTCTGCAGTAAAACGCTTAGACTTTCCTCTAAATCTTTGGTATACTTACCACTCGGTGTCTTAATAAGCCCGATTTTATTTGAGTGGTCCTTTACCAAAACCTTTTGCAGCCTTGCCGTTGGGGGGCATTGATCAATGCCCTCACAGAAGCCACGCCAGGTTTTCCTTTTCGACCTTCTTAATTCTTAATTTTAATCAGTGAGTGCTACTCTGTAGGCTTCCCAGTTACCTGTTCTTTTCGCACCGTTGAAGGCTTTCCTGGCCGTCTTTCTCGGACGTCCTAGCGCTTTGTTCCCCCAAGGAACAGCCCTTGATTTTTGCATCTTTTTGAGAGGACTGCTAGTCTCATAGGCGTGCGTTAGACCGTCTTTTAGATGAGACGATGCTGCTTCCAGCTCGTCTGTTGTGTTTATTATGAGGCGGAGACCTTCGGTTTCCTGTCTGAGGATCTCCATGTAGAGTTCCCAATCAGTACACTTAGGGTTCCTGCGCTCTATTACCACATTGTGTACCTCACCTAAGTGGAACTCAATCTTTTGGTGCTCTGACATTAATGGCTTGTCGAGTATTCGCGAATCTATGATTAACTCTGTTGTAAAAGCATCAGCTAGAGTCAAATCTAAAACCTCCTGTCTGATTGCGTTTACAAAGGTGGGTTTACAGCCCTTATTAACGATCACCACATCGTTAGTACAAAAGTATTCGAGTAATTGCTTACCTCTGTTAATTGTATCCGTGCTGCCCACACCGTATGATGTGCGTTGGCATCGAAGCCCAGAATGCAATGTTTGTTGTTCTTATTGCACCAGTCCAAGGAGCGTATAGTTTCCTCTGGTGCAGGCTTGTCCATATCACCCGGAAAGTAGACCGAGGCCAAAATAATGTGCCTCTTGCCCCCTTTCGTCGGGATCTCCACGACTGCCACTGCCTGGTCTCCTGTGGTGAATTCTGGAACAGGTACAAAATTAATATTCTTCCTGAGCATCAGCACTCTTGGTTTAAAACAGCTAGTGTCATAAACCAGCTAACATATGTCAGTAGGTAGGTCCCTGACAAGTCCCTGGTTTATCCATGCCATTAGAGCCATTATCATCCTGCGACTTCGCCATTGTTTTTATGATGGCGTCAGCTGACCCCTTCCCAGCGCCGGATGAGGAAGTGCTGGGCTGTGATTCTGTCCCTTGCACCGTACGGCGTTCTCTCAACGAGATCTGTCCAAAGCCATAATTGACCTTGGACTCGAGCTCCCTGATTTTGCCTGCCATTTTTCCTGCCAGACAGAGCCATTTCCAGCGTTGGGCCTATTGTATTTCTCCTTAGGACCCTCCACGTGGA
Organism: Phosphuga atrata; assembly: GCA_944588485.1. Taxonomy (NCBI): domain Eukaryota; kingdom Metazoa; phylum Arthropoda; class Insecta; order Coleoptera; family Silphidae; genus Phosphuga; species Phosphuga atrata. Next base: position 1,687,550 of record OX155907.1, on the reverse strand, counting down.
AGTTTTGAGGTCGTTTTGACCTTCTACTAGAGTTAGAATCCTTTCGGACTTCTCTTCTATGCTAATTGGGAAGTAACCGACGAAGACGTCGCGCGGCATCTGACCTTGAATATCTAAGGACGCTCACCTTTTGGCATATGTGACTTTTGAGACAACATTTTTAATGCTAAAATAAAGGCCTATACAAAAACTCTGCTTATTTCGTTAGATTCCGAGGTAATATGCTAAAATGACTGGGCTATTAATTTTAAAGCAAATTACCAGTAAAAATAAAACAAAAATACTACTTCATACATGATCATTATACACGATTTTCAATACGTTGTGTACTATTTTAAATAACAGAAATTATTAACACCAAATAAATGAAATTGTCGCAGGTCATCCCACTCCTTTCTGTTAACATAAAAATAAATAATTATTAAATTGCTTTACGCACAATGCGAAACTCGTTAGATTAACGTCGGGAACAGACTTAAATCCCTAAAAAATTATAATTCATTTGAAATTGTTACATTATTACTGTTTGTTGTCAATGCTGCCGCAGTGTTATTCATAGGAAATCCCGTGGCAAAGTTCAAAGTTGAATCCTCTATTCAATATTAAATTTCCTATGTTGAATATACATCATTTAAAATGTAATATAAGGAAATGGAAATTATTCTATAGTAATGTTGCATATTGATTATTCGGTTTGCAAAGGGAATATAAATTTTAATTTATACAAATAGGCCATCATACAATATTTTGATTAAAGTATAAAATGAACTAGAACAACTCAAGCGTAATATTATAAAGAATGGTTTATGTAAAGATACAGGTTTATGCGAAGGTAGGTTTATTGTTTAGTCATCATTTTTATTGTGTTTGTCTTTCCTTTTAATTACGACTTGACTATCATGGGTACTTATTAACGCCATCACCGCAACATTTTTAAATGCCGCCAATCTACACCTAAAATTTTTATGATAAATCATAAAATAAAACAATTTATTTAAAATTAAAACATTTTTAAAACTCAAAATACTTTATTTTTTAACCCCGGTTAGATTAGGTTTCCCGCCGCGAAGCTGATAGATAAATCAAGACACCATACGCGCGGCAGCGCGAACTCTCGGTCCATTATATAGCGGTGGTGGCGTTAATACGTAAGTACCCTATCATGTAATGACAATTTCTTATGGAGCATTTGATACTTCAACAACGCGTTTTAGGGACTAAAGTGTTGCTGACCCCCCGCGCACTAGACAGTCTGGCTTAGGGCTTCACACGAGACGAGATAGGGCGAGAGATTCAAAAATCTCGTCTCGCTCTCGTTAGTTGTAAAAAAAATACTCTCGTCTCAGTTTCGTTCTCGCTCTAGGAACCGTTTGTCTCATGTCGTTATCGCTCTCGTAACCGTTTGTTTCGTCTCGCCTCGTCTCGTCTCGTCTCGTCTCGCCTCGTCTCGTCTCGCCTCGTCTGATCTCGTTAAATATCGTTCTTGCTAGAACTTATTGTTGAGATAGTTCAAAATGAGGTAATCATTAATTTTGTTGTAATGCGTTGTAATAATAAATGTGTGATTGCCCATGTCAGAGTCAAAGATTGAAGAAGAAGTTTGAACGAGATCTAAAACGAGACTCTCGTGTCACGCGAGAGCGAGACCACATATACTCTCGCTCTCGCGAGTGAAAGACCGCATACGGTCTCGTCTCGCATTTACGAGAAAAGACGAGACGAGAAAAATTTCGTTCTCGTGTGAAGCCGTAGTCTGGCTGCGTCGGCCGAAATATTTGAACAGACAATCAGCGTATAAAGTTCGCCGTACTAATTATTCGGTATACAAAATACCTCTGGCTGCTACAAGTGCGTGGAGACTGACGGCCTTCGCTACATTCGCTCTGACTACGCGTAACCAATGGGCTGTCGTTGAATCAGGCGTGTTCTAGTGGCTGGTGCAGCCAGGAATTCGTGATCGCCTAGTGCGCTGGCTCCTATACGGCTTCATGTGTTAGACTGTATGCCGGCAGAAAGGCAATTTAGTGCGCAGAAGGTCTAATTCACATTGATGTATGATGAATGTATATATGTTGAATATACATCATTTAAAATGTAATATAAGGAAATGGAAATTATTCTATAGTAATGCATATTGATTATTCGGTTTGCAAAGGGGATATAAATTTTAATTTATACAATTAGGTCATCATACAATATTTTGATTAAAGTATTAAATGAACTAGAACAACTCGAGCGTGATATTATACAGAATAGTTTATGTAAAGATACAGGTTTATGCGAAGGTTCGTTTATTGTTTAGTCATCATTTTTATTGTGTTTGTCTTTCCTTTTAATTAAGACTTGACTATCATGGGTACTTACGTATTAACGCCATCACCGCAACATATTTAAATGCCGCCAATCTACACCTAAAATTTGTATGATAAAACATAAAATAAAACAATTTATTCAAAATTAAAACATTTTTAAAACTCAAAATACTTTATTTTTTAACCCCGGTTAGATTAGGTTTCCCGCCGCGAAGCGGATAGATAAATCAAGACAACATACGCGCGGCAGCGCGAACTCTCGATCCATTATATAGCGGTGGTGGCGTTAATACGTAAGTACCCTATCATGTAATGACAATTTCTTATGGAGCATTTGATACTTCAACAACGAATTTTAGGGACTAAAGTGTTGCTGACCTCCCGCGCACTAGACAGTCTGGCTTAGGGCTTCACACGAGACGAGATAGGGCGAGAGATTCAAAAATCTCGTCTCGCTCTCGTTAGTTGTAAAAAAAATACTCTCGTCTCAGTTTCGTTCTCGCTCTAGGAACCGTTTGTCTCATGTCGTTATCGCTCTCGTAACCGTTTGTTTCGTCTCGCCTCGTCTCGTCTCGCCTCGTCTCATCTCGTTAAATATCGTTCTTGCTAGAACTTATTGTTAAGATAGTTCAAAATGAGGTAATCATTAATTTTGTTGTAATGCGTTGTAATTATAAATGTGTGATTGCCCATGTCAGAGTCAAATATTGAAGAAGAAGTTTGAACGAGATCTACAACGAGACTCTCGTGTCACGCGAGAGCGAGACCACATATGCTCTCGCTCTCGCGAGTGAAAGACCGCATACGGTCTCGTCTCGCATTTACGAGAAAAGACGAGACGAGAAAAATTTCGTTCTCGTGTGAAGCCCTAGTCTGGCTGCGGCGGCCGAAATATTTGAACAGCCAATCAGCGTATAAAGTTCGCCGTACTAATTTTTCGGAATACAAAATAACTCTGGCTGCTACAAGTGCGTGGAGACTGACGGCCTCCGCTACACTCGCTCTGACTACGCGTAACCAATGGGCTGCCGTTGAATCAGGCGTGTTCTAGTGGCTGGTGCAGATAGGAATTCGTGATCGCATAGTGCGCGGGCTCCTATACACCTTCATGTGTTAGATTGTATGCCGGAAGCCAGGCAATCTAGTGCGCAGAAGTTCTAATAATCGAAAATATGAACATTGTCTCTGCCCAGCGATCATCAATTTTAGAAGAAAGAAATATTTATAGATTCTTGTCGACATCACAACCTAATGATTACAAATATTCAGAAACAGATTGTGGATCACGGTTTTTTACAACAAATATTGAATATGGTTGTCGCAAATATTGTTCACCCTGTATCTTCGAAACAAAGAGGTTTTTCAGAAATCATCACAGGATAAAATATTCTTAGAATAGGCTAATATAACTTACAGGATAATATAACTTACAGAATCCTTCGCAATCCTTCCCATATATGTAAACATAAGATATGATAAGATAGAATTGGTGAAACCATCCTACGTTGTAGATAATCATACAAACATAAAACAAACGGAACACAGCCTGAATATATAAATATATTCAGCCTTTCCGGAGCTCTATAACAATTATTGCGTCTTTTTAGGACTACCAAAATCTCACATGAAATTTTTAAGTTATTTTACAGCTTTCAGTTCACCTTCGTGGCACTCAACAAAAACCATAAAAATAAAATTGTTTTTAGATCATGTCTTTCTAATACCTTAAGTGGATAACCAACTGTGGACACGTTTCGAGATTTATCTCTCATCAGCACAGCTTTGCTTCCATTAACAAAAATGACATAAACTTAGAAGGTCATGTCAAGTTCATGTCTCTCTCACAAAATGTCAAAATTATAAACCTCTAACCCTAAACACCACATGGGTTTTCAAGTGAGTGGTTTACAAAATATTGTTCATGGAAGCAAAGCTGTGCTGATGAGAGATAAATCTCGAAACGCGTCCACAGATGGCTCCACTTAAGGTATCGGAAAGACATGATGTTAAAAACAATGTTATTTTTATGGTTTTTGTTGAGTGCCACGAAGGTGGACTGAAAGCTGTAAAATAACTTACAAATTTCATGTGAGATTTGTTTTGGTAGTCCTAAAAAGACTCAATAATTGTTATAGAGCTCCGGAAAGGCCGAATGTATTTATATATTCAGGCTGTGTTCCGTTTGTTTTAAGTTTTTAAGATATGATAAGATTAGGCAAGTGAGATTATAGAGACAGGTGCAATTCTAGATACCTAAAAATATAAGAATAATTTTTGAATATTTTATACAAAAAGTTCTGGAGAAGTTCAGGAGAAGTACAATTTGTTCCTTAATATAATACGAAAAAGTATGTATACAAGTGGGTGAGATAAAATGAAGAAAAACGTTGCCATTTCGTCTTGATAAAAAATTAAAAGCATTCCCGCATTAACCTGCATCTTATAAATAGGGCGCGCTTCCTTATTTACATTATACATATTCTATGCCGTCGCTGCTCCAGTTATTCTTTTTCATTATTACCTCTTTTAGTACTCTTCTGTTCCTCGTGAATAGATACGAGATTCAAACATGAAATGAACACAGCGAGTCTCCACTGCACAGCAAACAGATTACCCATTCAAAACAAAATCACCTTACTTTCCTTTCAACCATATTTACTTTAATTTTTAATCATCATTTTAATCATCTTCATCATCAACTGTTTAAATTATTCCTTTAAACTGCGTTTTATAACCAATAGCAACACTACCTTGTCAGAACTAGGCAACAAAGGTAAGAGCCACAAGCACAAACCGACAAAATATTAAGACTAAACATGGTAACATTAGACAGGGCTCATCAGGTATTCTCTGTTCTGGTCTGGTCTTGTCTGGCCTTGTCTGGTCTTGTCTGGTCTTGTCTAGTCTTGTCTGGTCTTGTCTGGTCTTGTCTGGTCTTGTCAGGTCTTGTCTGGTCTTGTCTGGTCTTGTCTGGTCTTGTCTGGTCTTGTCTGGTCTTGTCTGGTCTTGTCTTGTCTTGTCTGGTCTTGTCTGGTCTTGTCTGGTCTTGTCTGGTCTTGTCTGGTCTTGTCTGGCCTTGTCTGGCCTTGTCTGGCCTTGTCTGGTCTTGTCTGGTCTTAACAAGAACCACGCGCGTTTTGATAATATAAGTTTACATTAAGAAGCTTCTTGTCAGGCGATGTTAGTTTTCCGAAATGACAATATGTGGTATATTTTTTTATATTTGATTTTAGGATGCTTTTCGTAATTTGCTATGCGCTGGCCTAATTCAGACTTAGTATTGCGATATAATTGCATTTGCATAGGTGTACGGTACCAAGAAATTGAAATACTTCTCCAAACGGTAAAGTTTTTCAACTGATTTGCGGATCGTAATAATGACAGTATAGAATTCTGAGACGGTAGGGTTACTCTATGCGGTCGAATTTTGGATGGATATAATTTTCCAAACCTGACGATTTCCAAGTTCTTGCTGTCTTGTTTCCTTATCTTGTCTGGTCTTATCTGGTCTTTTCGGGGATCTTGTCTGGTCTTGTCTGGTCTTATCTGGTCTTGTCTGGTCTTGTCTGTTCTTGTATGGTCTTGTATGGTCTTGTCTGGTCTTTTCCAGTCTTGTCTAGTCTTGTTCGGTCTTGTTAGGTGTTGTCCGGTCCTGTGCAGTCTCGTCCGCCCTTGCCCGGTCTTTTCCTGCCTTTTCCGGTCTTGTCCGGTCTTGTACGGTCTTGTACGGCCTTGTTCGGCCTTTTCCGATCGTGTCTGAACTTGTCCGGTCTTGTTTGGTCTTGTCTAGTCTTGTCTGATCTTGTTTGGTATGGCCTGGTAATGTCTGTCTGTTTTTCTCTGGTATTGTTATAGCCTGTGTGATCTTATCTGCAAAGACTAGCAAATGCAAAATCAAAGACTAAAGAAATCTAGGAAATATAACACAAGCAAATTTAGGATAATAGAATGTTTGTACAAGCAAGGTTTATATGTAATTTAGAGCGAAAAGAAGTTTAGGGGTCGATAAAATAGAGGCTCAGTATTTCAATTCGGAATGAAAATGAAATAAAGGAGGAATAAAAACGAATTAGCTTTAGACGACGCTGACGTCTGGAAGAGTGTTACAATCGTGAAATTTAAATTCTCAATCATTCCCACTGCTCACGTTTCGTTGCTTTCGTTGCTCGTTGCGAATTTAATGGAGGACCGAATTGAAATAAATTTACATTGAAATGTAATTCTAGCGAAATTGTAGTGTTTTCTTATATACATTTATGTTTTTTTTTTAATATTTGCATAAATATTACCCTGTTGATGATTAATGAATGTACGAACATTGTATGTTGTTAATTAAATACAATAATCGAGATTACACCACCTGCGTGTTGAAGGTTGGAAAATTACAAATTTATCATTTTTGTAATACAAATTTTATGTTTTTTTGAACATAACAAACCTATTTAATAAATTTAATAAATATCCTATAATATAATAATAAACCTATTTAATATAAAAAGTAATAAATGAAGAAATTACTACCTTCAAATTCACACATTACTTATATTATACGCACACCTTATAAAAGTTATGATCCTACACTCGTGCACATGCAAGTGAAACTATGCGATTTACAAAAGATACTATATCCTAATAAATATTAATAATTAATGAAAATCCATAGACGCGTTTCTGCCTTTTGGCTTCATGAGTATAGATTTATCTATTTATCACCAACTTATTAAAGCGAAATATAGCTTAAATATATAAATATATTCAACCTTTCCGTCGCTATATATTTATAGCGAATATAATATTATTAAGTCTTTTTAACACTACAACACAAATCTCATGTTGAAACACAACAGATATTTGTATGCTATTTCCTAGTCCTCAGTCCATTTTCACTCAACAAGAACCATATAAATAACATGGTTTTAAAGATCACATCTTTCTATTTAACCCAAGTAAATAGCCATCTGCAGACGCGTTTCGAGATCCTTCTCGATCAGTGCAGCTTTGCTCTTTTGAATTATAAAACGGAATACACTTACATTAGTTTCTGTCTATTGTCATACGTGAGATAGATTTGTTTTGTAGTCTTAAAGAGACCTAATAATATTATAGAGCTACGGTAATCTTGAATATATTTATATATTCTAGCTATATTCCGCTTTAACAAGTTGGTATAATTGTATCTATAATTAGTTTGGTTTCAACCCAATATTCAATTGTCTATTTATCGATTTATCTATTTAATATATGTTAATATACTAAATCCAAGGCAACCACCAAACAAGTTAGACGTACAAAAATTTGCTCGTAGAAATTATGTATTTTGAATGGTATAATGTTAATAGAGTGAGAAATTTATAGTGAAAAACAAAAAGTTAACATTAGATTGGTGTTTGTGTAAAGAAAAATTGTGTAAAAACAAAGTGAATAGGTTTCAAGAAAATTATCGTTCGAAATGTCAAATTAATTTAGTGTCAAATTTTCTTTTTCTTTGTGGGACTTCTACGTGGGATTCTAATTTTAATATAATACTATGTGGGATGCAAGAATTTTTTTGTAATGAGGAAGGAGGAGCGACAGTAGGCTGACAGTACCCTGTGAGGGCCCCTGCCCACGGTTACAGATGAAAACTGGTCAACGGCCTGGAAAGCGGAAGAGGAAGAAATTCCCAACGATGGACAGGGCGGAAGAACCCTAAAATCCAGGCGCGTCTGTTCTCGTATCAAGCGGCGTTCTGGTCAGCGTCTGTTTTTCCATATGAGGGGCGGCTGTTTCGATAGCTGGTAAAGTATAACCTACTTTGCCCAGTTTAATGATTAGACAGTTGTTGCGTTATGGAAAGTCTATTCAATATTGAAACTACTCCAGGTGGCAGCTCGATAGAGGAATCCATCGTCACGACCAGTGACACAAGCAGGCCGAAGGGTTCTGGAAAGCCTGCACTACAACGCGAGGGAAAGTCGGAGTCCCCTGGAAATCATAAACTCAAGACTAAACCCCGTTACTGACTTGGAACTCTAAATGTGCAATCAATTCTTAAAGTGGGGAAACTCAAAGAGATAACGAAAATTATGGGAAACCGTGATATGAAGGTCATGGGCATTCAGGAAACACGGTACAGAGATGAGGACCAATTTGAAAGTGGACAATACAGGATATAAAAAGGGAAACCAGCGATCAGAGTAGCTAATACCAAATCCCTACCGCTTCTTGGAACAGCATTTATAGTAGACAAGTGCTTAATAGAGTCTGTGATAGGCTTTGAAAGTTCATCACCAAGACTGTCCCTTCTGCTCTTAGGATGTGGCAATAAGACCTACACTCTCATAAATACTCACAGCCCAATCAACGAAGATAATTGCAAGAATTCACACAAAGTCGAACAGTTCTGGGAAGAGCTAGAAGATCAGATGTCTCGGATACTAAAGAAGAACATCAAGGTACTAATGGGTGACGTTAATGCGCAGATCGGGAAGGAGAGAAAATATCGGAAGATAGTAGGAGAATATCCCGCGATAGAGAGAAATTATGAATGTGAAAGTAGCAAGGGGAGCAGAAGTAGACTCCGATTACTACCTGGTTTTTACCAACCAGTAAAAAAGAACACGGAGACAAAATATCCCTCGATATGATGTCGGAAAATTAAAATCCAATAATGCGGTAAGGGAAAGTTATAGAGATGAAATGAAGTACCATGCGTCAGGAAATTGGGATGTAATCCGAGAGAAGATCCAAGGTGCTGCTGGAATTCGATTCCTCATTCCTCAGACAAAGCGAATAAGACAAAATTGGAGGAATGCTGAATGCGACGACGCACTGAGACGTCGGAAAGAGGCCTGGAAGAAATAGAGCTTTGCGAAACGAGATGATGATCTGTTAATCTTCCGAAATCAGACGAAACATACAGCCCGGACTTTCAGAAAGACTAAGAGACAATATGAACAAGATATACTAAAGAAAACGCAAGAAGATTTCCAAATGAACAATACACGGAACTTTTATCGGACGTTCAAATCGCAGTTAAGGGGTTACCAGGCACCAGGAATGTGCTTCAAGAATGAAGAAGGGAGGTTAGGAATGACTGATAAGCAAAACTGTGACTTCCTTGGCAGATATTTCGACTCACTGCATAACTGTGATGGTCCGCAAGAAAACCTGAAAATGGAACCACCAGAAGTATCATCTCTCAATTCATTGCCTCCTGACGAACACGAAATTTCCCGAATTATGATGATATCGTCGCTGAACTACTACGACTGGGATCTGAGGAAGTGATCTGCTGAAAATCTTTCACTCGGTTACTTGAGAACATATGGATAACTGAGAGGATCCCTGCTGACTGGCAAATGGCTTTGATGCATCCCGTTCATAAGAAGGGTGACAAGATGGACGTCAATAATTATAGAGGCATCTCTCTTGTTTCAGTTCCTTACAAGAGTTTATCGAAAGCGTTACTGACAAGAATAGAAGGGTTATTGGATTCTGAGTTGGGTAAATACCAGGCAGGCTTTCGGAAAGGGAGATCTTGCGCGAATCAAATCTTCAACCTGCGGAATATCATAAAGTACAATATACTGGGACAGAATAAATATGTCGCCGTCTTTGTGGACTTCCGGAAGGCCTATGACTCCACTGACCGAAAAACTTTATTGGCAATTCTCGAGGAATTTGACAAACAAGACGAAGAATCTAATTCAACCGACGATTAGCAATATTTTCTTCAAAATAAAGTTCCGGGGGGAGTTGTCAAAGCCTTTCGAAATCAAAACTGGCGTACGACAAGGCGGCGGGATTTCGCCAATATTATTCAACTGCGTCTTAGAAAAAGTTATTCGAGAGTGGACAAAGGGAGTTTCGGATAAAGAGGCTTTCAGGCTGTTAGGGAGAGGTAAAGAGTGTATAAGAACGGATTGTTTGGCATTCGCCGACGATGTTGTGATACTCACTACCGGTGTTGAAACAGCGATAAAAAGAACTGAAGAACTCCAGATGATAGACAAGAAGACTGTGCTTTAAATTTCTTTTGAGAAGACTGTGTTCATGACCAACATCAAAGACGCTCCTTTTGTTGAGAGAAGCCAAGATAAAGCGAGTTAAGTGTTTTAAGTACTTGGGAGAAAAATTACAGGACAATGGGTCGGATAAGGATGCCATCAAAGAGCGGGCAAGAAGAATGGAAATGGCTTATCAACTTACGAAGGATACATACAACAAAAAGGGTCTATCCTTTGGGGCTAAATTCCGACACCTAGATACTGTTGTCAGACCTGAATGTCTATATGCAGCAGAAACACTAGACATGATTTTGAAGGGTGGCCTCGAAGACATCCGGAGGAAAGAAAGGAAAATTTCTTGCTCCGAAAAAATCCTAGGCCCAAATATCAAGGATGTAGAAAGGAGACTAAAACCTAACAAAGAACTATACCTGAAGACAGAAGGAATTGTAGCCCTAATGAGAAAAAGAAGAATACAGTTTTATGGGCACTTGGTGAGGATGAACAGTACCAGACTGACGAAGAGGATTTTTGAGTTTTTCAGGAAGAGGAAGACGGAGCCGAAATGGTTTCGGGAAGTGAGATTGGACTTGGATCGGATGAGGGTGAAAAAGGAAGACTTAATGGACAGAGAGAAATTTAGGCGAGTAATTAAGGAGTTTACAGGTTTCCAGGAGACAGGGGAATTGTCAGTGAGAAAAGGAAGATCTTACACGGAGGAACAGAAGAAGGAAGTGGGAGAGAGGATGAAGAGATATTGGCAGAGAGTGAGGACAAAAAATAATGTGAAAACTGTAAAACGTGGTCCATAGTTGGCCCTAATGAATATAAAAAAAATATAATAATTTCTTTGGTTATCTTATAAGCAACATCAAATTGTCATAACTGTTGCTTCCTTGCCAATATAACAAACAAATATTGGTCTTGTATAAACAGAAAATAAAATTAAAATTCCTGTTTGCAATCTTCCACATTTTAAATATTTAATCAGATCATTTACATTTTTGAAAACATTGGACAATTTAGTATCCTAGTTCCTGCAGCAAAACAAATATAATTTCCCAAATTGGATACTAAATAATTCCGCATTAGACTAGTCTAGGCTTACCTATTTTATCTCATTAGTTTTGTCTTGTCTAATCTTGTGTGGTAAATCTTTTGTTAAAAATAAACACAATTTTCTGTTTATTTAGGCGAAAACTCTGTAATTGATGGAACTGATTGAGTTTGGTAGTTGTAGACAAACAGTTCAGTAATTTGATTTTCAAGATTTCTAGTATTAATTATAAACTTATGTGGTTGGAGTTGTGTAGTTATAATTACTAATTGTACTCTCCAGACATTAATTAGTTTCTGAAGTGCAGCGACTAATTATAATCTAAGAAATGTTTGATGTTTATCATTTAATTATGAGATGGTATGTTTCACATGGTAATTGTTGATTTTAGTGTTAGATTACATACATCGCGTCAATAGACGTTAGTCTAACAAGGAGCTCTCAGTAAACGAAGCGTGTGTTTGGATCACATATCTCCTCCACTGTGAGATCGCATATCGAAATCGGATATTCGTTGAACGCAATTTATTTTATAAAAGCTTCAGCTCCCCAAAGGGATATTCTCTAATTGATTTATTGAATTTTACAGAAAAAAACTTATAAATTATTACTAAATGCATGTAAAATTGAATTGAAAACTGATGTGAAATCGATAAAATTACATTGAATTTTATGGCTTATATTATTATATTCATACATATTTAAAACCTAATTACTGTTTTCAAAATATTTATAATATATATCATTATTATCTAATTTCATTATTCAACAATGCCATTGATTTCTTAACTTTTTTATTCCATTGCGTAATTTGATGTAATCCAACAGATAACAGCACATTTGGTTGCATATAAATTTTAATTCTAAAAGTTTCATTCAATAATTGAAAACTAGTATATTTTGTTGCATAAACTAAATAAAATTACCAATGAAAAATCGTCCTGATTATAAAGCGCATAACTAACATATATTTTATCAATAATTAAATAATAATCAAATTCTTGTTACAACATTTTTTAATTTAAATAAGAATTTGAAATATTCTTTGTAGAAGACATCTATAGTTGAAGTATAATACTATAACAAGATTTATGACTCAAAATAATTAATATAGGCAACTTTGTATGTCATTAATTGACAATTTCATTACTAAAGGATAGTGGCAAATAAATCTTATATTATAAAATATTGTTAATATTTAATCAAAATTATATTAGAATAAAACAATGAATAGGAGAAATTTATTTACGACTGTAACTTAAGTACAGTTGTATATTTGTTTGTATAAATATTTTAATTTTTTATAAACATTAATTCAAAAATTGCAAGTGTGTATTCTTTGTTGCATAAACCAAGTTATGAATGGGAAACAATCATGAATATTAAACTGCATAAGCAATGATTATTTTATCCACAGTTAATTATTTTCTTAAAAAGTTTGTTTTTAACTTATTCTTACATATTACTTTAAGAAATATATGTATTTGTAAATACCGTTCGTTGAAAACACCTGTCGTTCAAAGACTGATACAAGGTATTATGAATGAAAATATCTATTAGTTAGGCAACTTTCTATATAAGGAAATGTTTTATGAGTTCTTTAATTAAATGAAAGTTCCTAAATTAAATTATCAAACATGTGGTATGTATAAATTATTTCATAATGTTTTTTTTTGTTTTGTTTTTAAACAGATTCAATTATCTTAAAGTTGGTGAACATAGGCAATTGTGTTAGCAAACGTAACATGTCATCAAATACTATATCAATGTACAACCAATGAGAAATTAATTTCTAATAAAAGGACCAATTATGACCAATAGAACGCGGCGATAGTGTGACAAGTGTGACTTACGTGAAAATCATTTAAAAAAAATTGCTTTCAGTATGAGGCGACAAATGGGCACGTAATTATGAAATCGCGATAACCAATGAGAACTGAAGGTAAATGAAATAAATATAGAACGTTGTAAATTATGTTCAACAATTATGTTTCCTGACACTTGGTATCAATTTTAAGAATTCAAGCTCTGTTTGTCCACCAAACATGGATTTTGAAAGTCCTGATGTTATGAAGGACTTCCCTGGGTTATACGCTTCAGAAATTTGCAAAAAGGGAAACAATGACAGCGACTGTAAGAAATTTGAATATTGTTTACATATATGTTATTATTTATCAAATCCTTATAGATAGTGATGAGACTGATAAATTAGCCAAGAAAGATTTACTAGGAAAGCGTAAAGACAAGAAGGATAAAAAAGATAAAGAGAGGGGTTATGCAGCTCTCGAAGGTGAAAGCTCAGCTGAAGAAACAGAAGCTAGGTAAATACTGATTTGTTTTCAATTAACCCATAAATAATTCTTTCAAAATTATTGTAGAAGTCCATCGAAAATAAAGAAGACGAAAGCTTTTAAATTCTCAACAAAGTCCAAAGAGAAAAGGGAGAAGTCAAGGGAAAAAGATATTCACGATAAGAAAAAGGATAAGGAGAAGAAGAACGATAAGAAAAGCGAGAAGGATAAAATTAAGTCTGATAAGAAAGATAGGAAGTTTAAATCTACGGAAGAATGTGGTGATATAGCAGGTAATATTTAAATAATTACTTTCATGTTAATTCACAAATATAGAGTAAGTATATAAAACTTATTTCTATTTAAAATGAAATTATAAACATAATCTGCATTTAGTGCTATACATTTGGATTATTTACATTTTCTTTCTGTCGATAAAGAGATGTAGGTAGATCTTGTAATGTATAATAATATAATTGTAATAATTATTTTTTCCTTTTATTTACAATGTATGTGGTGGCATGTGGAGGGTGTGTGACAGGTAGAGAGAAAGTATGAAGCCTATCGCTCACGGATGATGTGGTAATGGTGGCAAAGAGCAAAAGGGAGATGAAAGAAATGATGTAAAGCCTAGGGAGGTATGTGAGGAAGGAAAACATAGAAGTGCATGTGGAGAAAACGAAATTGATGGTGTTTAGTAAGAGAAAGAGCAAGAATAAGTAGAGGGAATGGAAGTAGGAAGCGGGTAAAAGAGTTTAAGTACGTAGGCTACATAATGAATGAGAGGACCTTGGATAAATCTCATGTAAGAGAGTTAGCCAGGAAAGCAAACAAGGTAATGGAGTGTATTTGAAGGATAGGAGAGAGAGGAAGCGGCATCAGGAGGAGGATGTTGATCTTTGAAAGGTTGATAGAGAGTTGAAATCTGGGAATGGAAAGAACAGGAACAGGTGAGAGAATGCAAGAGAAATACCTGGGATGGGTGTTAGGGGTAATCAGAGGAACAGGTAATCAGAGGAATGTAAAAGGGGCAAACGAGAGTGAAAGTGGGGAAGAAAGCAACAAGTTTGAGATAGAATGAACGAAAGGGAGGACAGCAGGTTAATGTCTGAATGCTGTAAAGAAAAAAGGATATAGAAATGAATGGAAGAGAAGAATATTACTGAAGAAATGGATACATGAGTAAGGAAATAGAGAGGCTAAGAGCAGAAGGCAAGTGGATGAATGGGGGATGAACAAAAGAGACCATGACATGGGCTTGCAGGAAAAAATAAGGCAATCCAGGTACAATAGGAAGTATGAAAGCTGTATCATAGAAAGGATTCTGAAGTACCTGGGAAGAGGAAGTATGAAAGAAAGGAAGATAATGGAGGATGTGGAAATGAGGAGAGAGAAAATAGATATTGGATGGTAGAAGAAAAAAGAATGTGTAGGATGTGCAACAAGTAGAGAGACATTGGAGCATATGTGGAATGAATGTGTAGGGATGAAAGAAAGAGCAGGAAGGAAAAGAGAAGAAAATACTGAATGAAGATGGAAGAAAGATAAAGTGGATGAAAGAAGTATGGAAGAGGAGGGAAGGGTGGGATAGGGAAAAGAAGGAGCAGGACAAGAGAAGCTTTTTTGAGTAAATTACTTTGTTTCATATTATTATTATCATATAGGGCCATTGGAGACTATGTTAGACAACATTTATATGTTTCTGAAAGCCTTCCTTGCAGCCTAAAATCTTTGCATTCTTTCTCTGGCAGCCTTCTTCTGCAGCATCTTCTTTCTTCTGTCCAACTACTGTTCCTTTTTGGTTCGTCATGAAATCCCTTGAACTTGTCTATTACTGAGTTTTGTTTAGTTTGAGATGTCTTCCCAATTCAGTCCAACCTGTTGGAGATCCTTTCTCACCTCCCTGAACTAGAGATGAGCATGGGATCCCATCGATAACGATGTAGTTCCTGAAAAGTCTAACGATCCGCTTGCGACGAATGCTCATTGTCAGATAAAGAAAGTACTGGAAAATTACATTCGAACGCATTATCGTTAAGAGAGTCTGAACCGAAAAGAAAGTCTGCTGTATGGGAAAAATGGGATGAATGGGACAGTGACAGGGACCCGTCCCACGGGATGGGATATAAAACAAGAAAGTCGTCCCATGCTCATCTCTACCCTGAACCTTTTGTCAGACACTTTAGGTCTACTGTCAAGTATTTTAAAAATCCTGTGTTAGTCTCTTCTCATCCACTCTAAATAAATGCCCATAGAATTTGAGTCTCCGTTTTCTCATAGACTCAATCAGTCTTTCATTGTCCTGCTAAAGTTCTTTCCTTCCTCTTAACCTATACTGCCTATCTACGATCTTTGGACCCATTATCTTATGAAGGATCTTCCATTCAAATTTCTCAGCTTCTCTGAGTCCTGCTTTCTCTGTCATTTGGAGGCATTCACTAGCGTACAGGCATTCCGTTTTAATCACTGTATTGTAGTGTCTCAGTTTAGCTCCGTTTGAGATGGCTTTCTTGTAAAGGCGTATGTTCTGCGAAAAGCTGCTGCCATCTTCTCTGGTCTGGTGTTGTTAGCTTCTCTTTCACTGGTTTGCTCGATTTGACCCAGGTATTTAAAGCTGACAATTCTTTCTATCTTACCATGCTCAGTCTTCAGGTGACGGGGTTCTTTTTAGTGTTTCTCAGATGCTTCCTTTTTTTCAAAGGAAATCTGTAGGAAATCCTGCTTTTCCTGCTTGATTGGTTAGTATATTCAGATGTTCTATAGCTATGTCAGTATCTAGAATGGAGCGCGAGGTCATCGGCAAAAGCAAGGCAGTTGATCTTGACTTCATTCTTTGATCCTCCAAAGTATACTTGATTAAATAGTCCTTTCCTGTCCAGTTCTTTCTCCCATTCCCAGATTTTTTCCAGCACACATGTGCCTAGGGACATTCAAACTGGTGATAGTCCATGTGTTGACAGTCCATCACCTTGTCTGACTTCTGTTTTAATTTCAAACTCTTTGGAGGTCTCTCCCATGTACTTTACTTTGGAATGTGTTCCTGTTAGCGTCAGCTTAATCATTTTTCTTGTTTTGGCGTTGACACCAAATTCCACCAGTGCGTTAAACAGCACTTCCATGTCAATAGAATCATAGAAGTCTCTTTCTTGAAGTCTACAAAAACTACTACTAGCCCTTTTGACATATAGTTCTCCAGTATTCACTTCAGGCTCCAGATTTGTTCAACACATGATCTTCCTTTTCTAAATTCCGCTTGATATTCACCAAGTTGGTGATCCACTTGCTCCACAAGTCCCTTCTGTAGCGCTTTAGACATTGCCTTATATGTTACAGGAGCTATGGAAATGCCACGGTAGTTGTTAGGATCTGCTCTCATCATCTATCATCTTTTTTGTGTAAGGGGTGGATGATAGCATTTTTCCAATCTTCACCACATTTTAGCATCTCTGCCGTGACGGAGTCTTCCTCTGCTGCTTTGTTGTTCTTTAGGTCTGCGATTATTTCACGATCTTCTTTTTAATCTGGTGGGATTGCATTTTCATTCTGTTGCTTTGGGTCTTCTCTTGACAATTTACCCTCATATTTTAAAATAATTTGATTTTTATTTAATCCAATACTGGGGCTATGCTGACACTACACTGAAAAGGTCAAAATGACCAGTTTAACCGAAAAAGTTTAGATTGTTAATTTTTTGAACAGTTGCAGGTTAAATTGTGTTAAACTAAATAATTAAGACTGACTAACTTGATTAAAATACTAAATTTAACAATATTAGATAAACTAAACTATAGTTTATCAGGTGACGGGGTCACCTCAGTTTCGTACTTTTGACTAGATTGTTAAGTGAATTGGTCCATAAGTATGGAAGGGGACTCAAAGAGAGTCTATATGGGTGGTATCTCCTACCTAAGTGCATAAAGACTGGTATGGCATGAAAAGCGAGCAACAATCATGGCATACTCAGCATGGCTTTAAAGGGCGCCAATAGAGTTTAGTAATATTGACGGCAAGAGACTACATCTTGGGACTACTCTAGTCGTAACTAACACAGTTACACGTTTAGCAAGATGGCTACACGAAGGCGATTATGGGAGAGTGGTCGCTTAGGCATCTAGGAGGTAAAGATACAAATTCGGCAGCACCCATAATGACAGAGCAGCCATACTTAGGGAAGCGCTGCTCTCCTCAAATTAGAGGACGGGGCTAGAAAAGGTGCCCCAAATACAGCTTACCTCAAACACAAAAAGCGAGTGGCAACCACAGTCGCTCGTGCATCAATTTCCTCGTGGTCACGCAAAAAAGAAAAAAACACAAACAAAAACAGAAAAATGAAATTTTACAACATGGAATGTTCCGCACAATACAGGACAGCGTAACAAACATATGCCCGGAGCGAAAAACAGCAATTGTGATGACTTTGCGGCACTGGGCGATAAAAGGTTTGCAGATGAGGGGCAACTCACGGAAGAAAAAGAAGGTTATACTTTCTTCTGGAAAGGTCGATCCTAGGTTGAAGCGAAACGGATTAAGACCGCTAACCCTATGTGCCCAGCACAACCTTTGCATCACCAATAAAATATTTCGGCAAAAAAATAAATACAAAACCACGTGGCAACACCCCAGATCTAAGCAGTGGCACTTAATCGACTACATCATCGTTTCTAAAAGTGGGCGATATCGCCCCCCAGTGGGCGATGACGTCGTTTTGGAGGTCGCTAGGTGGCGAGAGGCGATATGGGGGGCGGTAGGTAGCCAGGGGGCGATAGGTATCACGAGCTATACAATGTATTTGTGTTAATTTAAAAGAAACAAATACGTTCAACAAACTTGTTCTGTGTTCAGTATTATTCAACCGGCCACAAAAATTAATTAAAAAAAAATTATAACAAAAAATTATGATGTAATTTTATTTCTGTAAAAATTATAATGCCTTCACTTTCTTTTCACGAATTTTTCTTTGTACAGGTATACCGCATGTTAATTTTTATTTGAAATATTTCAAAAACTATCACAATTTTTGTTGCTAATTATTTAAGAATTCATTTATTATTAATTTAAATAGGTTCTCAGACCTAAACTTACAATTTATTTTGATGTTACAAGAAATTGCGGCTTGTCCTCACTAGAACCTGTAATCTTGATATACAGTCGAACTTCACTAAGTCGAATTGCCATAGTTCATGAAAAAAAAATCGAGTTATAGAAAATTGGAGTTATGGAAATACATAACTATAAAATGAGTAAAATACACTATACACAATTTATTCAAAGTAAATACATATGTACCTATGTATATATTTATAAACAAAAAACCAAAAAGAAATATGTATACATTATTAATATGATTTAATTATAATTAATTAAAAATAATTTTAATTAATATATTATTTTTTTAAAAGGTCAGTAATTTTTAATTGTTTTCCATAATATATAGCACCTTGTGGGTGATCTTCGATTATATCGTCTCTTTTTGGATTATCGATTCTCGGGAGAATAATATCCTGTCGTAATCTTCCTAAAGCACACCCGCTGGTAAATTCTTAGTTTTGCTTTATTTGAGATTTTGGTGATCATAAAATATGAAAAATAAAATGTTTCGTAATCTGCCCGAGGATTACACTATCGACGGTTTATGGTAGGCAATATTCGGCATCATAAGTTTTGGAAAATACGCGGCGGTTAAAAAATTGATGTTATAGAAATTATTTTGTATGTAAAATTTTACCATTGTACAAATTTTTACTACGAGTTATGGAAAAAATTGAGTTGAGGAAAATTTGAGTTATGGAAGTTACTTTATATGTAAAATGTTTAAAAATATTCGAGTTATAGAAAAAAAAAATATATATATATGGGTATCGAGCATGCAGCTTCAGCTAGCGAAACCCAGAAGGAACCACAAAGGAATTCCTAGACAACTAGATAAATGGAAAACTCAAGATCCCGGAAACTCAGGAAAGCTTTCAAGATAAAGTAAACACAATATGTGAGGAGACAGATGGATTGAACTCCCCAATAGAATGGGGTGTGTTCTCAGAGACACTGTACAATATAGCCAAAGGGTGTCTAGGGCTCAAAAAAAAAACACCAGGACTGGTTCGATGAAATAATGATGAACTAATGCAAGCAAATAAAACCTATATATTACCACTGAGAAAAAGAAGCAAAAACCAACAGTGTTCAAGATAAAAACAAAA
Organism: Phosphuga atrata; assembly: GCA_944588485.1. Classification (NCBI taxonomy): domain Eukaryota; kingdom Metazoa; phylum Arthropoda; class Insecta; order Coleoptera; family Silphidae; genus Phosphuga; species Phosphuga atrata. The sequence goes on along the minus strand of OX155907.1, from coordinate 1,667,705 downwards.
TGCAAACGACATGTATGTAATGCAAAAGACAAATGGTGGTAAGAGAGAGCAGAAGAGCAACAATCGTTGGCAGAGACACACCAGATTGGACGATTCTATGAAAATCTGAACTAAATGTGTGGCCGCACTAGACGTTAAGTGCCAATAAACTCAGCAGACGGAAGACGCCTCAGGGATAGGCAAGAGATACTGAAAAGGTGGATGGAATACTACTACAAGACACTTGTAGTGCTCAGCAGCTCACATGTCACAAGCAGCTCAGCGGACATGGAATACATAAACAACTTTCCAGAAAAAAAAATGGGAAGAAATCGATAATACCTCGGAAATTTACAAAGAAGGTGGGATGCCTCTGTCACAGAAGATAGTAAACTTTGTGAACCAAATTTGGTCAACGGAATCAGTACCCCAAGAATTCAAAACATCCGCAATATGTACACTATATAAGGACATGCGACACAATTTTCACGATACGTCAACTACAAGAAAAAAGCGTGCAACAACACAAACCGATATACATGTGTTTCGTCGACTTGGAGAAAGCATTCGACTCCCCGAGTCCCCCGGGAAGATCTATGGATAGTCCAAAGGAAGCTACTGTGCCCAAGATAGTTCCTAAATATGGTACAACAACTAGACATATATATGACATGCAGGGTACAACATAATGAAGCACTGTCAACCGACTTCGAAGTCAACACCAGAGTTAAGCAGGGATGCGTTCTAGCACCAACATTGTTCGCACTCTACTTCAGTGTCGTCGTAAGGCACGCCCTTAAAGATATGTTTGATGCCATCCACATAAAATAAGAGCTTCGACACAGACAAAGAGCTTCGACAAAAACACAACTTACCCGACTCAACGAAATACTCTTTGCAGATGACGTCTGCCTAGTAGCCGAGTCGCTACCAGCCCTACAAAAGAGTATCACAAGGCTCAATAACTCATGTGAACGTTTTGAGTTCAGAAATCAGCTACGGCAAAACGAAAGTCATGCAACAACTGTCTACTAACAAGCTCGACATGCTAATGCACATACAAATAAATGGCAATCTGCTAAAGAAAGTCAACAGCTTCAAATACCAAATCAAGAACAAGAAACAGATAGCCGTATAGCGCAAGCTTCAATAGCCTATGGAAGACTATGGCAAAAAATATTTTTCTATTTTGCGTTTGTAATGGCCTCATAACAACACTCATATCCGTGCGGTTATGGCTCGCCGAGTGCGATACAATTTTCTCAATATGTGTCGGCGATTTTTTTATTTAGAAATGGCATAAAAGGGCACAAAATAGAAATAAATACTATAAAAAACTCGTTCGTAAGGCGTTTTTCAGCACTTGTCCATTAGAAAACTCCTCGCTACGCTCATCGTTTTCCAAACTTGGACGCGTGCTGTAAAATCGCGCTTACTGAACTCGTCCTTTAAGGGGAGGGGGGACATCACAAGAAAAAAAAACCTACGTGGCTCGATAGAGATAGGTTTTTGGAATATACTACCGAAATTTCATATCGATCGGTGAAGATTTGCCCGAGCAATGAGTCCGCCCAGTTAAGAAAAACTGGTTTCGAGAAAAACGCGTTTCAAGTTTTAAGTACTGTAAAATCATATAATATTTTTTTACCTCTCTAATCTGCGATGCCTGCATCATACAACTGTCCTTATAAACCCATCTCCTCCTCTTTTTTGCTATTCCGGATTGCTTTTAAATCGATACGGGCTTGTTTTACGCCGATACTCAATGATCTCTCCGCCTTCTGTATGCGTTTCTCATTCAGGTCCATGCATAGTTGTTGACTTCTTAACCCAATTTTCATGTCCATGACCTGGATTATACGTAGAATTGATATTAACCCGTCATTAAAAACACACGAAGCGATGTTTGTAGCAATATCGAGGACTGCTTTGCCGGAATGAGTAGTTTTTGGAGCCAGCGCCCACACTCTCGAGTTGAAGCTTGCATTGCTGTTTTGTGTGAAACCCCCGATGCAGCGAGTGAGAAGATCATCCGTAGTTAGTTGCTGATAAACTGGCTGAATAGCTTCATAAATGTATGCGGCAATAATCAGGTATGCGGCGCATACCTGAGAAGCGTTGCGGCAGAATGGAAAATTTGGTCATTTAGACATTTTTGCCGCATTCCATTTTTTGATATGTTATTTTTAAAACCCTAAAGCAACTTTTAAGCGAATTAAAAAAAACGATTTTTTCAAAATGTTACTGATGTCCCCCTTAATATATTATTAAGATCCATGATGTAGCCACCAGAACAAAAATTAAAGTCTATCAGGCTACCATAATACCGACACTACGGTGCTACGGTGTTATACGGTGCAGAAACATGGTGCGTTTATAGACGGCACATTGCTAAAAGAGACAAATTCCACCTTCGTTGTCTAGGATCAATTATGAACATAAAATGGGATGAGTACATCAGAAATTCCGATGTACTCCGCAGAGCCGGTATTGTTGGTATAGAAGCCGTATTAAAACGCAGATGCGATGGTGTGGACATGTCCAAAGAATGGGAAATTCTAAACAACGCCTACCTAAAAAGGCAATGTTCTCGGAGCTGTTTCATGGTGAAAGAAAAGTAGGTGGCCAAATGGCAAGATACAAGGACAGGGCGAAAGCAAACATGCGAAAATGCAATATATCGCACAACACATGGGGAAAGAAATGCAGAAGACCGCACTTATTGGAGACATCAAATAAATTAAAAAATAAAGGACTTTGCAGAAACGCAACTAGAAAACCTAGATATTAAACGTGATCTATTGAAACAAATGCATAAACGAATGCGCAGATATATGTATTTAATGAAAACGACAACCTCCTCTGCTCACAATGCGATAGGATCTTCATCAGCAAACAGGAATACGCAAGTCACCTGAATGCACATGAGAAAAACGCAAACCATTAGAACAAATCACAGTAGCCGCGTCGGCTAGGAGATCATCTTCATCAAGTATAATGGTCGACCACATTTATATTTATTTTGAAAAAAAAAACACGATGCACAGTATGATCTATATTTATGCCAAAATTTCCAATCTTTTCATGTAAAAAAGAGTTTGAATCAAACACTTTTAAAGGAAAGAGAGAGCGCGTGCACAAACACGATGACGATGACGGTCGTGTTTGTGTACGCACTCTCTTTCTTTTACAAGTGTTTGATTTAATCGTCCGAGTTCGGACGTCGTCGCCTGAGCAAAAAATCGAGTCGTAACACATCTTCTTCCTGACGGAAATAACGTTGTTTAAAGTCTGTATTCTGCTAACTACCACAACGTACACAACGCATAACAGAAAAATACAATCTAGTTACAAGCTGATTCCCGAATCAACCAGAAATCTTATTAATTAGATCTCTAAGGAGACCCAAATCTCTAAGGCTTTATTTTGTTATAACGTGATCAGAAGGGGCATTAGGGATGGGCACATATCAGACAGGTGATTGAATAGTTACGCGGTCGACCAGTGGACCGCGGTCGACGCTGCTATAGACCATTCAAATTGCAGATTGCAATTGCTTCCTCTAAAATCAATCACTACCAAAATATTAACTAAATTACTGATTATCGACTTATCTTGTAAATCTATCTCACCTTTTATGTTATTGAGTCTTATTTTTATTTTGTATAATAAAAGAATATTGTTTAATTTTGTTGTGTTTTGTAGATGGTTTTCCAATTTTTGGGGTACCATTAGATATAGCAGTAGAACGGAGTAGATGTCATGATGGAGTTGATATACCTCTTCCAGTCCGAATATGTATTGACTATATCCAAGTGGTAGGTTTGACGATGGAGAGTGTTTATAAAATAAGTGGAACCAAGTCAAAAGTAGTTCAAATACGTAAACTATTCAATCAACGAGAAAATGTAGATTTAACCGAGTATGATATTCCTACAGCAACTAGTTTATTAAAAATGTATCTAAGGTAAAATCACTAGTCGATTATATATATAACGTTCATTTAATTAAGATTTTGTTCAGGGATTTGCCCGAGCCTATATTTACAAGTGATTTGTTGGTACGATTTGAAGAAGCTGGTGCTATTTTAAATGTTGGTACAAGAGAAAAACATTTAAAAATCCTCACAGAAAATTTACCTCCAAATAATCGGATTTTGCTTTCATGGCTTTTAATACATTTCGATAATGTAGTTCTTAATGTATGTACATAATGAAACTACTTTTAACTGAAATTAACTCTGATTATTGATTTTTTTTATAGGAAAGGCATAATAAGATGAATATTCAACATGTTGTTATGGCACTTAGCCCAGCTTTACATACTTCCCATAGGCTTTTAACTGCATTATTGCATCATTGTCGCTCATTATTCCCGACAGTGATTTTAGAAACTTATGTGCCCCCACTAACTAGTACAGCTAAATTACCAGAAGATTTAGAATGTTTAGAAAAAGAACTAAAGAAACAGGAGAGTTTACTTAATCAAATTCATACAGAAATGAACGCGGGTTTTATATCACAAACTCGTATTGAATTATTATGGGAAGTCCAAAGAATAATTACACAATTGAAGGTTTTTAATATTTCGCTTGATATTATTATTTTTATTGTTTTTTTTTTGTTTTGTTTTTAGAGGAAGATTAAAAATTTGCAGAAGGATAGGGAAGCTCCAACAGAGAAGTCTTTGGATGAACCTTTTCCATGGAAGGAGATTCCCCTTGTTAGTGAGGTCGTGGTAAATAAGGTACAAGAGGTTCAGTTTCCAAAGTTAGAACCTCCTGTAGAAGTAAAAGAAGTAGACTTGCCTCCAGTTTTGGAGATAGTTGAAGAACCTGTAGTCGTTGAGCTACCTCCTCCAAAAACTGAAATAAAAACCAATGTGAATGGAAATTCAGTACAAAAAGAAAAAATAGATAAACAAGTGCTTGAAAATTGTGAAAAACCTTATAGTGATGACTCGATTGCTCTCTTAGAATTAAAAAAACTTGCTTTATTAGAATTAAGGGATAGATTAATTAAGAGTATTGAATTAGAAAGGAATGAGATTATTGGATTGAAAGAGCAGCTTAAAGAGCCCCAACAATCTGTTCCTGTTTATAATGATTCTAGCAACTTGGATGAAGTCATGGAGCTGCTGCATAAAGAAAATCAAATATTGCAAATCAAAAAAATCAATCTGGTCCGGCAAATTATGGAACAAGAGGAAGTTTGCATTGACCTTAAAGCTAAATTAAAATTGCTTCAAGTCTAGAAATTGTGATTGTCGAAATATATACTGTATATAATTAAAAGATTTTTATTTTAAACAAAAGTGGGCAAAATGATATTATTGAAATAAAAATTTATCCATTTCGTTTTTAAAAGAGAAATAAATAAATAAATTTCCAACTAAACATTAAATATTGGTTTCTTTTTCTCAGTTTCTAAGGTTCAAAAAAATACTAAATTAGACAAACAGTTGTCCAGTTTTACAAACAAAATTAGACATAAAGACTGCAGCCAAGACGAGACTGACAAAACTGTAGTTTAAAAACTGTTCAAAATCCACGAAAATAATTAAAAAATTGAAAAGAAAACAATTTGAATTTTGATTTGTGAAAACGATAATAGTTGATTTTAATATGATGAAGTAGAAAGAGAACGACAGGGAGATATTCCCTAGACTAACTAATATCCCAATAATGTTATTTATATCAAATAAAGAATTCTATTTTAAGTATTCGAGGTAAGATTGGTTTGCCTAGTATTTATTGATTTTAAGAAATCCTTTGTGTGTTTTTGAAATTGGCGGCCAAATATCGCTGTTTAACTTTTAGTATGTTGGTTATAATTTTGAATAAGCAACTTCATTTTGAACAGTCCTCCATAATGGAGTTGGGTTAGGTTTAGGTTGTATAAAAGACGTTTTATTTTAGAAATTTTAATCGTATTTAACAGAAATAACTAGTTTATAATAATTTATTGCAACAGGCCTGTATTTATTCAAATATTGTGTATATAAACTGGAATGTTACTTAGTGACATTTAAAATGAGTCGTCATGAAGGTATATAATGTTTCACCATTTTTTATTTTTTGCACTTTTATATTTTATTTTATTTCACTAATTCATTATGTCATAATAAAAGAATTTATAGCGGCTCTAATTCTGTTAATTTCATGAAAAACATAATTTTTTGCGATTATTTTACCTTATGTTTGACATTCTATTATCTTCAATTACTGTAAACCACAGGGTGGATTATAATTTCATTCGGAACATACAACACATATTTACATTATTTAAATTATCTAAACAACCTAATATATTTCTGTTTTATTTAGGTGTAAGCTGTGACTCCTGCTTAAAAGGAAATTTTAGAGGTCGCCGTTACAAATGTCTCGTATGTTATGATTACGATTTGTGTGATACTTGTTATGAATCTGGTGCTACTAACACCAGGCATTCAACTGATCACCCTGTACAATGTATCTTAACACGTTCAGATTTTGGTAAGCCCAAATAACTTTATTGCATGTTCTTGAAAATTGATAGTAATTCTAATCTAATTTTATTGATGTTAATTGATGGTATTATTCATTAACAATTTTCTTGGATCATGTCCAAAAAGGCTATTGACCCAAGACTTTTACCTTTCATAGAATTACTATCTCCTTCTCTTGATAAAATTTTTCCCACTGACTATGTAATCAGGCCAAACTACTACCAAAAACACTTTCGTAAATTTTATTTTTATCGTTAATTTGCTGCTTGAACTGTCACTCAAACATGCAGAACCTATAATTACACACATCTTAATTACTTATCTTCTACAGCCTATAAATAAAACATTAATGATTTTAATTACCAATTTAATGTTGCAATTTTAATTTTTAATGTAACAAAGAAATTAGTTACATAATAAAATTAAATTACGATACATTTTTTATAGCTTTTTGTAATAAAATTCCCTTTCCATGAAAAAATTTAAAAAAAATGTTATCTTACATACACAAATATTTATTGTGGTTGTCATACTTATATATGGATTATAGAAAAATAAGAATAGAAAGTGTTTATTTTATTATTATTAAATTCACATGACTTTCATTTAATATCTAACAAATTATTGTTACAAATCAACAACATGTTATTTCAAGCTGATAATTATTTTTAGATCTGTTTTATGCTGGCGAGGCTATAACAAATGTAGATCAACCTCAGGCATATACTTGTCCGTACTGTTCTCGCATGGGGTTCACAGATGTTACACTTCAAGAACATGTTGCTGCTGATCATAGTGACACTTCATTCGAAGTGGTAAGTCAACAAAAAAATAATTATCATTTTTATATCTAATTATTGATTTTACTTAATTTTATATTTATATTGTTATTACCATTTAAAATCTTTCATTTTAAAACAATGTTTTCTTTTGAAATTGATGAATTTGAATTAGAAGATATTTTTATTAATTTGGGCAATAAGTTTCGTCTATATAAACCTACAATTTCATGAGTTTCTGAAAAAAATTTGACCAATAGACCTTTTCATAGTTGAAATTTTTGTGTGCACATGTGTCAATTTTTTGTCCGCCATGTTATACGTCAAAAAGTGCCCGAACTTTTTGACGTGAAAATAACAAAATGTGCCCGAAACTTTCATATTCCCGCGTTTCAAACTTGGCGGATGCGCATGCCCTTAACTAACCGTAAAAAGATCTATTGCAGTATTAATAGATATTAGAGAATAATTGACATAAATATATTCTCACGATGCTGTGGTTGTCGGCCGCGCTTTAAGGCCTTATCCAGATTAATGTAAGCCTTTGCCAACGGTTTAAAAGTTCCTTTTATAAACGCCCCCGCAAATGTCGTAAATATGTCATGTTCAGTATACAGGGTGTTTCAAAAAATGTCCGGCAGAAATTCCAGGGCGTGATCTAGAGCCCAAAATAAGAAAAAAAGTCCGTATAAAGATAATAATGTGTCCTAAAACGCTTCCTAAATGAAGTACAGCCCTTAAAAGGGGATGGCCTCACACAACATTTTTGCTAATATCTCAGACGCAACTAATGATAATTGATTCAAATTTTGTGTGTACTCATTGCTGGTGCCGAACTACCGTTTGTGCTTACTTTCGTCTAGATAGCCAACCAGTGGCGGTCCATTCGGGTAACGACCTTTGTATTTTTGGAAATATTTTTTCATCTACACTTTTAGCAAACGGTTGACTAGATGAAATTGTTCGCAATAAAAAACTATACTGAAGCGGTACTCTTCGTTTCAGTTGATCAAGATAGCAATTTTCGAGAAAAAGATTAAAACGTATTCTTTTGGAATGATATGATAAAAAAATATTAAAAATCCAGTCAAAGATAACACCAACCTTTATTTCAGTTTTGAATTAGCTCATAAACGTAATAGTTGATTCACAATAGTTAATTCACAATAGTTGTTCAAATTGCCGTCAACCCCAACCCCAACACAAGCTTCAGCACGTCATAGAACGTTCAAAAATTCCAGCGGGGGCTAGACTGTTTTTTTTTCTGGCGAGGGCCACTTCCGTTTCATAGACTAAATTTTTTAAGTGACACCAAAAAAAGTAGTCCAAGGGGTTCATATCCAGTGACGTTGCTGGCCAAGCAACTGGACCGTCTAGACCTACCCACCTTAATGAATAGGCGTTATGTTAAGCTCTCGCTAACGAGCTAAAATGTGCAGGTGCACCATCGTGTATAAACCACATTTGGCGTCTAGTCAAAAGAGGCCCTGCAGCAACCCTGGCAAAATATTTATCCAGCAACCCTGGCAAAATAGCTGTTAAAAACAATAATAAATTTGTCAGGTAGAAAATGGGTACTGATTAATACATCACCAACAATACCGCACCAGACATTAATGGAGAATCATTGCTAATGAGCTCTTACTATAACAGTATGGGGTCGTCCATTAATCACGTGATGTTTTTTAGCAACTTTTTAAGCTCCCACTCCACCTTGCTTGTACGTGGTGAGGTTTTGGGTTAAACAAAAGTACGTTTTCAGTGTAGTTTTTGATAGACAATTTCATCTAGTCAAGCATTTGCTAAATGAGTAGATGTAAAAAATATTGCAAAAATACAAAGGTCGTTTCCCATATGTACCGCCGCTGGTTGACAATCAAGACGGAAATAAGCACAAATGGTAGTTCTGCACCAGTAATAAGTACACAAAATTTGAATTTTTTCAAAATTATTAGTTGCGTCTGAGCAAAAATGTTGTATGAGGCTACCTCCTTTTAAGGGCTGTACCTCAGTTAGGAAGCGTTTTCGGTCTTATCTTTATAGGGACTTTTTTTCTTATTTTGGGTTCTAGAACACGCCCTAGAATTTCTGCCGGACATTTATGAAACACACTGTATATTCCCATAATATTTTTCTAAATTATTTTTATTAGGTATGTCCCGTGTGTGCTGCCATGCCTGGTGGCGATCCAAACTTAATGACTGATGACTTTGCTGGCCATTTAACCCTAGAACATCGTACAGGTCCTCGTGATTTGATCTCGTTCTTGGACGAGCCTGTTAGTGGATCTCGACACAACGTCCGTAGAGTACCACACACGGCTCATCTGCCTAGCGGACGTGGTGGAAACTCCACGAGGCCCAGAAGATCCAATATGCATTTTAGGTAATTAAAGTCTTTAAAAATCTTGTTTTTATGATTGTAATTTGTGTTTGTTTAGTGTTTTCAGTTCGGCTGGACTGAGCTCCTTGTCTCCAGCGTCACGTGAGACAGTAGATCCAATAGCAGAATTACTTTCTCAGTTATCGGGTGTAAGAAGATCTGCAAGTAATACTAGTAGTAGTACACCAAGTCAACTGCAACAATTACAAATGCAACTTCAATTAGAAAGACAACAAGTTAGTGCAGCAAGGCAACAGTTAGAACGCTTGCCACGTCGTCAGAATCAGAGTCAAACAACATTAAGAGAATCGAGCTCTAACTCCAATCCTGGTTACAGTTTAGTGATGAATCCATCGATAACTCAAGCTCAACCGACTGCTACAGCACCTCCCGTCCCATCACCACCTTCACACTTCCTCCTAGAAGGTTTATTAGAAGAGCTTTCATTGCAATCTTCGTCAGAACAGTCTTCTGATCGTTTCCAATTTGCTAATAACTTATTGATAGGAACCATGAGTTGCAATAAGGAGCAAGATAAAATTACTGAAGATGATGGTGGTGGTGGAGAAGACGATGAAAGTAGTGAATCACAAGCACAAGCCATGACTCGCATGTTTCTCAAACCTGCAAGTACTCCTGCTATACATCAGCCATGCTTATTTTCTCGTGTGTTGCGTGGTAGAGCTCGATCGGATGGTCAAAATGCATTAAGGCGTGCTGATGCCAATAAAGCCACTGTACAGGAATGCAAAAATGCTAAAGGCGGCCAGATTTCTAAGACTGCCATCCCAAGATAGTAATACAGACTTAGTTAGGTGCGTTGAGGGATAAGCCTGTAATGGTAAAATGATAACAACAGGCTTATTCTTGTGATAGTTTTGCATTATCTTAAGAGAGTGTAAGTGATGTGTGTATGTACAATTTCCTAATGTGAGCCAGTGGCTCCTTGCTTTTACCGTCGACCAAAGCCAGCCTCTCTTTCAAACAATGGCTTGTACTGTTCTAATACTGCAATATATTTTAGTCAAGTTCTAAATGAATCAAAACAACCTGCAATTATGTTTCACTTTATTTTTAATTTAAACTCACTGTATAATATAAAGCCTAGTCCAGACTACTTGCAAATAAACGAATAATTCATAATAAAACCATGCTATATTTAAAGTCTTTCTATTTCCTCTTTTAAACATGTGATTGTGATTCATCACAAGATGTGATTGTCTTTTAATTAATCTGGAAATCACAAATGATTATTTTTTGTGAGATGTTGAATGAATTAACACAAAATAAAACAAGTGAATATTTTGCATGTTCATGTTTAATTTCAGACAAGGCCTCTACAGAAATATGAATATAACATGTGAAACACAATGCAAATAAATATCTAAATTGAAAGATAATGTGTGTATTGTTTATTGATGTCTGGACGCAGCTTGGTATAAAAGATAAGGATATAACAACAATTGTAATTTTTTGCTTAACTAAAATTGTTGATAGTTTGATTCAGTTAGGGCTTGTCTTCCATTTCACTTATTTCAATAATAATTTGTTATAAATTACAATTGCCATTGAAAAAAGGAAAAAATTAAAAGACAATAGTTTCAAAGTGTTTCTATGAGAGACTCTATGATCAAAATTTTCATTTTGTTAAACCTTTTTCATATTTCATTTATTTCATTTTGTTTCATATAATCTTATGTGTATTATTTAACATTTAAGTTTATAACTAATACCTTTTGATTTTTTGTTTTCTGTTTTTATTTTCTCTTTAATTATTACTTTTGTTGTGCTGACGAAACATGTTTTTGTTTTTTCTTTTCTTTTTGCACATTACTTTAGGCAATTATACGAAGGTTATTGTTAAATACAATGTGAATTCAATTGCAAGGTTCTATGTATTTTAAATAATATACACTTTGGGGATGTTATAAAGTGTTTTATTTTAATGTAGATTTTTTTTTATTTAAATTATATAAATAAAAGTATTCGACACACTCGTTTTCAAAAGCGTAAAATATCCCTAAATGTTTATGAATTAAATGTATTACATTGAAATATATTCGTTTTACAAATAGTAACCTTTTTTGAATTTGGCGCTGTTGTTAGCCAATCCAACAGATTCCCGCCGCATCGCGTTTATAATGCGCACCACGTTCTATTCAAACACATATCACACATTGTCATAGGGTTGTCTGGGTAAGTTGCATCCAAAATTTCTGCTCTTAATAAATACATTTTTTATTGCTTATTGTAACTATTTTTAATTGTAAATTTGTGCGACAATCAGTTAAGGTGTGGAAAATAATATATTTTTTTTAAATTTCCTCTTTTTACAAAAGCATTCGTTGAATCGGTATAATTTGTTTGATTCACCCCACTCCCGTTTTTTTTTTTTTTTCAAAAAAAATGTCCGTTGTCTTCATGCTTTGCCGACATAAGTCTTTGATAATTTGAATCGGGCGAATTGTAAATAATCACTAAGTGTTTGCATATATTGTTTTAGTATGTTGGTAGCAGTTTGTCCCAGGAATAAGTGAATTAGTCGGAAAAATTGACATTTGTTAGTAGTAATTTTTTGGCAAATACTTATTTGTCGTTTTTTTTCGTATAATTTTTTTTTGGTGTAACGTTCGTAAACAAGCCGCCAAAATTCATCCCTCGAAGCGCCCCAAAATGTCCCTCCTCCCATTATACCTAGCTCAAAGAATAGCTGAGCTAAATAAATTGGTGGAGAAGGGCACCACAGTCCAAAAACTAGATGTGTAAGTAAAAAAAAAAAAAAAAAATCTGCAATCAACAATTTGTGGAACAATCTTTTAGATTATGTCGAGTGTCTGATACTTTATATCAGAAGGCAATCCAGGTTAAGGATTCTGATCCACTTGATGAGGAATTGTTGTTCGTTTTTTGTTTACGATATTTAAAATTACTTGAAACGATTAAACTGAATGTTAAAGATGAAAAGTTTTTCAACATGAGATTTTCTAAAAATATCTCGACTATTACTAGTTTAAAAGAATTGACAGAAAAGTCTCTGCTTGAACGATATCAACATCATGAACTCCCTATTAAAACTAACGAGGAAGATATTGCTGACATAGTTGAAGAGATTAATGTTAATAAAATGCTTAATTCTGCATTAAAATTTGTCCCTGACAATGGTAAATATTTCTAAAGCATATCTAATTCAGAAACGAACTATGTGTAAATTGATTTTTAGAAATTTTTATTTCCATAACTGCATTTTATGAAATGATGAATGATACTTCGTTACAATTATTGGTCATTGACTCTAGACCTGCAGACGACTATAAAGAATCTTGTATCAAATTTAAAAGTATCATGAATGTACCAGATGAAGTTATTCGTAAAGGGTATGTCTTGTTTTTCAAGGGTATGAAAAACTTATTCTACATTTAAATTTATTTTTACAGTTTATCCACAAATACTTTACAACATCAGCTAAGTGCAGAAAATGCTTCTATGTTCAAGAAACGTCACCAATTTGATATCATCCTTTTAATTGATGGTGATACTTCTTATATCTCATATTCTCTCTCGAAGCTAGAAGTTCTCAGAAAGATACTTGTTGATGTTAGTACATTTTACATGCATCCATATTTCCCTTATATCCATGGCACAACATTTTTATAGATTTAATATTTCAGAATGTGACAATTTTGCTTTTTGGTGCGATTTAACATAAACATTTTTATTTTATTGTCTTTTATAGTGGGACCTAGAAGAAAAATATAACACTCCGCCTGTTGTACTTAATGGAGGAATCAAGGCTTTTGCAGATAACTACCCAACTCTAGTTACCAATCCTTCAAAAGTCTACAACAAATTTTATGTTGCTTTAGATGATCTAATGGGTGAAATAGAGTATCCTGAGATACACAGCTTAGAAGCAGAACCAGAGCCCCCTGTTACGCCAGTAGAAGACTCAGCCTGTGAGGATTCTACTGCAACACCACCCGAAAAAGATGATTTCCCTTCAACCATCTTGCTTCATAATATTTTGACACTATCAGAGCACCAGTTGTTAATTGAATCCAAATTGCTGGATTTTGCAAAGAGAAAATTGTTATTAAAAGATCAGTTAGGAATTGATGATGCAAAAGATGACTTGATAATAGACGAAATCAAAGCTATTTCAAGTGAAGTTTCAAAACATGAGTCCTTCAGGATTGAGCTGGATGAAAGAAGAAATATCTTAAATGCTGAATATTCTGGTGTGAAAACGGATGATGATGAAGATCTTTTGTCAGAAATGTTGGCTGATATCAAGACTCTAGATAAAAAAAGGCTCCAGAAATATCAAAACCGAAAGAACATTGAGATGAAGGATGTTGAGATGAAGACATCTCCAGAGAAACCAAAGGTCCCTGAAAAACCAACAAATCCAGAGGCTGCTAAATCATCTCCACCAAAGGTGGACCGGAATAAAAAACCATCTGAAAATCCATTAATCAAGCAACTGCTCTACCTTCAAGATCGTTTTCAAGTAATATTTTTTAATTTATAATTTTTTTTTCTATTGGACTAGCTTTTTATTTCTTTATCTATTGGTATTATATGTTTTAGGAAACTGGAGTTACTGGTTTAATAAATATAAGAAATACTTGCTATTTAAATTCGTTGATACAGTGTCTGCGTTTTATTCCACAAGTAGCTTTTCACTTTTTAACAAATCATTATGGTAGGACTAGAAATGATGTTCCTATGACACTTCATTTTGCAGATCTTATTAAAATCATGTGGACTGAGAATAAGGTTGCTTTGCGTCCTAACAACTTCTATGCAGAAGTCTGTAGACTTGACAATTATGAGAAGGGTTATGCAAATGGTTGTCATGAAGATGTGCATGAATTTTATATATTTGTATTGAAACATTTACATAATGAGATTAGGACGCCTTTTGTATTTGAAGGAGATGAATGTACTGCCAAGCTGAAGGACTGGCTGAAAACCTTCGATAACTATATCTCTTTTATCAATAAAACGTTCTACTATCAGGCGGAGCTGACTACATGTTGTACAGGTTGTACAAAAACTGTTGTAAAATTTGATTATGGGAACACAGTTTTCATAAATTTACCCTCGACTGGCAAAGCAATACAACTGGACGAAAAATTGAAGGAATGGATGGTTGATTCTACTGGACAGCAAAGCAAATATTGCTCCAATTGTGAAAATACAACTTATTTGAAAAAAAGAATTTCATACTACCCAACAGTATTAGCAATTAACATTGTTCGGTGTGTTTTTTAATTACGATTTAATTCATTGAAGAGATTTGATTGGTTTATTTTAAAATTTTCAGATATGACTTTAGCAAAGCTGAAGGTTGCATATTGAGGAGGAACAATGAGTGCTGTTTCCCAGATGAGATCTATTTTGGAAAATATAGATATGTCTTAAGTTCAGTTAGTTTGCATTCTGGCAATAGAGATTTTGGACATTATACAGCCCTATGTATAAATCCAACTAATGATAGGTATTTTCCAAAGCTAATTTTTATTATTATTATTACTCTATTGGCATTATTATCAACACAATACAGAAACTTGCTCGCTATACAAAAAAAAACATAAAAATAAGCAAGAATACCAAACCAAAATACCACAAATACCTAACTTACAAAATACACATTAAAAATTCTTCGCACATACCAATTTTTCTCACTCCCAAAACTCTTTCCACTATCACTCGCTTCCGCTCTAAACTTTCACGCATTATGGGCCAACCGCTACCAGAATCACAATTTTTATACTTCTCCGCTTGTGTACTTCCCATATCAACCCATTGTACCCTTCTTTCCAATGTGCCCACCTGAAAGTACCCTCCCCGCATATGGTATACAATTTCTCTCTTTGCTTTAGCCAGTACCTTCTTCCCTTATCGTGTATTGTGTTGATAATAAAGGTAATTATTTTAATATTTATATTCATGCTTTTATAAATGTCTTATTTTGCAGATGGATTGAAATCAATGACGATGTAACAAATTATGTCTCGCCGAATGATCCAAAATATCGAGTCAAATGTTATATGCTGTTTTATGCATTAACTAGTAATCCTGATGAAGTAAATAAACACTTCTTCCAGGGACGATAAATACTTGTGATAGTAGTAATAGAACAATATTTTTTAGTATTAACCTTTGTGATTTTTATGATATTATTGGGGAGAAATAATTCAAGTCAGTCATTTACTTTATTAGAGTTAGGGTTTTTAAAACCTAATATTTTCTATGCTTAATGTACATTCCAAAATAGTTTTATTAAAACAATTTTTACCTTGTCGGATAGATAATTAAAAATTCAAGCCGTTTAAGTGCAATTAACAAAATTTTAATAATGGGCTTCTTAAAGGAAATTGTTTTTAAAAGACTGAATATATTTATCTTATAGTTTTTGTTTAAGTCTTGGGATACATTCTTTAGCTCTTTAAATTATATTATTGTTAATAACTTAAATATTTTATTTACATTTTAGAGTATATGTTAAAAAAAAGTAGTACAAATAGTTTCTTTTTCCAACAATTTTTTTTTCTTGGATAAAAAAGAACCAATATATAGTCACATTTCGTTTCCTTAAAAAACATAGATCTAAGGCTATAAATTATATTTATATTTGTTATGTTCTGCCTGTAATAAACAAAGTTTGTTTATGTATTTTTTTTAAACAAAATAAGAAAGTTTGAAATAAAAGACGTTGTTTTTTTTATCATAAGCTATATTTCATATAGTCGATACAAAATTCAAAAATAATATATACAAATATCAATATAAATCACAGTGAAATCATCCCCTAAAAAAACTTATAATTATATTTTAAGTAAACTTTTAATACTTAATTAGAGGGTGAGTTTCAAGTGTATAAGTATATATTTTTGTAAAAATTATAAAAAAGTAAAAAATAAATATATTGTTCAGACTAGTATTCAACATTTGAACTGTAAGCTGAGGAAGACGTGTGTAGCCTCTATTTGTAGCGCTTTCTACATAAAATTATTTTAGCCATTTAACATGCAATAAATATTTTATAATTTAAAAAAAATGGCAAGAATATTTAAAAAACTAAATTGCACATATAATGTTATACACAGCTTAATTAGCGACTTCCTGTCTATGCCTAACATTTTTCTAAAATTAGACTTAAAATAAAACTACAAAATATGTTTACTATTGAGTAACAGTAAACAAATTCTTGGAAATACAAAAAAAAACTTTAATACTGAAATAAATTAATTTTGAGCACTTTGTTTCAAACCAATAGGATTAGCCATAGACATAAACTTTGTATACATAAATATATCTTTTGGTATAGTATTGAGCTTTTTTGATGTAATGCACATCGGATTAATACTTTAATTGACGGAAGTTTGCCATGAAAATACTGACCATTTGCGTATTTTTTAAGGTACTTATTACTATTGGAGCAATGGAAACATGGAAGCCATCATAACGATTATTGTACCATAAAAAATACTAGCTGTACTTGTCGGATGAGTCACTGGAATGATAACATTGATTTCTGTGGCCATTGCTATGTCTTTTATAATTCCTCCGCTACCCTCTGACAAATCTTCATCATCAACATTCGATTCATTTCTATCTTCTTCACGCAGATCATCACTTCCATTACACAAATCTTTTGTACAATAACAATATTGTATGTTGTTTGCAACTTTGCAATCATTCATTTTCTTCACTTCTCCACAATCCCTGACCTTTTCTCCTCTATCTATTCAAATATAAAAAAAATAAGAATTAATATCTTAGGGGAAAACTTCAATCAATACAAACTAAAACTACCAAAAACATATAAGATCAATGCTTTAAATTAAAAAATAATAAGATAGGTATGTCCAGAAAATTGGTAATAAATTTAAAAAAAAAATGGTGCGCCTTTCAACATTTTTTTGGGAACCTGTCTAAAAATTGTTTTTTTTTTTGTTGTACTAATTATTTTAGGCAAATAAGTAGCTTTATTCAATTCATAAGAATTAGTGTAGGAGGGGTTCAGTGATGGTTTCTTGGCCAGGGCCCCAAAAAGCTAGTTATGGCCCTACACCATTATGATATTATGACTAGGTTATGCCCATATGACTCCATCCCTCCATATTAGTAACAAATCTTTAAAACAAATACTCGTCAGAATAATACTTTTTTTAGTTAAATATTAGATACAATACAGGGTGTTTACAGTCTTGTGATTTTATTTATAAGGGGTGATGAACATATTAAAAGAAGGTCATTAATGTAAAAATGTCTTATGTCTTAGCACACGTTGCATAAAAAAGAGAAACACCTCTGTTTTAAATGTTTTGTTCTTTTTTTAAGTGGCCATTATGCATCTAAATTAATTGGTAGGTAACCTTTATTGGCATAATTAAAAAAAAATAAAAATAATTTTCTAAAACATATAGAATAAGCAAACAAAAGTCTGAAACTAAAATTAAAACCCAATTAAAAACAACAAAGAAATTTTACCACCCTATAAACATATACATAAACACCTGTACATCGCCCATCTCCCTACCCTTCAAATCCTACTCAAAAACTTTACAAATTAAACCGCAACACTAAAAAAACTACCCCCGCCCCTGCTATTTTCACTTCAACCCCTCGGCCATGCAGTCGTTCCAATCCTTCCCTCGCCTTCTTTCCTGTTCATAGCACTCCGCCATCGTGCATTCCTCCAACCAGTCATTCATTTCATTTCCGAGAGTCCGAGACACCAGTGTTTCCATTCAGACCCTTACTTTCCTTTCCAATAGTTGGAAGCGGCTATCGCCCTGCCATTTCCTACAATTACGTCCTCCATCGTGCATGCCTCTCCCATGTTGGGACATCTGAGAAGGTGCCTGTCGCTCTGAAGCCCCCCGCATTCACACAGCTCGTCATCCACAGGTATTCCCCATCTCATCCTGTTCGATTTGCAGCGCGTCACTCCTGTCCTTAGTCTGTTCAGTGATTTCCATGTCGCGTATAGTAAAAGTTTTCCCGGTGGCAGCTCCTCTCTGGGTACAGTACGCAGGATTGGGTGTTGTTATTTCATAGTTCTAAGCGGCGTTGTTTTGGGCATGTCTGCAATTGTTGCGTATGTTAGAGAAAGCTCTTCCTAGGTTTTAGTCGTCGCCTTTCTGGTTGTTGGTCGTGTAGAGGGTGCCGCCTATCTCCGATCTGCTTCTGCCGCTCTGTTTCGGATTCTACTTTGCGTCTGACGCGTGCTGGGGCAATGAGGCAGCCTGTTATAATCCTGCTCGTCTCGTTTAAGGCCACGTCGACATGTCTTGCGTGAACCGAGTTGTACCACACTGGTGCCGCGTACTCGGCAGCGGAGAAACAGAGCAGGAGCCGACGTACCCAGCCCGTCAGACTGCGCTCCCCATGTTGTGCCAGTGAACTTCCGAATGATATTATTCCTAGCACAAACTTTGGCCTTTGTATTCTTTGTAGTCCAGGTACTTTGGAGTGTCGCATGTTTTGAGTTCTTGTTCGCTCCATGTGATTTGCAGCTTCTTGCGTGCGTCCTTATTTCTCAGGCGAAATGCACATACCTGGGTTTTGCTGGGGTTCGGCTTCAACTGGTTTATGTCGTAGTACAGTGCCATGTTTCCTAAGGCTGTAGTTAGTTTATTCTCGACTTCTTTGAAGCTTTTCCCCTGTGCGGCGATGGTTGTGTCATCCACATAGATAAAGTGTCTGTTGGTAGGTTGGTTGGTCATTTGTGTATACGTTGAAAAGCATAGCAGCCAGTACACTTCCCTGTGGTCGGACATTCCTCTGGTCTCTCCATCGACTCCTTTTCCTCTGTAGTGTAACATAGAAGCGCCTGTTCTGCAACAGAGTTTTCACCAGTCCAGCTAGGCGATAATCCTTGTTAAGATGATACATTGCTTTTTGGCGGTTTACGGTATCATATGCCGCTGTCAGGTCTATAAAGGCTGGACCGGTAATTTGCTTGCGCTCGAAGCCCTCTTCAATATGTTGTGTTAAGTTTAGAACTTTAAACTTAGCGCAACAAGACCTTCCCGGTCTAAACCCTGCTTGCTTTGCTATTATATTTTTTTATATTACTTTACCAGATATGCGATTCAATATCAATCATTCGAAGACCTTGAAGAGATGACATAGTAATGATACAGGTCGAAAGCCTTTAGGTTCTGCAGAATCTTTTCCCGATTTCAACAGCGCGACTACTCGAACCTTCTTCCGAATTTATACTCGAATTTTTGGGATTTGCGACTTGCTTGCACAGCAGTTCATTAAGTTGGTGATCCATGCAATGGATGCAGTTCCAAAATGTTATATTTGTTCTGTTCTTAGATCATCTAGTCCTCCAGCCTTGTTATTTTTTAAGTACTCCAATCAATGACTCCACGTATCCTCCTTCATGTCACACACAATACACCATCTACTTTCCTCATTCATCCAATGTCTCATGCCACGCTTTTCATTACCACCCCTAAATCTCGCCAACACTGACTGGTCCTCCGACCCTTTACTTGTGCTCAAATAACCTGGAACACGGTCGTGAACTTGTAACTGACTGTAGCCTTTGTAATATTTGCTAGCGTCTATTTTGGTTTGGCGCTCTTGGCATTCCACTTCTAATAACCCCTATGAAAATGAATGCAATTAAAAAACCTACTACTCATGTTCAGAGACAGATGAAAGGAATTATCAAAATTGTAGCAAACAAAGTGGATTGGTGGTCGATAGAGATTTTTTTGGGTCGTAGAATTAATAAAAAAATGTAAGGTTTTTCGTGTGTTTCCGGTAGCAGAAAATAAGAATTATGAACAATATTTGTCAAAAATTTGTTTAAAAAATCGTCCTGGTTTAATATGATTATTACGAGGGCCGGATAAAGTAATAAGATTTTTACGAGGGCCGGATAAAATCAAGTTGAAGAGAAATCGAAATCAAAGTTACGAGTTTCTCAAAAAGTGATCGAATCGTTTTGTAGTCATCCATTAATCACGTGATGTGTTTTTTTTCACGTGATCAACTTTTTAAGTTTTTTTTTGTATAAGTCGGCCGCCGCTTTTCGGTTTAAAAATCGCGTGTTCAATGAAAAAATAATGTGATATCTCACTACTTCCCCCTACACCCATGTGATTCTTCACAAACCCCCTCCCCCACCGTCCCTTTCGAGCCTCACGTGATAAATTTACGATCCCTATATAGAAATTTGAGAGGTTTATTCTTATTGCAACGGCAAAGCATCATACATTAATCTGCATTTAATTTAGAATAATTTTGAAAAGGATTCAATCAATTTAGATCATTTTTAAAAAGTTTTCGACAAAAGTCTGAAACGATATTTTGCGCCTTTTTATAATCGTCAATGTAGGCTTACGTTTCAACAAAACAGAAAAAGATTAGTAGTTGTTTGTTCTACACAACAATTAGGAACTTTTGATGACTTGTCAAACTCACCATGTCAGAATGCAACGCACAGGTGCGGGTGCAGGGAAATTTATCGGAAAGCTTTACATGTGGACAAGACCTGAAACAAGGCGATAGGCTGGCACCGACGCTGTTCAACCTCGCCCTGGAGCATGTAATAAGAAAGACTGGAATAGGGAGAGATAACTCGCTAATAAACAAATCCGAACAACGAGCAGCATACGAGGATGATATTGACATAATGGGACACACACAACGAGCCACGGAGGAAGATTATACAGCACTAAAATCAGCAGCCCAAACAATCGGTCTCCAAATCAACATCGACAAAACAAAGACGCTGGTGCAAAGTAGAACGTATACACCAAGAATACAAACACAAGACAACTTAGAACAAGTGAACGACTTATAGTATGTAGTATTGTAAGTATTTGGGCGCAAACATCAATAGCAAAGGCCTGGAAGACTCGGAAATTAGAGCCAGAGTGATGACGGCAAATAAAGCGTATTTCTCATTGGCGAATGTTCACTCAAGTCCAATGTGATACACATGGACACAAAAAATAAGGTGTACAAAACAATCATCCGACCAATACTCACGTACGCCTGCGAAGTGTGGATCCTCACCGTAAAGAACGAAGCAAAAATCGACGCGTTCAAGCGGAAAATATTAAGAAGAATCCTAGGAACAGTATGGGAAAATGAAGACTATGGGAGGCGATACAACAAGGAAGTGTATCTGCCCTTAAATAGCAAGCAGTGTAGATATACGTGAAACTGCAGCGCCTCCGCTGGGCAGGCCACATTATAACAATGCCCAAAAGAATCCTGAACGGCCGAATCAGTGCCGGCACGTGCGCCTGGTCGGGAAGGCGATCGCCTTACGGCGCCACATTTTTAGGGCGGCATATTATAAGCCCAAATATGATTTTATCAGAATCCGTTAAAATATTAAATAGCGTAAATATTAAATAACGAAAGTTGTATTCGCCATAGGCGGCATATTTTGACGCGCCGGCCCTGGGCCGAATGGAGGGGAAGAGACTGATAGGAAGACCTAGAAAAAGATGAGAGGATGAAGGTAGACCAGGACGCCAGACGAATCCTTAAACTAGGAAGATGGAAGGAAGTGGTCAGAGACGGAGGAATGGAGGAGGAAACTAGGGGAGGCCAAGGCTCAAATTGGGCTGTAGCACCAGAAGAAGAAGAAGAAGGTGTATTATATGTCAATATCCACGTCAAAATGCCTCTCCGATTTTTACATATTGCATATTAAAATACGCAGAATTTTACACAGATTACGTTCATATAAATCATTATGCAATTTAGTTTACATTAAGTCAAGAAAAGTTTAAAAAACTGATCAGTCCTCCAGCGCATCGATGGCAGGTTCGATGGAATTTATTAATTAAAAACTTGATATATGTTTCTCGACTAATATTGGGATGCCAAATCGATTGGTAAAAACTAGGAGTCTGAGAAGCCATTCAAAAGTTATGACATGGTGAAATCTAGTGTTAGCCTTACAAGATGTGATGATACTGACAGATTGGAACAATGCTGGAACGACCACCATAAGGAAGTTTGGATTAGTTGGTGTTAACTTACAAATTACAAGAAACAAACATTCTCCTAAATTACATCAAATTTATGGGAGGTGTTGACTGATCCGATCAGTATGCATCAATATACTGAAAATGAGTATATGAGTAATGAATTCCTTTTTATAATAATTTCCTTTATTTTATATAAACTTAAATTATATATAAGAGTATATAAGAGTAGAAAAACTTATATAAATGAATGCTTTGATAAACGTATTTTTGCATCAGTTGCAGGGCCTCACAGAGGGGGGGGGGGGGTCAGAAGGGACAGTTGCCATGGGCCTCATAATTTCAGGGGTCTCACGTTAAAACTGCTTGGTTTGCAAATATCTTGTTTTATTCGCAGATGTTTCAAAATTTAAAAAGGTTTTGCAATTATGTAACTGTTTTAAAATCATTCTAAATAAACTTAAAATAGAGAGTTTGAAAATTGTAAACACATGTTATAAAAAAAAATAATGAGTAATATTGAATCATCTAAATGGGGCACATATTTTATTCATTTTTAATTTACTGGTAGACTTGAACTGTTTTTCTTTAGGGGAGGAAGCTGGACCATGGTTCTGCCCTAGACTATGCCATTTTTTCAGTAGCCCTGTATTGATTCCTAAAACACTTATGATTTATGGCTGATTAAGATAAATGGAGTAACTAAGATTATGGTTACATTTTTAGCAAGGAAAGAAGCAATTGAGCAAGAAGCAAACTTTTTGTAGAAAAGCTTCATAAATGAAAGGTTTGATATGATGCTTTGTGAAAATTAAAAAAGTGCAAATGAAATCTTATTTTTGCACCAGTTGTCACAAGAAACCAGAATTTAAATATTATTTTTCTAAGATATAAAACTGCATGAAACTTCCAAATGAAAACAATGTCTTTTCAATTTAAGTATATATTATGTTCCTTCTGAGGAAAAAAACATGAGGTGCAAATATCTTGTTTTATTCGCAGATTTTTTCAAAATTTAAAAAGGTCTTGCAATTATGTAACTATTTTAAAATCATTCTAAGTAAATTTTAAATAGATAAGTTTGGAAATTGCAAGCACATGTTATACAAAAAAAGAGACACATGGAATCATCTAAATGGGGCCCATTTATATTCACTTTTAATTGACAGGGAGAATTGAACTGTTTTTCTTTAGGGGAGGAACCTGAACCATGGGTCTGCCCCAGGCCATGCCACTTCTTTCACCAGCCCTGTATTGATTTCTAAAATACTCATGATTTATGGGTGATTGAGATAAATGGGATAATTAAGATTTTGGTTAGATTTTTGGTAAGGAAAGAAGCAATTCAGCAAGAAGCAAACTTCAGAAAAGCTTCATAAATGAAAGGTTTGATGTTATGCTTTGTGAAAATTAAAAAAAGTGCAAGAGAAATCTTATTTTTGCACCAGTTGTCACTAGAAACCAGAATGCAGATTGATGTGTGCACATCACACTGAACAGAACTTTAAATTTTTCTAAGATATAAAACTGCATGAAACTTGAAAGAAACTTGAAAACATGAAGTCTTTTCAATTTAAATATATATTATGTTCCGGCTGAGGAAAAAGTGCTTGGGGGTGCAAATATCTTGTTTTATCAAAGAGCTTTCAACATTAAAAAGGTTTTGCAATTATGTAACTATTTTAAAATCATTCCAAATAAACTTAAAATAGATTAGATTGAAAATTGCAAGCACATGTTATACAAAACAAAAATGAGTAATATTGAATCACATAAATGGGGCCCACATTATATTCAGTTTTCAGTAACTGGTAGAATTGACCTGTTTAGGGGAGGAACCTGGACCATGGGTCTGCCCCAGGCCATGACATTTCTTTTAGCAGCCCTGTATTGATTTCTAAAATACTCATGATTTGTGGGTGATTAAAATAAATGGGTAGCTAAGATTTTGGTTTGTTGTAAAAGGAAAAAGCAATTGACCTTTTAAACCATTTTAAATTTGTTATAATTAAATTTGAAATAGTTAAGATTGAAAAGTGCAAGCACATGTTGCCAATAATAGAAAAAAATTAGAAGCAATTATGTATAAAAGGGATAATAAAATACCATTATAGTAATGTGTACATCCATAGAAGATTCCAGTATCATTACAATTATGTATAAATTCATCTCGGTTTGAAGAATTTAAATGATTGCAATTATGTTCATAGCCCATGTTTGTTGGACCGCATATATAGCATCGGTTACTATATGCACCAGTCGCTAGTACTAAAATGATTTGCCCTTGATGAATCTGATTAAAAGTAATTAATGAAATTAATGAAAATGTGAAATACTTTTACCTATTAAAATGAATCCCCGAAAGAGATCGTTGAGAATGTTGGTGTTTAACATTTCGGTCTCGTTAAAATCTCTGTTGTTGGTTTAATGCATGGAATGGAAATTATTTAAATGTAAATAACTGTTACTTTTTTGGGGGGATCCAGCAGCACACGACACTTCTAATGAATAACCAGTTTTGACGTTTTGAAGGAAAACATACGGTCCAGTTTAGTTTGGCAACAATGGACACTAGTAGTAAATTCAAATTTAAAAAAATTCAATTTTTTTTATTTCAAAAAAGATAATTTGCAACTAGTTTTAATTTAAATAAGAAAAATTTTAACCTTGAACGTTTTTATTTTACATATTTTTACTAAAAGTAATTCATGAGAATATTGAATAGAATGTTATCTATTTGTTAAGGAACAAAGAGTTGTGTTTGAAATTGGGTAATTTCTTTCAAACTGGATTGGATATTGAATGAATAATTATAATTGTTGTAATGTGATTGATGGGAAAAATTGTATATATAGTAAATAATCATTAGATATTTTGTAATACGTAGTGAATGGTTGAGAAAAGTGACAAAAAAAACATTGTTGCCGCGTCGTTTACAATTAAAACTTACGTGAGTACGCCTAAGCAATATTTTATTATATCCATTTTAAGAAAAATTATTGTTCGAGACTATTCACGATTTGGAAAGTTTAATATAATATCTTGTTGTTAAGCGTGTAGAAAGATGTATTATGTAATAGATTATTACTTTGTTGAAAATATGTTTTTTGATTGTTGTTAACAAAGTGATAGGAGATAAGGTGTTTTTGTTTTTATGTAATTGTGATAATAATACGGATAATTTTTGATGGTTAGAGTGGAGTATTCTTGGTGATTTAGTCAATTTTGCGGGTAGTGGCAACGTGTAGTTTTAGGTGTAGAAAGACGATATAGAATAGGGAAGTGGAGGGTGCAGATTATAGGATAGTGGAAGGAGAATAACCGATGGATACGGACAAATGCAACAAACTGGCAACTGGCAAGACAAGAATGGTGTGCGGGGGTGTCAGGGCAGTCAGGGGGGGTGTCGTAGTTTGATGTCTGCTTGCCGTGGGTGTCGTGTATAAATGTTATGATTTTATAGGATAAAACGTTAGGTAATGTATATTTCTGTACTAGAATAATAGAAATTGAAAAATAACCTGTTGTGCTTAGATACTTAACTATGTGATACTACTGCTAGCTATCATACTATTGTCCCATATGACAGCTATGTGTTTATTTACTATAAAGATGCTGTAAGAATGTTCATTCATAATCTATTATTTATCCTTCTGAAAATAACATTTACATGTTGCTTTTTTCCACAACTTAATCACTAATCTGAATTGTTTATAAACC
This sequence comes from Phosphuga atrata, assembly GCA_944588485.1. Taxonomy (NCBI): domain Eukaryota; kingdom Metazoa; phylum Arthropoda; class Insecta; order Coleoptera; family Silphidae; genus Phosphuga; species Phosphuga atrata. The sequence goes on along the minus strand of OX155907.1, from coordinate 1,641,382 downwards.
AGAACCCTTTCTTTCCTTTATATCTATTTTACTAGCATCTCACATTGTTCAAATAAACACATCAACATCACACCACCAATTTACATCTAAGCAGTTTTTCAATTACTCTGTGTTAAATTTACCCTGTGAAAGTGATTTAATATAATTGTGAAGTGGTTACAAAACATCAAGCAATCTAGGAATATACAAATAAAGGTGGTTTATTACATTTTCTGGTAACTCTTTCATATAACTAAAATATTTCAATAATACATAGATTAATGACCCATTTCAAAAAATATTTCATATCAAACTAAATATGTCAATGTTCATTAACACTTTAATTTAATATGAAACCATATTTTTAGCTTTCTATGAATACATAATTATCAAATCCTCTGACTAATACTACACATTATCTTAAGTCACTATTCCATTTTTGTTTAGTTTACACAAATCTTCTAAGCAAACACTTCTTTCTATAACATTCTATATGCTACAAAAAAATAATATGTTTGTTTACATACTTTTAATAGTTTTATTATTAAACATCCTATAAATTGCATATCTATGTTCTGATATTTTTTTTCACAATTTAGAATTTATTTATAACATTGAAAACATTATTTAATATTTTCAACAATTCAAATATTTTAAAAAATTTCTTTCGATTTACCATGGATGTTGTGATCTCAATCATAAAACATTATAAAATGTATATTTTAGTACTACAACATTAGATATGATAAAAATAATCAGCTGTTATGAGATATTTAAATGCATCGATACTATTACTTGCTATCATACTATTGTTCCATATGATATTTATTTGCTATTTACATGCTGTAACGAAGTTCATTCATAATCTATGATTTATCCTTTTCAAAATAACACTTACATGTTGCATTTTCCACAAGTTTTTTGCTAATCTTTATTGTCTATAAACCGGAACCCTTTTTTTCCATTAAGACTTCTTCATCCAAAAACTCACATTGTTCAAATATATAACACACCACTAATTTACAATTAAACAGTTTCACAATTACTTTGTGTTAAATTTACCTGATGAAAGTGAATTTATTAAAAATTTGAAATGGTTACAAGATAAGTTATCATGAAATATACCAATAAGGATGGTTTGCAATGTTTTATGTTAACTCTTTGATATAACAAATTTATTTCCTCATAAGTTTTTAACAATAACACTTAATGATTAATAATTTGAAAACTTTCATATCAAAATAAATATGATAAATGTTCATTTCAATGAAATATAAAAGAATGTTTTCAATTTTCTTTCGAATACTTTTTTGCAGTCATACAAGACTGTACAATTTGAAACAGAGAATATTTATCACAGAGGGAAAAAGACTGTCAATATTTGCTCAATGAAATATTTCCTGAATGATTTGGGAAATATTGACAAAATTGATAAATTTACAAACATCCTTTCTTATTGATTGTTTCATTACACACTCACATGCTTCTTTTTCCACAACTTATTCGCTAATCTTCGTTGTTTTTAAACCAGAATCGTTTTTTTTTTCTTTAACACTTCTTCATCCAGTAACTCACATTATCCAAATCATAAATACTCACCTCAACAACACAGCGCTAATTTACATCTAAACAGTTTTACAATTACTTTGTGTTAAATTTACCCGATGAAAGTAAATTTATTAAAATTGTGGAATGGTTACAATATAACAAGCAATATAACAATACACACTTACATGTTGATTTTTCCACAACTTAACCACTAATCTTCATTGTTTTGAACCACAACCCTTTTGTTTTCTTTAAAACTTCTTCATCCAGTAACTCACATTATCCAAATAAATACTCACCTTAACAACACACTGCAAATTTACATCTAAACAGTTTTACAATAACAATTGAACTTCCGTAAGTAGAATTGCCATAGTTCATGAAAAAAATATCGAATTATAGAAAATTGGAGTTATAGAAATACATAAATATAAAATGATTAAAATACACTATACACAATTTATTCAAATTAAATACATAAATATATATATTTATAAACAATAAACAAAAAAGAAATATGTATAGATTATTAATATGATGTTATATAATAATAATTAATTAAAAATAATTTTAATCAATTATATTTTTGAAAAAGTCAGTAATTTTTCATTGTTTTCCATAATATATAGCACCTTGTGGGTGATCTTCGATTATATCGTCTCTTTTTGGATTACCGATTCTCGGGAGAATAATATCCTGTCATAATCTTCCTAAAGAACACCCGTTGGTAAATTCTTTGTTTTGCTTTATTCGAGTTTTTGGTGATCATAAAATATGAAAAGTAAAATGTTTGGTAATCTGCCCCAGAATTACTCTATCGACACTATCGACGGTTTATGGTAGGCAACATCCGGTATCATAAATTTTGGAAAATACGCGGCGGTTAAAAAATTGGAGTTATAGAGATTATTTTGTTTGTACAATTTTACCATTGTACAAATTTTTACTACGAGTTATGGAAACATTCGAGTTATGGAAGTTAATTTGCATTTAAAATACTATCTAAACGTATGAATTTCTAAAAATATTCGAGTTATAGAAAGATTGGAGTTACAGAAGTTCGAGTTATGGAAGTTCGACTGTACTTTGTTTTAAATTTACGTGATGAAAGTGAATTTAATAAAACTGTGAAATGGTTACAATTAGGGCATCCAAACCGGTTAAAAACCGAACCCAGTTAACCGGGTTTTCTGTTAAAATTTAGGAAACTGTAAAACCGGTTATTTTTTTCGAAAAACCGAAAGTCTAGTTTTATTTATTTTATTTTTTCTTCAAGTGGAAAATTATTTTATTTTTCTATGGTTATTCATGAATTATATTGTCGATTAATTTTTAGTCAAATAAAACGTAAGAGCAGTAAATACGTAGTGAAATAAAGGTTCACATATATATATATATATATATATATATATATATATATATATATATATGTTGTATTTGAGGTTTTCGCGGATAGATACCTGTGTTGTATTGTTTTCTCGGGGATTCCGC